>JAOXJM010000063.1:31764465-31776488 GCA_026413425.1 Tringa solitaria
GCCCGCCGGCCGCGCGCCCCCGCCCGCCCGCCTCGGGAGCGCGCCTGGCAGGCAGGAGAGCTCCGCCGCCGCCGCAGCTGGCGCGCCCCCGTGGCGGTGTCTCCTCGGCCGGCAGCGAGAGGGAGGAGGAGGAGGGAGCGCGCGATCGGTTCGGGCGGTCGGGCCGGGCACCGAGCGTCTCGGCGAGAGCGGCGCAGCCAGTCGCCCCGCAGCCCGCACCACCGGGGGAGCCAGGCCGCCTCAGCGGGGTCCCGCCCAGCCCAGCGCCCACAGGTGAGCGCGCCGCGGGGGGAGGCCGAACGGCCTCGGAGGGGCGAGAAGCGGCTCGCCCGGCGGGGCCCGGTCCCCGCGCCGGGTCGGCGCCCGCGGAAGGTCCCGGCGCGGCTGCGGGGCCGGCGCGGCGGCCGCAGAGGAGAGTCGGGACAAGGCCCCGCCGCGGCCTAAGCGCAGCCCGGGCGTCCGGTTTCCTGCTGGAGGCCGGGCCCCGCGCCGCCGCCCGCGACGAGGGCTAAGGCAGCCTCGGCCCCAAGGGAGCGAGGCGCGGCGGGCCCTTCTCCTCGCCGGCCGGGCCTGCGGGTCCCGAGGGGAGGAGGGAAGCGGCGGCGGGCGGCTCCGAGCCCTTCTGCCCGGGCTATTGTGCGCCAGGCTGAGGCGGCGGCCCGGCCCGGCTCGGCTGCTGCAGAGGGCCCGCCGCGCCTGGGCCTGCGCCGCCTGGGCCGCGGGGCTGCCCCTTTGTGGGCTCGGGCCCGGCCTCGCCGCGCGGAGCGCTTTGTGCTGGCGGGAGCGGAGCGGGGCCCGGCGAAGGTCAGCTGGGCCGCGGGGAGGCGGAGGCGGCCCGCTGCTCCGGGCCCCCGCCGGCCGCCCTCGCTACCTGCGTCCCGGCGGGCCCAGCCGCCGCGGGAAACAGGTTGCCGGAGCACACGGGCCGCTGGGTGCCCCTCTGTGACATTTCCTGGGAAGGCTGCCGTCTCCCTCTTCTCTCATCTGGTGCGAGCAAAGAGCCGGGGAGATTCTTGCTCATCCCACGGGTTCTCCTGCAAAGTTAAAAGGTCGGAGACCATCGTTTTTTCCCCCTTCTCCACGGTTTTAAAAGGACAGGAAACAATAGCATTTGTAGTGAAAGGCAAAGCATCCTAAGTATTTATTCAGGAGAAAAAACAAGTTTATTTTTCAGTGGTGAACTGGTAGCGCTTTTATTATAAGCCCGTATTTCATTTGTAACTTTAAATACGTGATATGTCTCCAATATTCACTCTTCAGTCTCTATTCCTACCAGTCTGGGTGAATACTACCTTTCCTCTGTAATAATCAGTTTACTCGCATGCTAAATAAATAGATAAAGTGACTTAATTTGTTTAACGTGGCAGATGAGTGGATGCTAGGAAGCTCGTGGCTAATTGGACTAGGTCGTGAAGGACATGGGATATTCCACACGCAGGACATAGTTTCAGTTGTCTGTTTCTCTCCCTTCTGAAGTCTGAGGCTAGCACGGTATATTCCAAGGTGGGGGGGAATGGAAGGGACTCTTCTCAACCCTGATTTATTCAAGCTGGACTTCAAGAAGATTTGAGGTATTGGAATACAGGTAGACTAATACAGAGGCTTTTAATATAAAACTTGGGTCTCTTGAGTAGTCATCTGTTGCAGAAAATAACTATGGGGAGTATACTTATAGAATAAATTGATTAGTTCTATTTTTATTGTTTGTTCTGTGCTATAATATTGATCTAAAATTAAGTGCTAGAAATGATTGCGTTAACTTCAGTAGAAACTAATATTCTTAAATAGCTTTAGCATTTTTCACAGCAGTGAAAAATTATACAGGAAAGCACGAGAATAAGAGTCATCCATCAGTGATACAGTTTTAGCAATCTGTTGTGTCCCAAGAATTCTAAAATTGATGAAATGATGAGCATTTTGGTCTTGAAAGTACATGTCATGACAAAGTGTCTTGTTCATTAATCTGTCATATCTGTTGATAAGGTTTTAATGCTATAGTCTAATTAGACTGTACTAGAGGAGTTAGCTCAGAAATTCAGTGGCTCCAGCTAAGTAGGTGTGAACTAAGGAAAGTAAATGTTTCAAATAACACAAGTACTTTCCATACTTAGGTTTGAGTATAGTTGTTGCTGTCTGCTTGGTGTGAATTGAGAAAGAGGTACTGCTCAGATGTTAAAGACACCTGCCTCTAATGCAGAAGATGTGGCAGCATGAGCATGTTCACATAAAAAACAACTTTTTTTGGTCTGAAAACTCAAAGAAATCAAGTAGGACAGTTTTATGAGCTCTGGTTTTCACATGCAACTATCTGGAAGACTATACATGCACTCCTATGGGAAACATGGTGTTCTTAATTTTAAGTTAGAATCTCTTTGCTTTATTTTTCTTCTTGTAATAGTGTTGGTAGTCTTGTAATCGTCAGCTTTAGCAGTTGGACGTTTTGCCAAATAGATGTTCTGCTTTAATGGTTGCTTTGTACCATGCTATAGTGAGTTCAGCTGTTAACTAGACTAGGTTAAGAAAGAAGACAAAACCTAGCATTAATGCCCCATTAATAGTCCTAAGTTTTATGCCACACGTCATATATGTGTATATTTTCTAGTTCTAATCCAGACTACAGAACTATGTTTCTGTAATGCCCAAGACAATTGTTTTAAATATATGCCTGTTGAGTTAATCTATAAAATGGTGATTCTTTGTGTTATCACAGGAATAATGAGAGATTTGGTTACTAATTCCACAGTACTTTAATCAGATAAAGTGCTAGATAATTACAGTTAACCAAATGGCGCACTTCTGATTTTGCCTTGTTTCCCTTTGTAGCAGCTGAATACAGAAGCTGAGGTTGGCTGTATTTTCAGTGGGGAAGTAAAATATTATTTGAATGGTGTAGACTGTATTTGTCCTTTTGCATCTGGAAATGCATTTTAAAAAATTGCTGTGGATGTATTCCTACAGTGAAATTGATTTTTACAAATGCAACAAATTCATGTACAGACAGTTGTTGATCATTTCCTTTTTTGTTTGCCTTATCTAGAAAGAGGTTTGTATCTTTCCTGTAACAATTGATGACCTTGCTGAGACATGAAGAAAAACAAGGAGAGTGTAGTGATAACTTCTACTGCTTAAAGAATTAGTCATCAGCTCCTTTAAAGTGAAACAGGAGTTCTTTGAACTTTGGTTTGTGTGGCATGAAGTTAATATTTTAAAGTTCTTTCCTACAGTTCTTGCATATAGTACTAAACGGAGCAAAAATTCATTTAGTCTTTGATGAAAGACCACAGTGACTTTTCAGTGGTTGTGTTTTTTTTTTTGAATGCTGTCAAGGAGGAGCATTTAGAATGCCATGCTCTTTAAGAGTTATTTTCAAGTAAGTGTTCAGATGAAATGTGTCAAAAAAAAACTATATACAAAGGAAAATTGAATGTTAAATTTCACTAATGTACAGATTGTCAAAAAGTTGAAAAGGCTTTAACTGGAGTAGGAGTATTTTAAAACAATTTAGTATTAAAGTAGAGAAGGAAAAGCATGAAAATAAATTCCTTTACATAAAAATTGCTCGAGCTGGTGTCTAGCTTAGAAAGGTAAGTGTAATAAAAGGCTTATCTTTGTTGTTTCTGTTTACTCTGTACTACAGATCTTTCATGAGCGAAGGTTCTGTGCCTTCTATATTTTGCAAGGGGATGATAACTGGAATATTAGGTTTCTAAGTTCAGCTTTGTAAATCTTAGTACATGTTGCTTTATGCTGAAACGTGATGTAGGTACTAGTTTGAAGTGGGTTTTGAAAGCTAGTCTTTCCTATGGTTTTTCTAAATGTCAGTGTTATTTCTGAAACGTGTGGTCAGTTGCTCTTAACACGTCAGTGTTAGGAAAGAAGAAATAATGGAAGAGGCAGCACTGAACAAGCTGTGGCAGATCCAGAGTCCAGTTCAGCAGCCGCTGAAGACAGTTTCTGTTCAGGCTGCCAGTGGTAACTTGCAACATTGCTGTCACCAGTGTGAATGTGAAATGGGCCGGTTTTAGTCACAAGTTAAGTTGAAAACTAGTTGCCTGCGGGGAATGGGTAGCTATCATCTGGTTCACTTCCCAGAGCAGCGTTCTGCATGGTAACATAAGAGCCAGTGCTGCTGCAAGGGATGTCACCCTCTGTCATTGTGGGCGCGCTCCAGATCGGGGTAAGCTCAGGCTTACAGCTAAGAATGGTCTCGCCCTCCATTGCTCACTTGGTTTTGGTGTCTTCCTGGTGTGCCAGTGTAAGCACTCACCTCCTTGTGCAAGACTGATCTTGCTGAACACGTTACCTTAAAGAGAAAGAAAACTAAAGGGTAAAAGGCAGGCAGCACGACCATTCCTTTTGGTGGCAGCTTGCTTTTGTTTGTTGTAGAAATGGTGAAATTGCACTCCGACATACTGTGCTTGAGTCCCTGGAGCTGTGGAGCCTGTATCTGGTGGATTGTTCTTTGTGCTGTAGATGGACCGTTTTCTTCAGTTAATTGTAATGGTACCTGAATGCTCTTAAGAAATACTAACTGAGCAGTTCTTAAAAATGCTATTAAAACATTTAAGAACCTTTCTAACGTGTAATGTTGCTAGTTTCTCTTTGAAAGAGAATGACTATAACTCTGTGGATCAGCTTAGAATCAGGCCCTTAATCCTGTCCTCAGATTGGTGAAAATTGACTCTATACGTTTTTTTTATTATTATTAATTTTATTTTTTAAATTTTTGAAACTTCACTACCTCTTGTAATTTTTTTGACTGGACATAGGACTCAGATTTTGCTATCTTTGATCAGATATTTTAATCTTCTTTAATCTTCAATACACATTTGTGTGTTGACGCATACGTAACTCCAATTTGAGGTGTACAAGATAAACTTCTCATGTTTAACTGAAGCTAGTTTTTAGTCTAGTAAAGTTACTCTAAGGCTAGTAAATTTGTTCTCTTTTGTCTATATATGAGCCTTAAACCTTGTTCCTTTCCTCCTCCTTATGTGCAGTTGTCTTCTTGTAAAAGCTGTTCAACTAATCTTTTGATTTCTGGATGATTGTTTTATTTTTAAATATACATGCACATATATATGCGTAATATAGAAATCATCAGTAACAATTACTTTCATTTACAGGAATTTTCCTTCTTTTTTGTGCATGAAGATGTCATGCAGTTGAGAGTTAATTTTTGTAGGGTTCATCTCTACATGGCCGATATCTGTGTGATTACGCAAGTACATTAAGGATGTAATTTGAAGACTGGTTGCACAGGTGTGACTAGGGAATAATTTGGCTGGCAGATGTTGATGGTGTGCTATAAAATTTTAGTCTGGTTTTGTGCTAGGTCACGTATAATCATTAGAAAGGAAATTTTACAAATAAAACGTATGCATTCCATAATAGAAGTTGAGACGGACATTCTTCTAAAACAGCACCTGTAAAGCAGTAATTTTAAGAGCACTTCTATGCACATTAAAACCAGCTGCTGCCCTAAACAGCTTTATTTTAAAATCAGATGTTCCATTTAAGGAAAAGTTGTTGTTCCTTGTGCAGGCATATTGCTTCCCTTCCATGGATGTACACGTGCTCATCTACTAAAGGAGTTGAGTGTGGGGAAAAAGGTTATTTCATGAAGGCTGTTTCTTAATATGCATATAAGGAAGTAGACTTAGGGTTGCCTGTAAAAATTTAAATTTATTATTTGCTAATTTTTGGATGCTTGATCTTCCAATCTAATATATTTTTGTAACACTCCTGTAAACAAAAAAAGGCTAAAAAGTACCAAGTTTATGCTGTAGATAGTCATTGTTAGGATTTGGTGTTTGAGATTCAGCACTGCAACATAGACTCAAGTTTTGATTTAACTATGTAACAGAAGAGAGGACGATATTGTGCGGAGAAGGACGTAGTGATAGGTGTTGAATTTAGAAGGTGCTGATAAAGAGAATGTGAAGAAGAGAAAGATACATCTACTCCTGTAATTTCCAATCCGTTTATATCTTGTGTTTTATTTTCTGATGCAGACTTCAGAGTGATTATGGTTGAATTTTAATTTTGTAGGCCATGAAGCATTTCCCAAACAATACAAATAGGTGAAATAGTGAGTGCATTTTACTTAGCATTTGAGATATACCTGATCAGAATTGTATCAAAGAACGTGTAATTCCCTTGCCTTAAAACTCTTTTTCTGCTTAATTTGAATCACTTGCTTCAAGAACTTGGTAGTTGGATTTTTGCAAAGCAAGTTGAGGGATTTTTTTTTTTTTTTTTGTAATGCAAGGATCCCTCTACGGAAAAGTTGCTTTACTTGCTTTCCATAAAATGTCAGTATGGAGTTGATGGCTCAGAAGGAGGCCTTCAGATTAGATACAATAGAATTAGTGAGAAGGGCATTGCCAATGTCTCTTTGATGTACCAAATACTGGAATGAAAAGAGGGAGAGAGGGCAGTTACCCCCATGTGAGCTGGATTCGGACAGTAAACAGTGATTGGACTACTGCTGACTGTAGAAACTGAAATGTTAAATAATTTAACACAGTGTCCTTTACTGAATAATGATATTTAGTTATTACTAACCTGAAGTAAATTTGAATAGGGTCTACAGAGTTAATTTAGTATCCTTATCAAGTTAATTCATTCCTTTTTGTGTTTATGTCTGAGATTCGCAGCTCCTTTTCATATTTTAAAACCTGTAAAAGGCAGGGAAGTACTTGCCTGTGGTGACTCAGAAACTTGTGATGGAGCAGGAACTAAACCCAGGTCTCCCATACCATAGGCTACAGCTCTAGTACCATTAATTTTTAATATTTTTTTTTAAGGTTTCAAGGAACGTATCTTTTCACGTAACGTGGTGGGTTGTGGAGTCAGCAGCTCAACCTGTTTCTGTTTGCTGTGCCTCAGGTTGATAATACTTGCTGGAAGAGTGTTCTTATTCGTGAGATAAAGCCACAGTGATGTTTCCATGAAAAGCAGTGGAGCTGTTGTTCTGGGCAGGAGTGTGACCATGGTAGACTTGTCAATAGCCAAGTTTGAGAATTTGAGTAACATTGTAATAATTATTTAAAAAAAAATAATTAATGGTGGCACTTTAATCCTTGTGTAACAGTGCTACAGAAACAGTTGATTGAGAACTGATGAGCGAGGAAAAGTTCAGTCACTTAAGTAAACCATGTTGGTTTTAATGGAGGCACATGTACTTCAAAGAATGGATGCTAGAAACACAGGGCATGTAGAAGATGGGAGTTTAAAGAAATGAAATACTGATAGTTTGGAACCATCAGAAATGTGAAAATGCCACTGTGGTTTTTGCACTTCTTTTACTAAGGTCTTATATTTGTTACAATATAGATAATTTCACCGCTGTTTATTTTCTACCTGCAGTAGATCAACAAGATACGAAAGCCTGTGTCCCATCTTGGATTTCCATAGCTTTCCTTTTGAATTAGGTACCCACCGTAGGAAAATCTTACTTCCAAAATGTAGAAAAGTCCATTTTTAAAATATGGGCTTGACCCTTTACATTTACAGTGTTGTGCATTTTATTCTCTGTGTTGTGTGCATATGTGATAAAATAAAGACATTACCTTTATCTGACATCGATCTAAATGTTCTTGCTTCTGAAGAAAAAATATCTGGATTTAA
The DNA here is from genome assembly GCA_026413425.1 of Tringa solitaria. Taxonomy (NCBI): domain Eukaryota; kingdom Metazoa; phylum Chordata; class Aves; order Charadriiformes; family Scolopacidae; genus Tringa; species Tringa solitaria. Next base: position 31,772,098 of record JAOXJM010000063.1, read on the forward strand.
AAAAGAAAAAGAAAATCAACTTGTGAAAACTCTGCCTTAAAACAGCTAGAGATTCTGTCTAGGTTAGTACTAGAATTTCTGGAAAATTACTAATTTCTGATGAGTTAAAAGTTAGGCTTCCAGTGTCACTGCTGTGTGCTCTGTGGTGCTGGATGTACTTAGGTGTAGGTTCCCTGGGGCACTGTACTCGGGTACAATCAGGGTCTCAGTTCTCCAAGCCTTCCCCTACGTGTTGGCCCTCCTCAAGTTGGGTTGCCTTTCTTCACAGGGCTCCACTGTCATCAGGATTGCATACAGAACAAATCAGGATCGCAAGAATATTATTTAAGATGGAAATACTTATGAACATAAGCAATGCATAAGATGGAGAGGTCTCTATATAAAAATAGTCAACATATGTAATCCTGTCCTGACTCCTCCTGCAGAGCAGCTTTCTGTGTCATGATCAGTCTGTTTTATAGGCCAGCTCCTCCTTGATCAGGTCTGGTTGTTTTCATGGTCTGGTCCCCAGTACTATTTAGTTATTCAGGAAAAATATTGAGCATAAAATAGGTCTTTAATTTTAATTGGAATAGTTATCGCAGGAGGACTTTATGTGAAGACGCATTGAAGTACAGGTACCTCTTTTAGTTTAGCCTTACTGAATTAAGGTAGGCATTTCCATGCCACACCCTCTTCCCTGTGTCTGCCACAGACACAGCAATGGTGATGCAATATTGCATGGCAATTACAGTATGCAGTGAAGAATATAGTTTTTGTGAAATCAGACTGAGGAAAGAAACACAGCCCCCAAATTTTCACACTCGGTAGGATTTGCTGTTATCATTTACAGAGGCTTGTGGTGGTTGTTTTTCTTTTTTTTACTAATAGAGTGTAATTGTATACAGAGCCCATCTATGATATCTTGTAGAACAGAAGTAAGTGCTTCCTGCTTTAGATAATACTTCTGAATGGTAGCATATGTTACAGCATGAGAAATAACTTCTTTTTTTTTTTTTCCCTGGTACTGTTACTAATTCACTTTTTAGCTGATCCTCCTATGGCCTGCCTTATGTTTTATTGCAACGTGCTATGTTTGGGACTTTTAAGAGGTAACTGTCTATGTGTATTTATAGAAATCAATGGGCTGAATTATTGTTGGAAGATGATCCTGATGCAGCCCCATTCATTGTGCTCTGTGCACAGTGAAAGGAAATTAGATATTGCTAAAAAATAACATGCTCTGGGTAGTCCTGCCTTGGCGGGGGAGTTGGACTAAATGATCTCTATGGTCCCTTCTAACTCCAAAAATTCAGTGAAATTCAGTGAAAAACTGTTTTCCCTGTTATTGTTTGTATGGAGATGTCTCTGTTTTCATATGAAGGATTGGGTGGATTTTTATTTTGTTAGATTCTGTGGTTTCTGCCATCTTTATTTTGAAACCTGTACTTGTGCTTTATCTCAGTTAGCTTCCTGTGCTCAGACTAGGGCAGGCTGCAGAAGGGCACGTTCAGCTGGGTATCTGAGAAGGCTGGTGTGGGGCGGCTGCTGGTTTGAGTTCACACTAGAGTTTATCATGCTAGAGGTCCCGTGTGTGGTCGTGTTAGAGGTTCAGGTGTCCTACGTCAAGGAAGGCTCTGCGCTGAGGGTACCCACCTAGTGACTGGAGAAAAGAGAAGGCTTTTGTCCCAGAGCACTGCTTCAGGTACAGTGGAAGAGTGTGCAGTATCCAGCCTTGAGCAGTATTTCTGTATCGCCATCTTCACTCCTCTGCAGTGGGTGGGATTTGGCAGTGTCAGTTATTTGCTTGTTTTCAAAAAGGAAAAATATGGCGAAGTCCAATTCGGAAGTAGTCCATGATCTTTTGAACGCAAGTGCTTGGTTTTGATTTGTATTTAAAGAATGGTTCTTTTTCTCTGTATTTTTGTTTAATTATATATAATGGAAAGATTTGTTTCACTAGCTACTTTGTGGCTTAACTTTCTTTTATTACAAGAGATTACCAAATATCAGTAATTTTTGCTGTAGTTGCTCATATCGGTTTCTTTAATGTATTGCTGTGTTTTCCTTTTCTAGCAGTGGCATTTGATAAATTGTTTATAGTATAGCTTGAATTTTCAGGATTTTCCTTCATAGTTCCCCTAGCTTTTGCTTTCTGTCCTGCTTCCTCTCCTTCCAAGATCAAAAGATGGGGAATATAAACATCCCATTTGGCTTTATGATTTGTTGATGGTCTGAATTTACAAAGAAACCTATTTTCTTATTTAATGTTACGTGTAATTAGAAGACGTGTGAAAGCTGGGATATTCTCTGATTATATAGTAGAGAGTGGGTGGTCCAAACTCAGATTTTTGCTATTGATCAGACATATTTATTTTTCATTCTGGAATGAAATTTGGGGGTTTATCAGTTAGTCTTTTTTCCGCTGAACGTTGTTCCTCAGCTTGTCTTTCTTTGAAAGACTGGAGTATCATAGCAGTGTAGTCTCTGATCTTCCATGCTAATTTGGATCTTGATTCTCTAGAATATGGAAAATTTTGGTTGGCTAGAGTATGGGTTATTCACTTTTTAAATTGATGAATTTCTTTGTTGCGTTTAAAAATGATTGCTATAGTCATGGTAGTAGTTGCTTGCTACTATGATTTTTATGTGGCTGTTGTATATCTTCTATAGGACGCTGTTCCTTCTTAATTTTACATTATAAAGTTGTTGGAAAGATAATCTTTTACAGCTAGAAAAACCCACCCCCTGGGTTGATGTTTAATATTCTGGCATAGATAATAATTCGGGCAGGAGAAATAGTTAATACGATAATGATGAAGCAGAAGTCAAACAGCGCTAACCAGGGCACAAGATTTGTGTTGGATTAGAAACAGGTCACTATAATTTGGTGGGCGTAATAATACTGTTTGTGTTTACGTAGCGCTGTTTGTATCTGCGTTTGCCACGTAGTATGTGTTGAATTTGGAGAAGATCTGGATTGCCCACTGGGAATGAATGACTCAATTGGTGACTGTATTGTGTACCAGAGCACGTATATGATAGCATCAGAAACATTGAGTGTCAAGGCCTGGTGGTTCACTGCAGAGGTAGCCATGAGGAGGATGACTGATTCCATGATTATATAAATCCACTGGGATTTCCTTTCCTGGTGATTGGAAAGAGGGGTTTGTAGGGAATTATCTTGAGGTGAAAGAAAAAAAAAACGATCTGCAATTTCAGGCAGGACAGATCACTATAAGGTAGTGGAAATTGTTGTAATTTTGTATAAAAAGGAGATGAACTGGACAGGTGACATTTTGGAAAAGAAATGAGATTTGCCTCAACTTAGTAAAATTTTTTTTGGTCTTGTTTTATAATATTCTATTACATTGGATTGCTCTGGGTTATTATGCAGAAAAAGAGAAGCCCTGAGGTATCTGAAATAACTAATAGCACATCGTTAAGGGCACTAAAGAAAACAGTGTTGGAAGGGTTGAAAAAATTCATAATTCATGAATCAAAACCAGAGTGTGTAGAGACTAAATTGTGTTATGTAGTTGATTAATAATTTGTGTCATGAACAGTCTTCTAAAAGTTTGAAGTAGGCCAGTAGGCACAGAGGCTGTGTCTAACAGGGATGGACATTGCTGTGCCCCGCGTTGTCAGGAGCAGGCATGTGTTTGGTGTTAACCCTGCCAGGCCTTGGTGGTCTAACATCTCCCGACAATGAAGAGGTGAATTGATACGCTTCAACATGGAAAGACCTTGGGCCCTAAAATGTCCTTTAAAATTTAAATAGAAATTAAAAATATTAATTAAAAAAAATTCATAAGCTTTTCTGAGACACCTGTGCATAATACATTTAATGTTACATGTGTTTGATTGCTGAAGTATGGTTTTGGTGGTGGCGAGGGCAGTATATAATAGTTTCATCAGATGCTGTTAAAACCTTTCTCCCTTCTGTTGAGCTGTACATTGACAATTATGAGAGCAAGAGGGGACAGAGGAAAGGTGCATTCCTTGGAAAATTATTTTCATAAATAGTAGGTACTAGTGAAGAATAGTCAAAAAGCTGGCTTTCCTGTAGTGCTATAGATGTTGTCCTCGGCAGCTTAAGACTTTTCATAATTGAGCAGCTATAGTAAAAAATATGGTATCCTAAGAACTTTTAATATAAAATTAACCTAATGCTACTTTAAAAATGGTGAGAAAGTTGCCTACTTAAAATACACTGGCGCCCCTTTCTAATCAGAACAAAGCGTGCTTTTTAATTACCTTCATTCTCAAGATAGTATTGACTTGGGACTTGTGTATCAGTAACACTGGCAGCTTCTTGGGCATGATATTATGTGCTTTGTGTGTGCTTGTATATGTGTGTGCGGGGGGGGGGGGGGGGGGGGGGGGGGGGGGGGGGGGGGGGGGGGGGGGGG
>JAOXJM010000063.1:31784819-31809097 GCA_026413425.1 Tringa solitaria
TTGATGCGTGATGAGGTAAGTGGTTCTACAGGTAAGGAACAGAAAGCCAACAAGGTTGGATGAATAAAATACTACAGCAATAGTTGGCTTCATGTACTGAAAGTAAAAAGTTTCACTTCTCAAAATTTGGTATTTAGGCTGTTCAAACTCTGCACAGATTTAATTTAAAAGATGTACTGGTGCCTTGGGACAGTCGGTAAATGCTTTGAAAAATCCTGCAATCTAGCATTTTTTCCTGATGAATATATGTCGCCTAAATTCAGTAATTATTCTCACCTCATTAAGCTTGTCTATGTCTACCTCAGGTTTGTCTTCTGGTCTATTGACAGAAACTTGGCTTAAATACCTCGAGTGTTTTCAGAGGGATCCACTGACTGGCCGTCTGGGTGGTGACTCCTTGGGGTGGGGTTTGCCCACTGGCCGCTGGTGAGAGCGCTGGTGACCAGGGGCAGCAGGGCTGCCTCAGACTCTGCTGCTTGTGTTGAGTCCCCGAGAGAACCCTGACCCTTAAACCTGGTTGGGCTACAGTGGGCTGAAGGGGGGGTTAAAACTGGCATTTGCAATGAGCTGTGGGAGCCAACCGGTGTGGTCAGAGTTTGTGATGTCTTACAGGTGACAAAGGCTATAGCATAACTAACGTGTGCTGACTCGGGGTAATGTAAACTTGTATTACTCCATTTGGTGTTTAAAAAAATACTCTGCTTAAAACATTTGACATCCATCATCTGATGGAAGGAGTAAAGAAACTACTTGGGCCCAGATCCTCACAAGTCCGAGCAGCTCGATTCAGGGGATCTCCTCTAGACTGAGGATCCGGTAAGTCAAACACACCCTGTTACATATGAAAAAGAAAACGTACTAGAAAACCTGTACAGTTTACTAACTTATCTAAAATAAATGGTGTATTAAAGCCTGGCGTTGTCTTAACACAAGCTATTTATTTTAGGAAGTGCTATTTTACTTTGCTGTATTGGGGAGAGTATTCAAACTGGTCTTTAACAGATGAAACGCAGTAGATCTTGCATGTGTCTGCCAGCGCTACCTCCATCCGTTTTCATTACTCTTTACACAAAAAAAAAAATCTTTAAAAAGAAAACGTTTGACAAATGTGGATGGTAATATTTGGGTTCTGTTTTGATGTTTCTTGCTAGTTCTTGTTTGCAGCAGTGCTTTCAAATTACAGCAGGTGAACTGTTCTCTGTTGCTGCCTCTACTGTTGTATTGGCCGGTATCTGTCCAGAGCTGCTGTGACCAAAGCATGAATTGCAGGAGTGGGATAGCTCCTCTGTGTGACTAGAGGAAAGGAGCTACCACTGCTTGCTTTTTACCTTTGATACTTGCTTTGTGGTATATTCTGAGGGATGCCTTTAATATCAGGTCCACGTAACCGGCAGTTGCAAAGCAGAATAACCCCTCATGTGTTGGAATGACTCTAAAAGTCCTTTGCTGTTCTGGGTTGCTGCTGCCCGGCATTATTCTCCTTACAGTGCTCAGTGAGAGCAAAAGACTCTAAAGCGTGTCTGTCTGTATCTGATATAGTGGGTAATGCCTAAGTTTTATTTTAAAAATCTCAACAAAGTAACAGAACCAAGCGGGCTCTGCAAGCAGGAGAGTGAAGAGCTGTACGTAAACACCTATGAATGTCTTCAGGGCGGCACCGAACCCCCCACCTTCACGTGAAGTCCATGGGGACAAGGCTCTGAGCTGGAGTGATGTGGGAGTCACTGCTTTAACTTTTCTTGGAATCAGCTCCCTGCTCTCCTGCAGTGAAATCGCTGCCAAAACTTTTTCTTTGACAGTACTTGCTGCTTTCAAAAAATGCAGGGTTTTTTTTCTATGTGTATAAAGAGACTGCACCAGAATTCCATGCGCATCTGTGTTCTCACTGGTGCAAAGCAGCGCAGGATTGTTACCTGCATTGAGTTTGGTAAAGAATTTTTTTCCTCTACTGTTATCGCACGAGTTACCGCACCTTTCTGGTGTTTTACTCTCTAGTTTCTTTGCACTTTTTGCGTTCAAGTACTTTGTAAGGCAGAAAAGTATTCTGAGACTTTCTGGTTGTTGCCTCTTACCCTTGGAACTTGGCTAGTGAATGGCTAAGAGTAGAATTCTTAAAATAGTGAAACAAAACTTGTTTTTATACTTTTATTAGATGAAGAAATCATTTGTAAATCAGGTGCAGAAATATCCACTCAGTTTATTACTGTCAGTGCTGTTATGTTGCAGGTAAATCAGCTCGCTCTCTATGGAGACGAAGCAAAACACTACTTTTGATTTATAGTCTGCTCCTGTAACAGGCTTTTGTCACAGATACAGTTTGCATTTCATAAGCACTTGGGTTTGTTTCAGAATTAATGAGCAAGAAGAGAATGTAACCCTGGGTTTTCTCTTGTGCTTGACCCTAGTATAAAATAATGAAAAACTCTTACAGTATTTAAGTTTAAATTTCTATATTTACTAACATCCTAGGGAAGATGTGAGATGGGGACAGTGACAGACTTTCTTAAACCTTAAATTATTCACCATACGCAGTACCTAAAGCAATTTAACGATCCAGTACTTTCTTGATGTTGTTTAAATGGATTTAATTTTTATAGGCTAAGCTCCCACCGTAGGCATCCCAGAGTCAAGTTGATTTGTGGCAGGTAAGAAGGAAGGACACACGCTTTGTCCCTCCAGGACGTCACCGGGCCATTTCATAACGTCTTCAAGTGTGTCGCGCCTGTCTCGGTGCTGTGAGTACAACTCTGCAGGGGAACGCCGGGGCGGTATCTCCCTTCCCACACCAGAATTAGTACCTGTCAGTTCTTCTGGAGCTGCTTCCTGCATTTAGGTTTGAAAAACAACATCTGCGTTGCCCTCGCTCCAAACTAGAAGTGAGTGCTGAAAGGACTTAACAACTTACTTTAGAGCATATTCTTTCTGGTCAAACCCCTTACGTGTGTTTTTTAGATTTCAAAAACCTTATTTTTCTTGTGATGTTTCTGTTCCTCAGTATATTGAGTCCTGTTTCCTAAGTAAGTGAACTCCTGCCCTAAGTCAGTTTGCTTTTTGGTACCAACCCCACGCTTAGACTCTCGCTGCGGTTTGTGTTCTCCCAGTGCAGCGTTACCCCCTGCTGGGTGTGTCCTCCTGAGGATGTAATCGGCTGCTGCCACGTCCAGCCACGTCCCAGATAAACCGAGGGATTCTCAGCAGCTTCAGCTTTCTCATGCTTGAATCTACCAGGAAACGAGGTGGGTTTTTTTTTCAAGATTCTTTGCTGATAATAGTAAAAAGCAGCAAATGCCTGTAAAATGTAGTTTCAGGGGGTTGACTGCTGAAGTAATATTTTTATTTTGATTGCTTTTACACCCACATTCAAACAATCGAGGTTAGCTCATGGTCGTACCTGATTCACACATAGCTGATATTAATTGATCTCCATTATAATAAATTTGCCACGGACATAATCTGGGCCCGTCTGCTTAAAGTTTGCTGTTCAAGCGCTCGACCCTGGGCTTAACTGCAAACCCTCCATCGAAAGCTGCGTTAAGAACTTCGTCGAGGCAGCTGGCCAGGACAAACGTCAGATCCTGCCGGATGTTCACTGCAATTTCTTCAAGATCTTTCTCATTTCTTTGAGGAATGATAACTCTCTTCAGTCCAGCTCGATGCGCTGCCAGGACTTTGTCTTTAATTCCCCCAACCTAATAAGGAGAAAAAAAAAAATCTATGTGAAAAAACCCACGACACTAATCTCATAAAGTAATTACTGTAACAAATCACATCAGGAGTTAAATTTTAATGAAAGGTTCTCCCTCCCCCGATCATTTAGGAAAGCAATTAAAAATGCAGCAGTAGTTTTATCTCATTATATGCTTAATGAGGGAAATATGTTAATATGCTACAGTGCCCTTTCTGTAACAGTTAATAACAAGGAAAAAAAATGGAAAAACACAGGTGTGCAGGTACGAGAGCATCAATAGTGGAAAAGTTTGCTTTTCAGGAATTTTTTTCCTTAAGAAAGATAGCCTTAACTCAGTTTTCTCACAGGATGTGCTGGAATCCCACAGCAACCTTAGACCAGAAGATTTCCAAGATAAAGGCAGTGGTAGGTTTGGGGGGAGAAGGTGTAAGGCTGCGGTGCCACCTGAGAAATAACTTGAGCTCCACAACAGAAAAGGCACAGAAAAGCAAACCGGTGCTGCCCAACTGCAGAGGTGGATTTGTGCTGGGAAAACGGGCATCACCTCAACAGCCACCGGCTTGAGTCTGAAATGCGGTGTGGAGAGGGGGTTGGAATCGGTTTTTTCTTTGTCACAGCTGTGGCTTCTTCCCCTGGGACTCTTTTCTAGTCCTATTTAAAGACCAGCTCACAGGAGACACGTGTAATTCTACCACCCTTTAGAGGACAACGTTTTGGCTGCTGTAAACCAAGGCGCCATGAACCGTGAGTCCTCATGGCGATCGCTCGGGGACAGACAACGCTACGACCCCCAGTGCCGGGTGTCGGGCAGCAGTCGCAGGCAATGGCACGCTGGTGGGAAGTTACTAATAATAGTAAGATTCTGGACAACATTCAGATCAACCTGGTTTAGTGTTTAGCTCTACCTCATCTTTGCATCCAATGGGCAACATTTGGTCACTGCTGCACTAAAGGCCATCTCTTGGGGAAGCTGAGCAGACTCGCACCAGATGCAGTGTTTATTTTTTTCGGTAGAGCCCTGAGGAACAGGCGCTGGTGTCAGTCCGACCACCACCACGGTGCCATTTCAGAGCGCCTCCTGGTCTGCTCCCTAAGCGCGTTATCTCTGCCTTGCTCTCCACTGCACGAAACAAAATACTGTTTCCCAGCTTCATCCTTCCTTTGTCCCTCATTTTTGGCACAAGGTGATAAAACTCCTGTATCTGCTTAATCACCTACACCAGGCTCCGCTTGACACTTAAAACTAAAACTTTTTTTTGAAAACTTTCCTCTGCCCCCCTACTTTGAAAAGGCTTTATGGGGGCAGCATTCAGCTGAACTGAATACAAGGAACACAATTTAAGAAGAATCTAAGAATAGATGTCCAGAGATGGCTTCAAGAGTAACCTATGTGCAATTACTGTCAGCTTTAAGCAACAGCTTTTCAAAGAAACTGGAGATACTTCTGCAGTAATGGTTGGAGGAAGCACGTTCAGAAAGTGCCATATATATTTTGGAACCATCTTGATTTCTAGATTTCCTTCCTACCTGGACATTTTAAGGTGCTTTCCCTGAGCCCAGGACCAGCGTTGTTATTAAAGGCAAAGGAGTGGCGCAGCGCTACAGCGGGCACTGGCTTCCATCAGCCTCTTACAGCTGCAGCAGCAGAGCCTGGGTTGCAGCGAGACTTGGCTTTTGTAAATGCCTATAAACAGATTTTACATCTAGAATATGGAGAATTAATACAACTTAGCTCTTCTCTCAAATAATACTTACGGGAAGAACAAGGCCTCTTAGTGTGATTTCTCCTGTCATGGCTACATCTGAACACACCAGCCGCCCACTGAAGAGTGAAGCAAGACAGGTTACTATGGTAACTCCAGCAGATGGTCCATCTTTTGTGACAGCTCCAGCTGGGAAGTGCAGATGGATGTCAGTGTTGTCAAGGAGATCAAAACTTCCAGAAGCTTAAGGAAAAAAAGAATGGTTTCAATGTGAAAAATCTAAACCCATTTTGTTCCCGGTCTGTGTGCTAAAAGCCCACCAGAGAACTAAGTCCTCACGCTGTTTTTTAACAGTAGGCTGAAAAAACAACACTATGTTGCAGAGGCCCTAGAAAAACAAAAAAGAAAACCCAGCAAGCTTTTCTACATCCAGACTCCTGGGCAAAACCAGAACAAGTTAACCAATAAGCTCCACATTTGCATATGCTGGGAAATTCAGAGTAGGAATTAATGTAGAAACCAAGGAATTCCAAACAGAATTTTTAGGTTTTTTTATGTCCCAAACCGTAAATGTCAATTTTCAGAGAACATACCACAAAATCAGCACTCCACAGAAACCCAGTATTACCAAGTAAATCTCTCATTTACACCTTTTCACCTTACTTAAGCTGTTGGACATGACAGTGTAAACTAGAGGTAAATGTGTATGCGGTCACTGCCAGTTGCCTTTCATACATTGATTCAATTTATGATTTTTAATGTATCTAAGCTTCCATAAATAATTATATGGACAGTTATTTGAGTATTTGGTGACTGATCAAACTAGAAAGCACATTTCCAGAACTCTTAGGAGGTTCAAGCCAAAAACAAGAGCTAAAAGTTTCTTGGCCGCATCCTGTTGCACTGCAGTTCAACACCTGCCACATAAACCCATAATTCCCAAAATATATTAAAACTTAGACTTCAAAAACCATACATTTAACAGAAACTGTGTCTTAATTTTAGAGGAGAACTACAGACTTGTGTAGCTATTTCTACATCACAAATGTACTGCTGGAAAGCTTGAATGAAAAAAATGATACTCAGCAATGTGAAAATAATACCAAGGTTTAGGACAGTTAATTTCCGTGCAATATTAATTTGTCCCAGCAACAAGAGGCCACTGGATGCACACAATCTCTATGACACAACACAGCTACGGGGTGTTTGTTGGTTCTTCCCAACCTACCGTTCGTTAGCTGGTATCTCTTTGCGTTGCTGCGCAACCAGCTAATTGCGAGATGCGCCGACTCCTTCATAACGTCTCCCAGTTGACCCGTCAGAGTAAGCTGACCTTCTCCATCCATGCGACTGGCTTCCACAAACATGATCTCTCCCCCTAAGGGAGTCCACGCCAAGCCTATGGCTACCCCTGGCTGGCTCAAGCGTTCCGACACCTAAAGGAAAATAACACAGGAAAGAGTTTAGGGAACAGTCGAAACAAAACCAATTTGATAGTTGCCTTCAAAACAACTCTACCCATTAAAACACCAAAGTTAAGCCCAAGTGTCTCGTCCATCTCCTTTTTTCATAAGGCAGCAGTAACTCTGCACGATGTGTAAACATTCATTACAGAAGAGGAGCTGCATGTGGCTGTTTGGCTTAAGGCAACAGCAAACATCTGGGTGTATCATTCCCGAAACCTTCCCCACCCCCAAAAGTTCAATGAGAATCTTTCTCTTCACTTCAAAGGACTTCAAGTATTTAGTCACTCCTGACTGAACGCTCATATGACTTCATCCAGCTGCGAGGGGTATTTTTTGCCCTGACTCTCTTACTTGTGTGAAAAAGCCAGTTTTCCTCTCGAACGTTACCTAAAAGCCTTTTAAAAGTGGTTTCATTACCTGAACTACTACCAGACAACACACTCATTTTGTTCATTGCAAATTTATAAATAATTTCCAATACTGAAGCCAGGAGTGTGCTAAGGTGCTAGATACGAAGGGCAGGGGAAGCCTGACGGCCTCCATTGCTAATTACAAGCAGTTCAGGAAGCTCCACCCCACACAAACCTACGAGCTGCGTATCTACAGCTCTGCCCCGGTACTGATGAGAGCAATGGGGGTCTCTGAGCCCCAGCCTCCTCTCTTAAGAGAAGGAAAGAGAGGCAGGATGTTTTCCATGAAAGTCCCAGTTTGTTGTTTTGTGGGGTTTTTTTCTCTTTGACTTAGATTACAGAAAGTCCTTTTTGTTTTCCTGAGCTTCAAGGAGCTGAAGAAACCCCGACAAGGGATCATACAGCTGATCAGCACGGCCTCAACTACTAAGTTACGTATTTATTACAAGGCAGAAAAGAAACTGGATGAATTTTTACTATAGTGTCAGGTAGTGACTAGACCTAAAGACAAATATTCCTTTGTAAAATAAAGCAATAGGACCCTTCTAAAATAATTTTGTCTCATGTTGAAATGCAGAATTGACTTTGATTCATTCCTGAAATGGATGAATTCTTCATTAAATTGTTTAGAGAATTTAAAGAAATGTTTCATTTCTTGGATAGAGAACAAGTCAAAGGAGCCTCACTACACAACCATATTAAAAGAATTCCAATGCTGAAATCTGCATTTCTAGTTATGTTAAAATTTCTCAAACCATTTTTGTCCCTTCTAAGCACATTTAACATTCCATTTTTTCCTACTTTCAAATCCAGAGCAACAGACCGTTTTTTCCCCTCCAGCATCACCTCATTGTGCACCGCACCACTTGCTATAATCTCAACACTTTCATTTTCCTTCCTTCCAAGAGCCAACAGCGAAGTGAACTGCTCAGAGCTTGTACAGACACTGGAAAGGCAAAGCTCTGTACACACAAAGCCCACTGGCTTTTGACCATGGGCCCAGCTGCAGGGGCAGAGGAATCTGTGTGGAAGACCCCACACCTTCCATCTGGAGGCAGAAATACTCGTAGGCCCCTGCTGTGAGCTGGCTGTACTGGAAATGCTGCCACTTGTGAGCTCCAAAGGCAGTAAGATGTTTGTATTCTCCCTCCCTTACTAAAATGCCTCTCTGTAGGTCTGTGAGAAATGCTGCTGCAAGTCCCCAGGCAGTACAGGGGCCTAAAGCTCTCCAAGCCAAAGAGCAGCAGTGGATTTACCCAAACAGACCAGCATCGCCTTCCATCAGGTCACCAGAACGAGAGCTCTCCTTCTCAATAGGGCCCAACATTAACATCTCAGCATTAGGCTGAAATCCATCCCCACCACAAAAGAATCAAAAGCAAGACCATAAAACCATCAATGCTCCCCCTTTTCTCTTTCCTTATTTTTCACAAACAGAAAACATCTTCCTTTATGCAGTAAGAGTAAACAACTGTTCACTCTACAGCTGGTACCTCTGGTTACTGGCCAAAAAGAGATGCATATTTTAAAAAAAATAAGCTCATTTACAAACACACAAGCTCATGCAAGAGAATTGGTGAAGCGAAAAAATAAAAACAAAACATCTGAAGTCCTACAAAATGAAATTAAATATACATGCTTCTTGTTATAATTTCTGATTTTGTATTATATGCTTTCCCAAATGCTATCCTGAACTAGCAAGTGCTGTCCTCTAAGTTTGATGACTAAGATTTGAAATGTGGCCCTCGCTCAGGATCACTGTTCCTTGGTTTGAGGGAAATTAGCCTAAGTCCAACTGTAGCAAAGCTATGCTGACACAGGAGCTGCTGGAACAAACTGGACCCCAGTTGTCAGGCGAGACAAGCAGCGGAGGCCAGTGGGGCTGGAAGAGCCAGGGCTGGTGGTACCTACACAGCCCAGCACAGGACACCACACAGCCCCTCTCCTTCATTCTCCTGTGGCTCTCACTTACCTGCATATTTTGAACAACATCCTGCCGTTTGCTTTTATTAGCATAATTTAGCTGGAATGGCTGTTTCTTTTCCTAGCATGTCAGAAAATTGTACATAATAGAGTGTTTCATTTTTATGGTATCAAAATACCTCATCTTACCAAGCATTTTCATTTTGGTTACTGTAAGTTTCTATATCTGTTCCCTGTATTTCAGTAGTTACAGTGACTTACTCTGATTACCTTAGTAATTGCTTAGTAACTCAGGTTAACAAAATCAATTCATCTAAGTTAGACTGAAATCCCACACCACTGAAGCATTCTCCTTTACACTTGAGACAATTGTGTATATTGGCAGCCGGTCACGGTTTCAAACATTTCAGGTACAACAAACAGAAGTAACTGTCCGTACCCTCACCCAGCCCGATGTAGCCATCAACAAGGGTTGTTGGTTTGGGGTCTTTTGTTTTCTTTTCCTTCTTTTTTGGACTGGATGTTAGCACTGGTTCTAACTGGGTATCAACTGACAGACTAATTCCACTGTTTGAGAGCTCAGGGGCAGAGAACAGCGAACTAAATGTCAAAACCCACATGGTTCTAAAGACTCAACATTAATCTCACCTCAGTACAGACTCCCTCCTCTACCCTCAGACTAGGTAGGTACCTCCTCCTACTCTCACGAGTAAGTTGAGATCTGATAGGAGGCACTAGGTGTGTTGTAGGTGTTAATCACCTTTCAACCATCATTTTTCGCACTAAGTGGCAGCCTCAGTGGCCACCAACTTCTCTGGCTGGGCTACAAGAGGCTGCGCTGCCTCCCCTGCAGCTTCCTCACCTGCACAGTAACTGATGCATGTTGACAGACGTGTGTAGGAAACACCCTGGCAGGTTTGATAGCTGTCTACAGAGAAGACCCTTGAAAATCCCTAAAAACACTCACACAACCCCCCCGTGCAACACTTAGAGGAAAGTATGTTCTATTACATTAAACGTTCCTATGAAGTGTTACAGTGAGCTCCACAAGACTCAATCACTCCTGACACCTCTAAATAATTTCTTCTCACAAAAAGAGTAATTTAAATTAGAAAAAAATCAAAACTTACACTTTTTAAACAACTTCAATTAAAAATGACCATTAGAATCAACTGGTGACTGGTCATGTCTGTCAGATGATGGAAGAGGTTACTGACCTACATAAACAGTCTTGTTTTTTTGAAAGTGTAGATGAGCCCAACCCAGCTACGATTCAGCTGTAATCTGAGTAGATGAGCATATTGTCAGATGTATTTTAGCTGCCTGGACACCGCAAAATTAAAGTCTTAACATTTACTGTGGTCATTCTTTAAAAAATATTTAAGGTTATTCCAAGATAAAAGAAAAGAGACATCACCCACAAGTCTGCAGTTTTGGAGTTACTTTGTAAATCAGCACAACTGACAAAAGGCTATTCAGTCACCAATTCCCAATGGGAAGATGAGAACCCGTCCTAAGTTACTTGATGGCCTTGAGCACCTTTGTCATCCCAACCTGACTGCACAAACCTTTTTCCTAGTCTGCTCTTCCGATTCCTTGCCCAGCAAACCACTGCAGCTCCCCTTTAAGGGGAGTGGATTTCCCAAAAACACCACCACAAGACTGGTATTTCTTAGCTAAAAATGCCTATCTAAACCTGTGCTTTGTACAGGTTTGTGACACTGTGTACCTCCCATGAAACAGAATTATTCTTCTATGGCATCTGCCCCTTCATTTCAGGTAATTTCACTGACCTAGAGCTTCTCTCACTTCAATTTCACCCACATTATGAGGATACGGACTAATTCTGATGGGCTCACTTGAGGTGCCAATCATTTTCTATTAACTGATCAGAATTAAGGGTTGAAAAAAAGAAAAAAAAAGCAAGCTAAAATCCAAGTCAAAAGAGAAATACTTCATTGTAAAGACTCTGGATATGTTACAAACCCTTTCCCCCCAAAGTGTGCTGTGCTGAAACATTTCATTACATCTTTCACACTTCAAACTACTGTCAAGATTATTCTTCCAAAGCCTTACTATGTGATTTATTTCAACATTTGTTCTGTAGGGTGACACAAAGGATTATTTATTTGTGATAAGTGAATTAATCCTACAAGCAGGAGCTGAGTGTTCTGTCACGCCTTTCTGCTGGGAGACCCCTGCAGAAAATACTGAAAAGCTGAAAGATGGATCACTTATTTTAAGGTGTTCCCTGAAGGACAACAGATCAATTAAGTCATGCCATGTTTTCAGTTCTATTTGCTCAGTGTCATCCAAGTACTGACACGGTGGCTGCCTCCATTGTATCTTTATTTCAGCTAATTATAAATGGCAAAATGCAGGTCAAAGGTGAAGCTTTTAAGCCGAGAGAGAGACACAGAGCAGACTACAAAACCAGCCAAGACACCAGCAGCCCATCTGAAACGCCTGTCATTGAGACAGGAGCTATGCTCTTCCTCTGAAAGAATCTTGGGGGCACTTGAAAAAATTCAAAGGAATAATAGGTCAGTTGGGACAATTCATTAAAAGAGGAGCTATGTGGCTATTTGGGCAATTTGCATTGAAAGAATCATAAAGCGTGCACTGAGAAATGTTTACAGCAAATAGTACATGAAAATAAATCCTGGGCTGCTCAGGGAATTGATGCTGTGTGGATTCATCTCTAGTTCTATTTATGCACTACTTAATTTGCCTGCTAAATATGGAAACGTTTAAAAAAACCCTTTGATACACAGGTCAAAAGCTTCAGTCAGTCTTCTTTCAGCTTACATAGGCCAGCAGATCCATGAAATGCTTATGTGCATATTCAGGGCAACTCCTCGTGCAAAAAAAAAAATAAATCCAACCCAGCATTCATTTATTTATTTGGAACTAAGAACCACATTTAAAAAATTTACCTTGCACTATTTACTCCTGTAGAAAAAGGACAAAATAGCAGAAATTATTTGCCAACGCAGCCGCACCACCAAATTTAAATGAATAATCAACTCCAGAAAAAGTTCAAAACTAGGCAGAATATCCAAGGAAAGTCACATATTAGTGTGATATTTCTTGGCCTACAATCTAATCCTTTAAAAGTGTGGTAAGTTCATATTTATTTGAATTAATTCTACTCTTGACTGGGAACTGGGAGTACAGGTGCAAGTGACCAGAACTTTTGTATAAATTTATAAATTTTTTTTTTTTTTAGCACCTTTATGAAACTAATAAACACCATTTATAGAAATCAGAGTACCAGCTTGAATATTAAGTTCAATTTACTACAATGGCTTTACGTGCCTCTGCAATTCAAGCACAAAAAAGCCAAATGATCCTGCAGCACTTTAGCTCCAAAGACCGGATGTCTGAAGTATATAACATATTTCAAAATGAAAATTCAGATAGAATGTTACTTCTCTGAAAAAAATCTCACATGCTATTTTTCAGTAATTGTTTCATAAAGTCAGGCACGGAGAAAAAGACAGACAGACTAGTAAAAATTTCTCATTTATTTTCTCCTGCTTCCCCTGCATGTCTTGTCCCCTTTTCATCCTCCAAATCTCATTGGAGTCTGGTTCTCTCATCTAGGAGACAAGAATTATCACAGAAAAGTTCTTAAAAGTTTGAATTTTGTCTTCACTGGAAGTTTTCCCTTCATTTCCATTTTCTCCATAACTTACTGGTTTACAGATCTTTTCTCCAGCATAAAGACAGAAACATTTAGCGTTCCATCAGCAACTGGGTTCCTGTCATAGTGCTATATATACTACTTACACTCGGTCACTTCACCTGCACCTGAAGTAAAGCAGAGAGTAATTGCAATGTAAATGGTGAAAAGAGAATCCCGAACTAATAAACTATTTTAATCAATGGTATTTTCACAGAACGTAGCAAAATACAGCTGGGGGAAAGAGAAAATTTTGGAACATGCCTCCTGAAGAACAGAGCCGGCCCTAGGAAGCTGGAGGTGACTAACTGATCATAAAACATTTTTAATAGCTAAGAGTCACGTTAATCTAAAGAATGTCTGAGAACTCCTGGTGCAAACTGAAGTGGTTTTAATTCTCAAAAATGCTGATTGGCTTTAAGGAGTTTTAGGGATTTTAGGATTTTAAGGACTGGGACAGTCCTTAACGCAGCTGCCCGAGACAGGATTCCTGGGTTCTACTCTTGGCTTCTTTCCCAAGACCACCCCAAACATCCCCCAAACAAAAGCAAAGTTGTTACAAACTGAAAAAACACCACATTCTTAAGCACTGCTACAGGCATCTTTGCTAACAAAAAGTCAGGCCATTATGTTATTTATGTACCCTGAATGAAAACACACCAAACCAAAAACTTCTTTAGGTGAAAAAAACGTTTGGCGGAATGCAAGGAAACACGATCCTGTTCCTAATACATTTTTTAAAAAGTTAATATTGTATAAATTCAGTCAATAGCAATAAAACAGACAACCAATCACACCAGACAGAAACAGCAGTCAAGCAGAAACAAATGAGGATGTTACCTCCATTTCATACATGGGTGGCCCCAGGATATCTTTTAAAGCGTGGAAATCAATTAAAATCGGCATTTCAGGTGGCAGAGCCAGGTCAGCTGTGTCACTGATGGATTCTGTTTTTGTATCTTCTGTGACATGCTCTTTGCAATCTAAGAGAAGAAAAATCTCATTTAGGATTTGTAGCAGTCTTTCTTGACACAGGAATTTAAAATAATCATGACAAAGACATATAAAATATTCAAAGAAATGCTCAGAAAGTTCATGAAAGTGCACTTAAACCATCTTTCACAAAAATCTTATCAAATCAAAGACAATATGGCATGTATGACATAATGATGTCCCTTGTTTGTTCAACTTCCAGTTCAGGACACAGCACATGCAGTCCTTGTGCAGTGAAAAAAATCTCAATTTCAGTATAACAACTTCCATCTATAGCTTTTGTCCTGAAATATTATACTTAAGCAGGGCTCTGCTCTTTTCTTTTTGGATGAGATAATTCAAAGATGAAATTATTAGGCATTTTTAGAAATACCTACAGGTGGGATCTACTCTACAGGAAGGGCTATAAAACCCAATTAACCCTGACACTTTTGAATGCAATATACTCAAGCATCATCAGTAAGAGATCACATAAGTAAAGCAATCGTTACGGATTCAAAAGTGTGCTCTTCCCCTCCTCCATTTATAGGATGTTTGTATTTCTTATCTATACAATTGTTTCCTTAGCAGCATTTCCTTAACATTTCTGTTTTCTCTACAAATGTGTATTCCATACGAAAGTGAATTGTAATGGGGATCATATAAATATCAAAGTCTCAAAATTGTTTCAAATCGGACTGCACAGCTGGTTGTTTGCATGAATAAACTCAAGAACTTAAACATCATTTGTACCAGGCCTCCCCTGCACAGCGACTGAGGCGACCGTACGCAGGAGGAGAATGTAAGCAGGGGCTCATTTCCCCATAGAATTCGATCCAGATGCAAAAGGCTCATTACCATGTTCTTGAGAGCCCCAAGCAATATTTCAGTGAAACATATCAGAGAAATGAAAAATACTTGAACAATCCAGATGTTTCTAAGGTTCTGTGGCAGTTTTATGGCAGTGACTCCCTGCCCTGAGGCTGCCATTAGGAAAAGCATTATACACGTACATACAGTGAAGATATTTCTGCCCACCCCAAACCCACAAGCCTAGGATACATTTAAAGCAATAGTCTATATGAAGCAGAAATGTATATTGAGCTTCAAGACTTTTGCACCATACTTGGGGAAATTACCCACTGTTGCTTCCTTTCTTTGAAATCTTCTTTACTTTCAATGAACAAGCTGTCGTCCTTTGCATATTAATGCATACTCAGTAACTGAAGATCCAGGAATTTAAACAATTCTAGAAAAAACACAAATCACTGATCTAATCTATTTAATATAATATTAAGAGGTGTTCTGTGCTGCAACAGTAATTCTCAAAATGGATGGAGAGAGAATGTCTCCTTTCACAAGATACAAACTATCCTTTTAATAATCCTGATATATAAAGGCCCTCCTACGGTTAATTCTGCTGCAGTGCAATTCTCACTAATGGCTTCATACAGTATCAAGGAAACATTCCACATCACCATTACCATAATAACACCAACTCAGCTTTCATTCAGGACTCAAATCTATTAGTTATTATCCAACAGCCACTAATCTTTCCATTGTACAACTCATTGCTCCACACATAAATCCCATTCCTTTGCTGTACGCGCTGCCTTTGCTAGATGCCCCTCCTGTTGTTCCAGCAGGTCTCTATATTTTTATTGAACTACTATTTCTGTACATAATAAATTCAAATACATAAATACCAGCAAGTCTCAGAAACATTATCCGGCACGCTATTCTTGCAACTCAGACTGCAATTTCAACACTACGGATCTTCAAAACCTGAGCAATTTGATATGACAATTTATATTTCAAAACAAAACTGAGTTTAAAAACAACTGCTTTTAGCACCTAAAACCACAATTTTCCATTTCTGCTTGCTCTTATTTCACCTAATTCTACGTACACAGCTGAAGGAGACAGACTTCTCGTAAACAAATCAGTTGGTAATTTTTGAGGCCACCTGCCCTATTAAAAGAATCAGAAACTCTTTCTTTGGGTTTATATAATCTAATCAGAAGATGTCATTTTATAATCTGTAACAATAACAAACTACAGACTTTTTCTAAAAACAAACCTAAAATCTGACATTATCTAATTTTCTATAAAAGCATACAGTGATGTTCCAAAATATAATTAGAAACACAAGCTTTTTCTTTGAAGGAAAACGTATCTTCTTTCATCACCTTTGTAGAAGTGCTGACTCTGAAGAATGTAGAATGACGTGAGCAATTAAGATTTCCATTACTGATGACAAATACACATTCCCAACCTATCCCGGATGAACAGTCACAAACCACAGTTAACTGACAAATTCATCTAAAACAAGCCAGTAAATTCAAGTATCCAGAAACAGAATTTTTCATTAGGCTACTAGCTTAATCACCTTACATTTTGAATTAAGTCAGAGAGATAAGCTAAAAAGCCAAAGAAGTGCACTTAACAGCTCCACACTGCACTGGAGGAACCACCTGCTGATCTATTACATTACTGCTTAAACAAAAGCAGCATGGTACTGAGTTGTTTTAAGATTTAAAAATTGGAAAAACTTAAAAAAATAAAAAAAATCCCCAAGCCCCCAACAAACCAGAAAAAAACCAACCAAACAAAACAATTCCACAAAACAACCAACCACCCATCCAAAAAATAATTATTTTTGTAAAATTTTCAGAGCAGAAGCAGCAAAGATCACAACAATGTTCCTCAGGAACCTACCTTTGAAAGTTCCCAAAACAATACAAAATCTTGCATGTAAATACTGGATTTGTCAGAAAATGGACAACTCCTAAGAAAACATACTGCCAATGAACTACTATGTGTAATTCAGGACTTAATCTAAAAAGGCACTCCATGGCACATAGACAAAGATTTAAGAATTTAAGACTGCTACTTTCTTCTAGAGACATAAAGGAAATGAGTGAATAGAAGAGCCTAAAACTTCCTCAAGATGTAGCAATTTCCTAGCTCCTCATAAAACACATTTAAATTAAGTATACATAAGTCTTAAACTCAAAGATTTCTAGCCATACTTTCTGTTCAAGATAGAAGAATGTAGCAAAACCCTAAAATTTTTAAACAGCTTTTAACATAAGATATTCTGATTTGCTGAATTGCTATGAAGAGGCATAAGAACATAAGCTTTTTTCTGAGCTGATGTAATGGTAGATGCTCAGCATACAACAGACAGACCCAGAATTCTTTTAGCCCCTCCAAACTTGCTAACGATTCCACAAAACTCCATTTAGGTAGGAAAGGATGGGATTGCCCTTGTTGACAAGAGTCCACATTAAAAGGCAGGCATAACATGAAATTACATCTTAAAAGCAACTTTCCATTGTCCAACTTAAACCTTATGCACCACATACTTGGGAAGTATTACTTCCAAAATATTTTCTTTTGGAGAGGAACTCCTCCCTGGAACCCCAATCCTACTAATGCTTCCTTGTATACTTAAATTTAATGCTACGTGCATTTTGCCCCACAGGATCAGAAAATTTCTCCTTTTTACAAAATAATTAAACTCCACCAATTCTGATCTAGAGTAACAAAGTACGCTTGAATTTGAGGTTTTCATGCAGGAATATTTAGATAAATTTACATGGTAAAAAAAAAATTGTATATAAACCCAACTTTTCATAACATTTATGCCTCTTTGGCCTAAAATAGAAAAGACATTCCAAGCAATTTTTAGAAAGAACGACATATTCCAGTCTGTGGAGCTGATAAGTACACTAATGCCGGCACAGCTGAGCTCAGACTTGAATTCCTACAGTCGTACCACCGCGGGATTTATGCGGATCAGATTTCATAAACCCATTTCCCAGTGCTACAGGAGATCCCACGCTGCTGGAAGTGCTCAGTTTTGGCTAGAACATAGAATGGGTGACTTTTTGCAAGAGCAGTGATGGTAGCCCAGCTGTATTAAGGCCCTTATATATACTAAAAACAAGCCACACCCACTCCCCCAGTCATGTATAATAATTTTTTGTGAATAAAATGCATTATATGCAAGCTGAGGGAGGAGAGTAAAGGCTGTTTCAGTTCGTGTTGACCACTTCAGTCAAACTTGCATTTAAACTCAAACCCAAGTGTTTTTTTCATCCACAAGGAGTAGAACAAACAATGGAAATATTTAAGTATTTTCAAAGCCTTGGTTTCAACATAGACAGAATCCTCCTTTAATCACTTTTGGTTATTAAATATTACCTGTCCTAAGCCTCCTTTCAAGTCTGAATTGGACAAATCATTTTTCACTCTGGGTTTCCACTGTTGTGCAATGATACGATGCCTTAGCGCACAGTTGCTGCACTGTATTCTCAAGGCAGTTGCACTAAAATAGGAAGGAGAGTTTTACATATTTTTGTGACTCCTAGAATTTCTTCTAGTGTCAAAGACTAGATGAGTGCCTCATAAATCTTAGATAGTGTTTCAGTGAAATATCAGATAGCGTTACTGTACACAGGGATGACTCCCTGGAGAGGTCTGAAAAATGACTCCATTTGCTTTTGCAGAAGTTCACTGTACAAAATCAACGACTGACGCAAACTAACACTCCTCCACTTGCCAACTTCACCATAAAGTTCAGGAGTCAAAAGGAGCGAGGAAGGCAATACAAAGCTGCCAGTGTATTTCAGTCATGTGTTTTTGGAAAGTGCTAAACACGGCTTGACGGCAGATCTGCCAGCGTCAGTTTAGCTATGGCAGGTATCCTCCGCTTTCAGAGCCTACTATCAAACAGTGTCAAAAGCCTGATGTTTACAAAAGCCTTGAAAACAGATGCTCCACTGATTTAATCATCTGATTTAATCAATGTAATGATGGAATTTTTGTGCTTCTACCACCTAATGTCTTTTAAGTTTTATTACAAACCCACAAGGCAGAAGGCACTCAGCTGAATAAACACAATAGGTACCATGTTACTATTCTGATACGCCACAAATCATATACAAATTATGCTTTATCAAGTTAGAAACTAGAAGGCAAGGCTGTAGCTCGCCCTCTCATATTCACAGCTCATGACATGTGATTGCACTAACTGTAGAGTCTCAACCCCACTGACAAACGTGTAAAGCAAAAATGAGCTATAGGTCTTTCTATACAGATTAAAAAAAAATCAATAAGTAATTATAAATGAAACTACTAAGAGACAGCAAGTTGATTAACTATTCTGCCAAAGTAATTCGTTATATGAAATAAAAATTCATCATCACTATGCACAACTGCACAAATGTCCACTAATCAACAGGAAAAAGAGAATTCCAAAGAAATAAATTTAGGCTACAAATCCCATTATTTGCATTAACTTGCAAGTATTCAGGGAAATTTCTGAGTTTTGTTTTAAATACTTGGTTGTTTCCAACAGACTGAATGAAAACCTAACAAAAATATTTTAAAAAGTGTCCTATTCTTATACACTTCCAACAAGTGACATATTCTCCTAAAAATACACCAGGGTGTAAGCACACTATTAGTACAAAATAAAACACATTTTGCAAACTGCACTATTCTGTATGTGTCTTCATAATAGCAAAGTTGAACTATAGAGACACCTCTCCCTTGGACTCCCTTTGATTAATACAGCTTTTTCTTATGGACAGTTTCAATTCCAGAAGTACAAAGGCAACTCTTCACAGCTCATTTCTTCTGGGCTTACTCCAAATTGTGCATCAACCAAAACTGCCAGCATTTTGCCCTCTTTTGAAGCACTTGGCTGGCTGTTTTCACTTGGCTTTGGTAAATTGCGAGTCCAGTACTAATTTTAACAGTGTGTAATTTTAACAGTGTAAATACCTGAGTTGCAAGTACAGTGCTAATTTTAACATTGTAAATACCTCTTTCACTGGATCGAGATGTCTAATACAGTTCCTTTTTGTTCTTTGCTTTAATAGTAAAATGTTTCTTCTTTTAGTTAGTTCTTTTAGTTGTGCTCTGAACCCACTTTTATTTTATCAGAAGGCTTAAAGAGCACAATGACACTTCTTTTTATTCAGCAATCACGTTAAACCTTTTAAGCACATTTTAGACATAGCTACCCTTCAGTGCAAAGAAATACTTTAAAAATATGACTTGTCAAAATTACTATCAAAAAAGTGACAGCAGCAAAGACACCTGATGTTGCCTGACGTTAGTAAACCTGGCCACCACAACCCAAAGGCTCAGTGTTCGGGTTCAAGAGCAAGTTCAGGTATCACAGAGGTATCGACAAACTCAGGGTCTGACCTCAAAAAATCCAGTACAGTGAAGGTAGGCAAGATGCACATAATATAAATAGAAAGCATAAATAAATATGCCTTAAAAGCTCTTCCTTTTAACGTAGATGGGACAACTTAAACTGCACAGTCACTCACACAGGCACAGCCACTGCTACTGTGAGAGTTCAAACATTCAGAGAAAATCAAACTGGCTCCACTTAAGCAAACACTGATTTGTAGACCAAATTTAATCTTCTGATATTAAAATTTCCACAGATATGATGATGATGATGATGTTAGAAAATTCAACCAGGTAAAAGAAGATCTAATTTTCAGAAGGGAAATACTGAGTTAGGGGGAAAAAGGCATGGTAAAGCTGAAAGACTGTCGATAAGCAGATCTCCAAAGACAAATTGCAAAAGTTTTTACTACAGGTAGAACTATTCTTCATATACTCTTCTAATGAATACCACTGTTCGTACAAATATCAGTTATATTTCCTCCCCCAGGATTTACTCTCTGAAAGGGGCAGGGGGGAGCACCATTCAGACTAGTAAGCTGCCTTATTTTAATAAGGAACATACAATGAGTCAGCTTATTTGTCCTCCTCTAAACCAGTCCAGAACTATTCTAGCTTT
Organism: Tringa solitaria; assembly: GCA_026413425.1. Lineage (NCBI taxonomy): Eukaryota > Metazoa > Chordata > Aves > Charadriiformes > Scolopacidae > Tringa > Tringa solitaria. Next base: position 31,805,499 of record JAOXJM010000063.1, read on the forward strand.
ACAGATATTAAAATTTAAAGATATTTTCCACGTCAGCTTGGTCGTGGAATCTTTCCTAACATCCAACCATGAGGGTTCTGTTTAGTATTTTAAGTTTGTGAGTGTTCTGGAGCAAATGTAAGCAGCCATTCTGCAGCTTTTGCTTCCCGATGTCCCCTGGCACACAGTTGCCGACAGGCTGGCAGTATTTCTTGTCAGAGAGTGTCAACTGGACTCATTGCAGTCTTTAAGAAACAAACAAGCAAAACACCCTACGTTCTGCTTGCTAGATTTATTGAGACTAAGGACTACCCACGCTTTAGATGTTCAACTTCATGTTCGAATTCTGTCCTTCCTCATTTCTCATCCACCTTGAGCTGTGGGCTCCTGCAGCGCAACGACCACTCTGACACCTTCAGCAGAAGAGTGGTGTGTACAGTGAGATCCTCCATCGGCAACTGGCTGGTAGAAAAGCACAACCCTCTGTGCTCTGCATGGGATGTCTCACCAAACACAGTATGGATGTTCAACTTCATTTTTATTAAACAGAGCATTAATTTGGGGATGAAAAAGGAAGCAGTAACCAGCTGCATGTTGTTCTGACTATGGGCCTGACTTCCTCCTTCTACTTTAAGACTAGAAAGAGGTCTGCCTTCACTGGGGAAGCAGTTACCTGTGTATTTTTGATGCTTAAGAATTTTATGTTTAATTTCCATTCAGTCTCTTGGATGTCTGGAAATGATAAATCACTATTGTCTGTATACATGGGAAGTAAGAACAGACTTACTGAAGCTGACAAGTTACTGAAGCTCCAAGAGAGTTAGAATAAGCAGAGTCTTAAAAGTACACAAGAAGAGCCCCTAAACCTTTCTAAATTTCAAACTTTTCAGGCAGATATTATTTTAAAGTACAACAAAGTAACTGGATTGAGTTCTGAGCTGGTAAAGAAAGTCAAAAAACCTGTTTAAATACAGTAACTAAAGCCATGCTTAGTCTTTATTAAAGAAAAAAAAAGTGAAAGATTTGCATTAAAAAAGCCTAGGAAGACACAAAAACATACGTAAATCATAATTGCATACCTGAGATACAAAACAGATCCACCACGCTTCTCAATTACCAACCTGGCAGGCTGAAATTACTCTACTTAAAGTCCCAAGCCATAATTCAGCAGTATTTGAACCATGCACAATAAGAATGTCATTCTATTTGCAAAGTTTTTAGAAACAGAGCCCTCGAAGAAGCATAAAGAAGGAGAAAAGGTTGATAAATCAGATTCCCAGGGATCGTGTTCGACGTTTCCTTTCAATAAAGCATGCAAAATATACACACCTTCTCCTTCACCCACTTCAGCACGATCTGGCTTTGTTTCTTTGTGCTGTCCTTCTGCCACTTTCACTGCCACTGCTCTGCAAATAGCTCCCAGCTTCCGATCCAGAGAGCGGACTCCTGCCTCTCGAGTGTATCTAGCACAGAGAAAATTGTTTTACTGGTGAATATTCTTTGTCTGAGAGATTTCTTTTGAATGTAAACACACTTTCTTTTTAAAAATACATCCAAATAAAATGACACGTGAAAGGCAGTGAGACCTTGGGCTACTCTAATAAACAGGAATAACGAAAGTCACGCCTTTTTATCAAAATAATTGTGATTCACTGATAAAAAAAAAAAGACAACTGAGTGGGAAGAAGACATGACTAACAGCTGGTATCACACCTTAGTGAAATACTAAGCAATGCTCCAATAGCACTAAGCTCTTCTCAGATGCATAAAAATTAAAGGAAGAACTATTTTAAAAACTCAAAATAAAGTTCACTGAAAGGTGAGGAACTGACTGTAAAGGAGTATTTTCTTTCAGTTTATGAATTAAAAAGAAACACCAGACAATAACACTCACTAAATGACAAAATGCTGTTCCTGATCATGATATACTTCACTTCATTGAATACTGATACACGCTTTCCACTGGAAATGAGCTAGTTTCAAGTCCAAAAGATGTTCTGATCAGTATCTTTACTCTCACATCCAACAAAAAAAGTAGTTCTAATTAATACAAACTATTTAAAAAACCACATCTTAATATTTTTAACCTAAGTCCAATTTTAAGACAAATGTGGCCCATCAAGTCACAAGAAACAAAATGGTAATTTCCATTTTTAATATGAAAATGACAGAAATACAACTTCATTCTTTGAAATAAAGGTTTTCTGCTGCCAAAACCATGGCTTCACACACTGAACATGGCAGCAATACAAGCTTCACGGGTTTCTGTTTATTCATAGCCCCTTGCCAATTGCGTCAACGCAACTGATTGTGACCCACACTCTGAGAGCCAGAGCAAGGAATTCTCTAGAGAAGGAAGGATGATTCGGTTCAGACAGCAGAGCCCGACAGAGCTCAGGAAAGAGCAATTCCATAAATTACCAATTGTTGAACATCTGAAGCTATTAAGGACAAGACATCTTATGGAATGTTTTGTGTTATCATTTTATAAATAATTTACTAGTTATCAGCAAAAGAATTTACTTAAAACTTAAAGCAATGAATAACAGATTTACCTGGTAATTATGTCCAAAGTGGTTACTTGTGGAATCTGTATTTGCTGTGGAGTCAGGCCATGTTGTTCAAGCTGTTTAGGAATCAAGTGTCTATGTGCAATTTCAATTTTTTCTTCCTGTGTGTATCCTTAAGAGAAAAAACATGTTTACTAATATTTTTGCTTATACACTACAATATAATCAATTTTCTTACCATTTATAATTGTATCTGATTGAACTTAAAATTAAAAAAACCCAGCTATAATTTAAAAGGCTGTTGGTGTGATACCTTGTGGTTATTCATAACTTCATGAGAACAAGAAGAATAGAGTTTTAGTGTTTCAAAGATCCCTTTCTTAAAGAATCTTAAAAAGATGCATCAGCCAACAGCCAGTTAGAAATTAGTGAAAATATTGTTACAGAATGTATCAGTGTTTCTCCATATACCTGGAAGTGAATTTTCCTAAATGCAATGCCAAATTTCATTCCCATGACAGAGGCTATGCGGAGGCATACCGACTAGTCTCAATATATTAAGGATTCTAGCCACTCTACGTTTCCAGCAGCCTTACCTTAAGGAACTGCTTTTCATTTCAGGAAAACCACCTCAACATTGTTTAAGGGCTTGCAATAGCCACTTCAGTGAAAACACTGTGATGTTACCTGGAACTTGAATAATTTCCATTCTGTCCAGCAGAGCAGGTGGGATGGTAGCTGTAGTGTTGGCTGTAGCTATAAAAAGTACTTGGGACAGATCAAAGGCTACATTTAAGTAGTGATCAGTGAAACTGTGATTCTGTTCTGGATCCAAGACCTGAATAAGAGTGAACACAAAACTGATGCAGTTACTCAATTATAAGTAAATAAAATATGCACATTTTAATTATATTCCATTTGGATCTGTCAAATCTGACTTTACATTCATAAAATGTTATGAATGTTACTAAAGCTTGACCCTCAATATGCTGCCTCGCTCTGATTACTCTGTAACTACATTCCACACCACATGCAAAAAACAAGTGTCATTTCCTTGAGAGGACAAGGGGCAATGGGCACAAGCTGGAACACAAAAGGTTCCACTTGAAT
>JAOXJM010000063.1:31809197-31831997 GCA_026413425.1 Tringa solitaria
GTTGGACTAGATGATCTCTATGGTCCCTTCCAACTCCAGAAATTCAGTGAAATTCCCCATTACTTCTTTTTACCCTTTTCTAAAGATGGCTGCAGCATCTCTCCAATCATTGAGTACCTCCTGTAAGCTATCTCCATGACCTTTCACAGATGGTAGAGAATGGCCTCTCAAGGACTCTCAGCACCCTTGGAAAAGCAGCCCATGCAGTCCCATGGACTTGTATGAGTAGAATTCTCTCAAGTAACCCCTGACTCCAATCCTCATCTGCTGCTGGTAGCTCTTCTTACTCTAAGCACGCCAACCTGAGAGATCTCACTGTGAAGACCAAGGGAAGAACACAGGTTATCTCAGCCTTATCTGCTGTCACTAAATCACCTGCCCCATGCATTCAGCTCTGTCCAGCCTTCTACTAACACAGTAGTAGAAGCTCTTCTTATAGCCCGTGACATCCCATGCACCCATGCTCTAGGTGAGCCCTGGCTTTCCTAACAGGGCCTTTGCATTTTTCTTTTTTTCCCCAAATTTTGTGATTAGAAAACAGAGACAAAATTAAACAAGCACTGAAGAATAAAAACACACAGTCTGACCAAGCTCAAAAATTTACAGTACAAGTAGAACTATGGCTTAAATAACAGTGAGGTCTTCCTATAGCTTTTAGTACTACTTATGTGTGTTAATGCAACACTTGCATATATTTAAGCTATTACTTGAATAAGCTGCTTTTCTGCATTAGGTAACAAATATTCTATATATGTGGATCATGAGTTTAATAAGGTGTTGTCTTGTAGTTTTTCCTGAAAAAACTGGAAGTTCATTGTATCTAGCAATCTACACTCAACTTCTGTATCACCATCTATGAACCACCTTCATTCCACCCCCTTTAAAGTACTGCCACGCTTTTCCTTCCCAAATGATGAATTATCAATGCTACACCAACATGAATAATTCTCGTGTTACAAATAATGGGACCTATGCATCTCCTGAGAAATAGCACACTGCTGACAAAATAATTTATCTGCCTATATCCAAATGAATGCACCCCTTGTCTTAGCAACTTGAATTATAACCAAGAATGGTATTGATAATTCTAAAAAACGTCAATTTGAGCACTTCTTAGCCGGTTATGACAGAAACAATTCAGAATTTTCATTACTCTTAAATTCTGTTCAGTCTTTGAAAAATTAAAAATCGTTAGCACAAGAATGCTTTACGCTTACAACAAACTAACAAAATACTTTTTTTTACAGAATGCTAGAAACACAGCAGAATTTTTTATAAACAACAATTTCTGATTTTATTTTGAAGTACTGCACATATATAAGTCTAATATTTGGAAATGTATTGCGACTGTAATAAAATACAAGTGTTATGTTCCCCTTAACAGTGAAATCTGAAAACATACTGAAGTATATGCCTAAATTCTAAAACTAAGGTTGGAACTCAGTGAATGTTATTGTTCACTGGCTCTAAGCCATTCAAAAGCCATTCTTCTCTCACCCTCCTCAGCAGGCAGCTGCTATCATTTACTCCCTTTCTTTCCTGATGAAGGCAAAGCACTCGCCAAGTACACCGATGCGTAATTCAATCAGAGTTACAGATGTCTCTTACCTCAACTAGTCCTACAGCCTGGCCCTAAAATGTAGGGGGATGTGACAACAGTCAGTGTATCCAAGCACAGCATCTACAAATGTCTTTAAGGAAAGCAGATCTATAGCAAATATTAGTCTACCACTCAACATTTACTCTTGCAAATTTTTCAAAACCGATTTAAACAGCAAACTCTAACTCTATTCTTTTTTTTTTACACTGATAGCAAGTATTTCTTCAGTCAATTAGCTGAAGAATTTGCAACTGCTTCCAAAAACGTTGAAAAACAATGTATTCTGACTGACCACACTGATTTTTTATAACATGTATCTACAGACATGTTTATATTTCTCCTCCTAGTCTGCAATTAGAAATCCTTATGAATCCTGTATGAAAATAGGGATGCTGTACTCATGTGCAAACAATACTATCCAATAAAGGTAAAGGAAACCGTCATCAAAACCAAATCAGACTGTATCTAAAAATGTGAATTATCTGAGACTTTCTTCAAGGGCTAGAGTTTCTCTAGACTAACAATTCTTTGTCATGGTAACTATTTCTTAGAATAAGACATAAACCAATACCATGCCTGTGCATTTAAGACATATTTTCCAAAGCAAATAGAAGTGTTCTTCAGCTCAGTATCTGTGCTAAAGCTCAAGTTCAAAAGCTTTCAGAGATACTCAACTAATACAAAAATATTAAGTACAAAAAGAACATTCAGTGAACAAAACATCTTAGTTAATTTATGACTGACAGCTCACATTCATACAAAGGCTTCTCTGTACCAGCTTTTTATTACCACAAAATCCAGAATAAGTTCCATGAACATTTAATTGCCTGGCTATGCTCCTGGTCTAATTTCCCTGCATACAAATACTCGCTATCAGGCACTTGGATCCATTTCTGCTTTCTTCTGTTTTAAACAGAGCTCATCTAAATTTAGACTAAAACATTCCCTTGTTGATGAACAGTAACTGGAAATAGGAAGATATTCTGTTTTGCTTAAGCAACAACTCTGCAGAAGCACTAGAACTAAACACATATCCGGCAATTATAAAACATCAAACTTTGCTTCCTAGCTTACAGAGTATGGCAATTTTCTTCTTGAACATATCCCATTGTAAACAGACAGGGAGAATTTAACACACCTACACATTAAGGAAAAAAGGATGTGCCTTTTACACTTAACGATGGCACTTACCTAACAAGAAGCAGCGGTTTGAAAAACAAATGTGCCAGTTAGGTGACCACTTACTATTGTTTGTTCTCCTACATAATAGCCACCTTTGCTCATTCCAGATGGACTTTCCAACAGTGTAAACCACAAAAAGCAGATGAAAATTAAGCTATTATGTCCAGGCATGAGTTCTCCATTAGAAGAGGTAAAGCACCTGCTTCAGGATGTTTAGACAGCAGTAGAGGGATATAGAGGGATATACAGATCTCAGAAGGGAGCAGCCCAGACATGGTTAATAGAGCAATTACTTCTCCAGATGCAACTAAAGGTCAATTAGCAATGACTTACATAAAGACTGTAGCCCATGCGGACAGCTGGAAGCTAACCTGACCAGCCTCAGCTGGAATAATCCATGGCAGGAGCTGAGCTGACTATCACTGAGAATGTGGTTTTAAAATACGGGAAACGGAAACATCCTCAAGCAGCCACAAAGTATCAAAAATTCAAACACAAATAATTAAAAAAGAAATTAATTATATTTACCCTCACACACTGGATGTGAAAAATCAAGAAAAGAAATGCTAATTCTCTACTGCAAGACAGGGAATGGAAAATAAATTAATAGAAACAGCAGAGGTTGAATAAAATTAACAATATTAATGTACAGATCAGAACACTTCCAAAAAAAGTTATTTTCTTTTCAAGAAATGACAAATCATGGCTTCATTACTAATTCTGCCCGCCTAGAAAACAACAGTCAGCTATCTAACAAAATTTGATTTTCAGGTATTTTTTATCCATGCACTGACTAGAGGTAGGGCAGCTCAGTTCAATATCTAAAGGAGAAACAACAGAAGAAATATCAGAAAACCAAGAAACAGAGCTCATTAAGAGCAAAGAGTAAATAAAATCCTGCAAGTGAAAAGTACATAGAAAATGCATTTGAATATTTGTTACATTCCCTTGCTTGTTTTCCTTACATTTAGAGGCTTTTTATATGTCCAAGAAATGTGTACTACACGCTTGAGAAATGCACAGGTAAAGGATCATAACTGTCATTTTAAAAAGCTAAGAGTGAAGCCATGGTATTTTCTAGCACGTTTAAATTATTACTAGTTCATGTTAACATGCAAAGATCAAAACAGAGGTCTCAAACCATAGCCTGTTCATATGCTGATTTTCAAAGAACTAGTTGGCCTTGTCAAAACAGTAATTTTACACTATCTAGCAGGAAGAAAATAATGACATTTGTAGAATGCCAATTGACATTTCATTTGCAGGAAGTCATACAGCATACGGATGAGCTCATGACACCTTAATTTAAGTAGCATTTTTCATATTCAAATCACTGTATTAAGCACTGTCAGTCAAAAAGAGTCATTAGAATGACTCTGTAGGCAAATACTACCAGAACCACTTCCATCCCCACCTACAACCGCCCAGCTACAGAAGTTACCGTACCTTAAGTCTGACAACTGAGGTGCTTCTAGGATCATGCCCTGGGACCTAGGATCATTTCAGTGAAAGTGAGCCAGGCTAGCTCAAAAAGTCTGCATAAATACATTTTACTAACCCAACTCCTTTTGACTGAAACAGGGAAAGAACAATCACAGAAGTAGTTCAGGTGAAACAGTCATAGGACTTTAGCCCCCACAGCCAGAGAGAACTTAAAAGAGAGGTAGACAGTGTGAAAATACAGCAGTATAAGGAAATTCTAAATGCGCACAATACCAAAACCTTTAAGTGCAGGAGGGCTACATCTGCTCCGGACAGGCTCAAGCCTTTATGCCCACCCCTGCCTTGCTCTGCCGTTACCCTCCTCATCAGCAGTGCTCTAGCACAGGAAGAGGTACCCAGCCTTCTGCACTAAGACGCTGGGGAAGGGCAATGCCCTTTCTCTCTTCCCCACACCTGAGGGGACACTCCTTCCCCTCTCCAGCAAACCACGAGAATAAAACTGCTCAATATCCAAGTCAGAGGAAGAAGGAATCGTACTGGGATATCGAGGTGTACCCTACTCCAGGGAAAAAGAAGGCAGAGAGAAGGTTCTGGCAACTCATTACTGGTCTGTGCTCTAATGCATGAGTCACTCGAGTTTTAGCCTCCTGAAATCCCAACAACTAACCTTATTAATAACATCCCAACGCTTGATATATTTACAAAACATTCCAACAATGCCTCAATTCACCAAAGTCCTTACTTGTATCTCCTAGATTTTATTTCTCTCTTTAAGCAAGTCAACTTTAACACCTCTAAACTCTTTGTGATAACACATACTTCCAAATTAGATTTATATCTTGGTCTGAGTCCCAGAATTTCAGAAAAAACACACTTAATAGCTGATTCTCATGGAAAACAAACCCTCTCTACATCATAATCAGTCAAGAAGTAGGGAGCTTCGACTTAAATGAAAAACTTAAGTTCAGAAAGTTAATTACAACACTAATTAAAGAAACACTGCTAAAAGATCATGCAACAAGTCTGTATTACATTCTAGGTAAAACAGCTCCCATATAAGCTTGTACCATCAGAAGCTTCAAAAACATATTAAAATTGTTCCATGAAAGAAAAGGGAAAACTTGAAAAAGTCCAGCTACCATCTGTCTGCTCTACAGTTGTTTCTCATAGTTAAACAGCATTTGGTCATTAAAAACCAATGTCTTCAAGTCCCCCAAATAAGTAATATTTAAGGACTGCACAGTCTTTAAATATACCAAACAGCAAAAAATATATCCTTGTGTTTAAGTACAGTTCACTGAGATTAAAGATATATTACTTATCATACTATATAAAGCATTTGATTGCACACAACTAATTGACAGAAATCCAACAATGTCAAAACATAGCAGCTGGGATTTGAATAAAAAAAGCTGACAGTGTCATTTGTCTAGTGAATCTTCCTTTCTGAGTCCTATATTTTAATTCTTTTTCATTACAAATGAAACAGTGGTTGTAATTTATCATGTCTTACCTCAAGCAAGGCTGCTGCAGGATCCCCCTGCAAGCTCTTTCCCAGTTTATCAACCTCATCTAGCAGGAATACGGGATTGTTAACCCCAACAGTCTTCAGTCCATTGATTATTCTGCCAGGCATACTGCCAACATAGGTGCGCCTGTGAGAAATAAACGTATATGAGGAAAGAGGGGCCAGACACATGTAACAGAACTAGAAACATCAAAAATAAAATGGAAAAGAAAATATAACAATAAGCAGCATTTTAACAATTCTTGCCTTTCTGCAAAACTTTTTGGAACTACTTGATAAAAATATGGAATATGCATCTGGACTAATACAAGCAATAATATCAGGAGATGGAAATTACAGTTCCATGATGCACTACTTGGTCTGGAAAGATAAAAGATAAACGTATGTATAAAGTATATCCAAACTTTATGGCTTGCAGGTGTTTTACATGACTCAGTATAAGCATCCTTGTACTGTACGAACAGGCAGAAGCAGATTTGGGAAACTCATTAGTACTAACATTTTAATAATGATGATACTGAGGATTTTTGATTGCAAGAGTTCATACAGCATGTTACAAACAAGGGCAAAATTCCAAATATGCTGAACTGTTGATGTCCCCTGTATATACAGCATGCTTTAATTAATATTCATAAAAAATAATTACTATGTCATTTCAACATGAAATAAAAAACTAGAACAGTGCAACACAACTAAAAAGTTCTGAGTCTGAAGTTACTCAGCAAAGTTGGTAAAAACTTTTTTTTCACAATGCACAGAGCAACTGCATTTTTCATACACCCCCTGTTTGCTGCGTTTATCACAGCCTTTTCTGCTTGTACCATAACTAAACAAAATACTCTAATTAAGAGTATGAAATGCCAGTCATCTAAGAAGAAAGAGATACACGAAGTGCTGAATTCCAGTACCTATCTCATGACCCTCACAAAGCAGATATGCAGAACAGGCCTGCTTTGCCATATGATCTGTTTTAATACAGTCCAAAATAAACAGGATGACATTTAGAAAGATGAAACCAAAAATACCATGGGAGTAATTTCAAAAGATACTAGAGAAGACTTTAAATATTAAAAAAACCCAACTCAAACCACACAGCAATAGTGTTAGTTCCATGTAATATTTAATCACCGAGGGAACAAATTGCAGTCACTATATTTAATTCGAGATCTGAGCAAAAATCAAAGTTTTTAAGAGCTGCTAAACAGCCAGAAATGCAACAGTTTGCATATTTACCACCTTCATGAGACAGCTGCTAAAGTCTGGAGCAGCCAGCGTGCAACAGTTCATCACCTCACTGCTTTTGTACAACCTTACTCTGCAGCGAGTGGACTCCACTGAGGACTGCACTCTCTAACATTTATTACAGATGAAGAATCGGCACGGAGGAGCTCTTAAACGAGTGTACCACTTCATCCTCCATCCGCACAGTCAGCCTTGCCAAAATAATTAAAAGATTCAATAAAATGCAATCAGAAAATTACAAGACTGAAGTAGAACTAAAGTTCATAGAAGTGAATCATTTCTCAGTGCAACCAAGTTAATCATTGTAGCACTTTTGGGTTTTCTTTGGGGTTTTTTGTTGTTAGGTTTGTTTGTGGTTTTGTTTGTTGTTGTTGTTGGTTTTGTTGTTGTTTTTGGGTTTTGATATTTGGAGTTTTTTTTTTTTTATTTTTTGTAACAAAAAGGCACTTACTGATCTAGTAAATAATTTTATATGCTTTAGAGACAATGCAGCCTGACAGGTTTTAATATTCTATGTCAGTAATAGGGTAACATAATTAGGTAAATGTCAAACATTCTTCTTTCTTGCTTGGTAGATTATTCTCATGTGCAGGTTTAAAGACAATACACTTCTAAGTGAATGTTTGTGGTTTTATATACACAAAGTTTTATCTGATCCTTTTAAATTCTATAAAATTTTGAGATCTCTATGTTCCACCTGGTTTTAAGAAACAGCTTTGGTTTATAAACTAAATGAAGGTAAACCAGGTTTCTTTAGACAAGGGATAGCAGTGTGAATAAACACTCTTTCACTTCCTGCACCATCCAATTGCAACAACACAGGTCAAAGGATAATAAGTATTAGATACCAAAAGGTTTTCTGAGTAAGAAATCTGTCTGTTTATACCCATACACACACACATACCACTTTTAAAAACTTTTTTGAAGTTTTTCCAAATAGAAGCACTTAAACAAGCAAATAAAAAAGAACAGGAAGAGTATTTTCTTTCTTGAGATACAAAAAAGTTGTTGTTATTAATAGACTGAAATACTTTTTTTCCCCTCGACTCCAAAAACGTACTTCAAGTCACAGTCATTTTAGATTCAAGTAGATTTGGGTATTTAATGACATATTTATACTTGTGGAAGATATAAGGAAAAATTTCTTCACAGAAAGGGTTATCAAACACTGGACAGGCTGCCCAGGGAAGTGGTTGAGTCACCATCCCTAGAGGCATTTAAAAGATAGGTAGATGTGGTGCTTAGGGATGCGGTTTAGTGGTGGTTTTGTCAGTGTCAGGTTGATATGGTTGGACTCAATGATCTTAAAAGTCCCTTCCAACCTAGACAATTCTATCATTCTACTATTCAAAGTTTCTTAACATTTTGAAATAAATCATACACTACATAGGCTGAAGAACACTGTAACAAGATCTGTGGTGAAGAAAAAGCAGAAAAAAGCAAATATACTCAAAACAACTTATAACAAGTCAAGTGAGATCAGTATCTTGGAGAAATAGAGTTTTAAGAGTATAAAAATTAAGTAGCTTCTAAAGCAAGCAATAAGAAAAACATTCTAACAGTGACAGAAAGTTACTTGCTTGCTTTTTTTGTTAATGCACCCTATCCAAAGCAGTTTTGGGTCATGAATCACCACACAAAAAAACTGAAATAGAAACCACAATCCAACTGAAATTGATCCAATTTATGAAAAGGATTAAATGGGCCCCTATAGAAACCAAGAGTTCTTCAAGAAACTCCCAGGTCAAAATTAAGGGAACTATTGTTGGAAATATGCAGTGATTCTGCAAAATATTCAGTGTCCACAGAATTAGGGCTAAGAGATGAGAAAAGCACACAGTGGCTAGAAACATTCTGCTCTTCCTTTCATTACTGACAAGTGACTATTCTCACTTTTCCTCTCTCCTAATGTCTTCTCATTTGTATTTTCAAGCATCTCTAGACATGGTAAATTTAAACAACAGATTCCAATATAAATGTTTAATTGATGCACTAAATTTCAAATAAAAGTATGCTTAAATTTATTCATGTTGTTTGATCAGGTATCACAAAGTAGAAACTCAGAGTATAAATTTTAGGATAAGAAATACCTATGTATCAATTTGCTCTTCCCATGTGTAACTATAAATCTGTGATACACCTTCATTTATTAGAGATGGACCGACACCTATTTTATGATACTATTAATTAAAGACTCAATATCCCCAAGGCAAGTGAAGAATGCCAATGTAAATGTCACAATATGGAATGATAAAGGACAATACAATAGTATTTTACCATGAAAATACAAACACAGGTAGCCTGTTTTCATTCCTAAATGGTTGTTATGGAACATATCTGAACCTAAGAGTCCTCAGTAAGACAAAAACTGCAGATACTTACATATAAAACCACTACAATACATGAAAATTACAAGCAGATATGGCCATTTATCTGTCTGAATATTAACCTTTGCCTTGTAACTTGTGAAATTGAATATTGCTGTTCATGAACAGTAGCCACCGAATGTGGTGTGATTCTTCATTTTCATTATTTTAGCTAGGGTTGAAAGGAGGAAAATCAATATTCTACCTTAGCATTTTTGATGATATAACATGGCTTTGCTCATTTTTTGATGCACTGTTTCTGTCCATGCACGAAATCTAGAGAGTCAGCTGCTTTCCATGCAAAACCAGAAGTACAGATCAACTTTCCTGATTATCTCACTTGTGTAGTAACAATTAAAAAAACCCTTAGAAGCTCATGCCACAGGTCTGTAATTTAGTAATCTTTTTATTTATGTTTAAATCAGTGAAAAGGTACCTTTAAAAAAACACTAGAGTTGCATAGTATGTTATTAGGAGCTATATATCCTAGAAAATGCAAGACAGACAGCTGGGAAATCTAACCTTGTCAGCTCTCCCAATGTAAACTGGGAATGTGTATGAACTGGAACCCTTCAAGCAGTACTAGTATTATTGATAAAAACATGACCCACTTTCTTCATACTGTTCCAAAGACAAAAAGTTTAAAATTGCTTTTAACTACAGTGGTTTTCAAACTGCAGAGGTAGGAAAAGATGACGAAGCTAATGCCACAAAGAAACTATTTCTGAACTCACTTGCAGAAGGTCACAGCTTATTTTTCGCAAGGACAAGAGGTTGTGTCTACTCAAGCGCTTTACAATTATATCCATGCTTTATACCTGTACAACAAAGCTATTCCTCTCACAGGTGAAACTGTTAGTGGTTTGTTTTTTCCTAATCCGACAAGGTCTGTGCCATGAACTTCTGCTCACTTGGCTGTACTGGGGAGGAATCACACCTTTTCTCACACAGATGCACCTGACCCAAGTCTTCAGCACAGGCCTAAGCCAGAAGCAAACTGTCCTAGAAAGAGTGCTTCACACAGAGGTGAGAGAGAGAAAGAGAGCGCTTCGCAGTGATCTCACCAGCACCGCTATAAATAAATGGCGCAATTACATCTTTCCTTTTTTAAAAATAGAAAGCCACACACACATGCAAGAGAGAAGATCACGTAGTTCCTGTATAAAGCAAAATATCAGTACTGAGGAGACCTTAAATGCAGTGAGCTTCTTGGAAAAAAGTTTCAAGTCATCCTGCAGGCTGTTTTTGTAATTTCTTTTTTAAATACAAGTTAACAACAAATGTAAACCAGCAAACTTTAACATATGGTATAGATGAGTGGTAAACAGCTGGAGGATGTCTGATAAGGCAGTTCTGGTTTTGTACCAAGATGATGATTTCATTTTGGGAATGCAGAACAGTAGTTGCTACCCTTCACCCAATCAAAAAAGGATTCACAAACCCCAGCTGCAGGCATATGATCCAGAGTGAAACTGCAAAAATTGGGCGTTTCTAGTTGCTGGTGCAACTTACTGAAACCCCACTCCCCACCCTGCTGCCATCTCATGTATTTCATTTTGCTTGCTGAACCTTTCAGTCTGCACCTTTCACTTACAACACTATTAAGCAGCCAAAGTGAATGCTATTTCAGGCAATGTTTGTTTGCAAGTGAAACTGAACCATAGTTTCTTTTTTAATGTTCTAGTACATTTAGTACATTTTCAAAAATGTTTAGTACATTTGTAGGTACAGTTAGTATCATTCTTCTGCAATGTTAATGGAATCCTTAAGCCTTAAAGCCTAATAAGGAGCTTTTAGGAGAAAAAGAATGGCTCCCAACATGTAATATTAGAAAATCAGCGTACATAACAGTAAAACTCAGAGAACAGCAGCCTCTGTCTCCTCCACTTTTAGACCTCTGTAATTCCTCTCTGTGACTGCCACCAGATGCATAATATGGATTCACCTGACTGGGAATAACTTGAAGGATTTATTCACACAAAAGAACAAAACAGAGAGATCTAAAGAAAAGCTATAGTTTTAATTTGATCTTACTTTGAGAAGCAGAGAAGGGGAAAAAATGAAGCAGAATTTAAAAAAACAGTATGCAACAGTTGGTTTCGATTTTACCTACAAAAAACTTAGAAAAGCAGTCAGTTACAAGGGACTCCTTGTATTAACTGCTCTAAAGTTTGATTTTAAACTATAGACTTGCTTATTGAAGAGTAACCACACGATACTCTTGCTAATCCTAAAAAGTATTTTCCTTTGCTGATGAAAACACTTAAATTTAAAATTAAAGTTTTTAAAAGCCTTTTTATCACAGAACTCTAGCTGTCTTTATTCTTTACTAGGTCTAGGCACAAGATAGGAAGCCAAAAAAAAAAAAAAAAGAAAAAAGGAAAGCAGTAAAAAAACCCTGGCAATTAAGTAAGAGTTGATGACAGTTTTACAGTTTTACTTTGACTCATAATCTCAATTTCACAGATGGGGTTTCCCTGTAACAAAGGCTTCAGTCCTGCTCTGCAGTCGAAAAGTTAAGTCCATCTATAATATTTAGTATTCAACAGCCTCTAGTGGTTTCAGCTTGAATAGCAACATGTTGTCGAGTCACATTTTAAATTGTTTTAAGAATCCATACCATAAGTAATCTGAAACATCAGAATTCTACCCTATTAAACAGTGATTAACAACACAGGTTATGAATTACAGGAATAATACATAGTGAAGGAGAAGGACAGAGTTTCACTTCTTTTTCCATTAGTAAGTTGGTAAAAAGGCCAGCTATTCCAAAGGTATACGAAACAATCACACACACAGAGTGCTGCTATGCAGTAAAAAAAATGCATTAAAAATAAATGTGTCTATAAAGCCCCAGCGGCTGCTGGGTATGTTGACCACACCTACACCAAGAAAAAACTTCCAGATTCTTTCAAATGACAAACTCTGGGTAAGTGTCAAGCACTCTGGAAAACAAAACTCCTGCAAATTTGCCACAGAAGAACGTGCAGGAATAAACACGTTGCTCATTTTATCAAGGGTGCTGAGCTAATGGGTTACAAAACCACACCGAATTTTCAAGCTGTCAAGTACAAAATCACCGTTTTGTCACTTTTTCATCTCTCATGTTGTGGTCTAAGAAGTGATCCGTATTATATTATACTCCTAGAAATACATTATATTCTAGATTCCTAGAAGTTAATGCATATGTTCAGCACAAGATTTCCCAATGAGTTGCCTCCACTCCTTCCTGTTGGGACTGTGAGCTTCCACCACTGTAACACACGCAACTGACTTACACAGTCTGAAGTCCGATACCACAAAATGAACTCTCATTAGGGGATTTCTTCCAATTTTTCATTAAAATTACATAGGGAAGTGGTAATAATATCAAGGTCCATTTTATGCCTTGAAAACAACAAGAAATTACAGAATAACCTGGAATTGAAGAAAGAATAATAGTATATTCTGATGATTGAAAGTAGCAATACAGCCATTAAGCAATATTAAATGTTACATGGCATCGAAGAAATAACTGATAACTTTAATTCACAATAATCACACTGCATGCAATAAGCACAAAATATATTTAATGGAACCAAAATTGCTGCACTGATATTTGCAGTTATTTACATTATCCATTCATTATGTTTCCAGTTGCAAGGAATGGGGAATGGACTAATATAAACAAATGGTTTAAAAGACTAAGAAGTAGATACATAGAGATGCAAGATCAAAAAAAAAGTACTAAGGAAAATCAGCCAAAAAAAAATCTTTGAAATCTTCCAGCTTAAGTGTCTTCACATAAACTTCCTTTTAAAATGGCAAAATGGCACACTAACAAGTTTGAGACAGTAACTCAGTTGCTATCCTGTAGCAACCTTTAATATCACTGTGGGTTTCTCCTCCTATTTTAGCAACAAAGATGGTTATAAAGTAATGCGTTGCTATTCATATGCCATTTTGTATAGCAAAACCTTCACATCACTCTTTAAAAAGTAGAAAAATCAGATGCAACATTTAATATTTTGCATTAGACTTTCTACTGAATTTTACCTCAAAGTGCCAAAATGAGTGATGGTGAAATTCCATTCTCCTCTACGACAATAAAGGGCAGCAGAGGAAGAAAAGAATAAAGGCTGTGTCTCAACACTAAACATCCACTCCCATTACGGAGATTCTCTCCTGAATTTCAGGGGAATACCATTGAATATCAAGAAAAATCAGTGAACAACTACCTTGTTTGAAATAAGCAAAATTTTTATGTATTAGCTAAACAATGAAAATAACTAATACATTCTGTGACAAACAAAATTAAAAATTGCAATTAGGAAAGGAAGAAGTAGTTACCTGTGGCCTCGAATATCAGATTGATCACAGACTCCTCCTAAAGCAATTCTGTGGAATTCTCGTCCCAAGGTCTTTGCAATTGATCTTCCAACACTAGTTTTACCAACTCCCGGCGGCCCCACAAAACAAAGAATGGGTCCCTTGAGGTTGTTTTTAAGCTGTCGGACAGCTAAGTACTCCAGAACTCTCTTCTTCAGCTTCTCCATAGCATAATGATCATTATCCAAAAGAATTCGAGCTGCACGGATTTCAAGGCGATCTAACAATCATTGACAACAGAAGAGATATCAGCACATTTGCCTTTAAAAATGGAAACAATTCATTCTACAATACAATAGAAAGAAACACATTCATCAATGCAAACCCTTTTACACACATTTAAGACAATGTTTTCCTAAAACAAAGATATTATAATTCTTTAATAATTATAATAAGGAAATTAGACATAAGGTAAACAGATCATAATACTGATAACAAAATCGGAAAAAAACACCTTCTTTTCACTGTTACAGATTAAAATCTGGTTCAAATGGACTTGGTGTCTACTCTAGAACAGCGATTCAATGATAAGCAAATTTTTCAGCATTTGCTTTCTCACATAACTAAGTCTGATCCCATAAGCTCTTCTCAAAAGATAAATTCATCCCTGTGTCTTCATCATCTACTTATGTTAAGAGTTGATAACAATCTTGCAAACACAGAAAGATCTTATTGGCTTGAAGGGCAGGCTTTACTTGCCATGCAACATGTAAGTGATTTGGCACCGTTAAAAATACCCACGCGATACTAGGAATGGAGAAATTTGGTTTTTGCAATTGACATAATTTGAGATAAATGGCCAGGCCTCAATGACGGACACTAACTAATGCTTTACGCAGAGCAGGAATTCTGGCACAAAGCAGCTGTCTTTTCCTTTGCTCTACAACATAAAGAGAGCAGGCAGGAGACAGTGAAGTCTATCAACTCTGCACACACACACCCTTCAAATTCTATGCATTCCAGACACAGACCCTCAGACTGGTCACTGTGCGTATTTCATATACAGACAATTGTGATTATATTCTCATCATCAACCATATAAATGTTTGTAATGAACCACTGAACAAAAAATTCACTAATGATCATGTTTTTCTATTGGATTTTCTGTTTTTATATTAAAGTATATTTTTATTCACTGTAGCTATGGAGTCCAAAGCATCACTGACATGAATGCAAATACAAACTTTGCAACTTAAAGTAAAAACTTCAACCTACATGAAACGTGGCATAATTTTACAAGATTAAAGAGCAACTTTCACCCAAAAAACATTCTGCTAGGACATGAATGTCAACAGATACTTTAATCATTTTGGGATTCTCAGTAATACCATACAGATCCGAAGATCTGTAGGCAAACTTTTTACAATTTAATGATTAAAGAAAATATTTACAAGAAGAGTTGTAAACAGCCAAGGCTCTAGTTTGAACAGCCAAAACCATGCATACTAAGAAGGCAGACATAGACAGATGTTTCTGCTGGTGTGGTATGTTAAATTTCTTTCTAAAATCAGATTGTTTTAAATGACACTCAAAAGCCTCACTTACTTTCAGTAGCTGCTCGAAGGAACTAAAATCCTTTTCTCCAGCAGTACATCTTCTAGAAAGTCATTTTGCCTACTTAGCCTACTTGTGTTGGTCAGTAAGAAAAGTCATGTTTGGTTTTCTACTCTTTCCTTGCCCTCCGTTTTTGCATACTGTTCCTATATTAATAGTATCACTCTCTACCCACAACTTTTTAAAACTATGGTACTTGAAACTTGAAAGCTATGTTACAAAGCTGACGTGATACTCAGTTTTTGTACAGAACCTGAAGTTGTAATTATTAAAATTAACTACAGTTGTGCTTTTTCAACCTTTTGTTCCTTACCAAACTTGATAACTAAAGACATAACAGAACCTCCTTCAGGAAGACTAATGCTGGAACTGGACTGGACTAAAGGAAATGTACAAAAGCATTTTTGTCTGACATCTAAGTACTTAGATGGTCTTTTCCTCATTATTTTAGATACATACTAGCACAAATTGTAAGCAATAACACCTTAATTTTTCTATGTGGATATTCCTAATACTTTTAAAATCCATATTCTTAGATACACAACTGAGCTACACAGGCTATTCAGATCTTAAGCCAGGCAGACTTGAGTAACACATTAATGACATTTTTATGATCAGACAACAAGCCAAACATTTGCAAGACAGAACTAAGTACACAGTGTTTACATGGCAGTTACTTATCCTAAAATGTCTATGCAAGAGACAATCAACAGTAGCAGAAGGGTCTACCTTTCGTACTCTTGTTCCATGGCAATTCTACCATCAGTTCCAAGTAATTTCTTGTCAAAGCATATTCTGGCATTGACTGAGGCATCTTCTTTAATCTGGAAATATATGCTCAGAATTCATAAGGCTAACCAGGAATTAACTGCAAAGTAAGGCTCTCCTGCACCACAAGACAGCTATTTGGCAAATTTAAGGTCATTAGCATATCCTCTTACCTTCTGACTACCATAATACTAAAAATGCAAGTCACTAATCCATCGGTTAGGAGATTGTCTTTGCCTAATAATAGATTATTTACAGGATACAAACAGAAATGAAAAAGAGCCAGTTTCCTATGCATACACTATGCATGCACCACTATATATGCATCCTCACTGAAAAAGAGGTTCTTAAGCATCATATCATCATGGATATGATGATTGTTATGATGATGGAGTTATCCTCTTACTAAAGAAAAACAGAGGAAGACAGACTCAATATATGGGCTAGTTTATTCATTAATTATTAACAACTGTAGTGATATTTATCTTATTTTTTTTCAGATCTTCATAACATTGAGTCTTAGAGCTTAGTTTAGTGTTATATTAATGTACAAACTGTTATCTAGAAGACTTCATATTTCTTTGTCATCACCTCTGATGTTCCAAAAAACGAAATGGTGAAATTTAGAAGCAAAAACTAGCACTCTACTAAGTTTTTAAAAATTATATATAAAACACAACCAATACAAACTTATCACCAAATAAGAAAACATAAATACAAGATTTGTTTTTAAAAATGAAATAAGAGAAGAAACGATCATTTGAAAGTCTCCTACCTCTTTATTTCCTTAAGACAAACTTTAAGAGCTTGTTCTGACATACTGGATGTTCTAATCTTTTTTTCCAGCATGACAACATCATCATGATCTTCTTCTTCCTCCTCATCTTCTGTAGCACTCGGAATGTGATTGATTCTTCTATTAGGACGAATAGCTACAACCTATGAAATGCAAAATAGAGCCAGAGAACAGTATCAGCTTTTGGTTATTAAACAAACTGTATACTTTGTCTTTGAATGAAACCACAACAAGAACACATAAAAAATTCAGAAGATTTTAATTCAATAAATAACTTCACAAAGTGTTATTGGTACTATTTAAAAAGTTACAGTTCCTATTTTACTGTATGTATTTCCTAAGTGCATTTATCATCCACTTTAAACCAGCAGACAACAGAAGACAAGAACAAAAATGAAAAGTTATTTGTGATTTTTTTGGGGCACTGCAGCCCATCATATTAAGCAGAATAAGCCTAATCTTTACAAAACAGGTTAAGTCCCCTCTTAACCTTTTTTCATTTCTCAATTACTTTCTGTTTACTGAACTGCAGAAGTAGAGCTAGAGGCAGCAGAAGTCTAAGCTGCCCTAGTTTAGCAAGCTACATTTTACAACACACTTTCCTTATCTGCATTTCAAAAGCTATCGTTCACCTGCAATGCCATTAGTAAAAGGTACACCTTTCACTGCACAGGCCAAAACTCACTGTGTGCACACTGTGCAAGTAAACTGAGCATCACATGACTCTTTAAAGGAACCTGAGCACTTATTCAACAACAGAAAGTGGTCAGATTAAAACAAACAAACAAACAAATAAGCATGGGCAGTTTTAAAAGAGTATTTTCTCTCTCCAGTATCTTAAACAGCCAAAGTTGCCAGCTGGGTGATCTCTGCAGCGCCAGACTGACCACGAAACATTATGGCTATAGATTAAAACTTGGCACAGATTCAAAATGTGCATGTTCATTAGCCTGTTTAAAAGTGCATCTTTATACTTATCTAGAATGCTTAAATATCTCGTATTTAATTGTCCATACCCTTTTATCATCATCCTGTTTGGGTTTTCTTGTTTTCTGAAGCAGCTTCAGGCCTTCAATCTGTCTAACAAGCAACGGTATAGTCATCTTGAACCGTTCTTCCAGCCTAACAGCATCTAAAATCTAAGAGCAAGGAGTTGTAAGTAGCCATATATAAGTTCACACTGATGGATCATCACTTCGGGGAAGGGGAACAGGCAGGGTACTGTTACTGTCTTTTGACCAGAGTTAGAGAATAGATGGTTTAGGAAAAGAGGTAGCAAGAAATGCAGTGAAAATACAGCACATCAAATCTAACAAATCAATTTGTTTGGATGCCAAAACTAAAAAGCACTCCAGAATAGAAAAAAAGTATTTTATCCTGTCAATTTTTAAAGTGTCTTAATATTTTGGTTGCATTTTCTGTGGCAAATGTCTATAAGCATCCTATTTTTCAATTACTGAGCCTCAGGAAAGAGCTAGCCCTCTAAGAAAGTCAGTTACAGCATGATCTCCTTGGTTAATACAGAAAAAAATCACCCTATGCCTAAAGTTTTTTTGTTTTGGGGTTTTTCATTTATTTTGCTTGTCTCTTTAAAATTTTATACAGTATTCCATTTTCATGTTTAACAATGTCGATATGTGGAAATGGGTAGAATTTGGCTCTCCTGTATTTCCACAGCTTCCACCGCTAGCTGCTCTTTTCTTTAGCACTTCAAATTGAAAAACAAAAAAAAAGCAAGGTAAATTTAATGACTAACATACTTTCCTCGAGAAGGATATTGAGCTCCAGTACACATTTTCACTTTGAATTAATGCATTAATTTCTATCTGCTGTGCTTTGAAAGAACCTAACGTCCTTTCAATTCAACGTTGACCGTGCAACATTAGCAGCAACAAAAGATAAACAAAACTTCCAAACACAGCAAGCAAACATAGAAATCAGACTAGTAAGTATCAAGTCATAAGCACTATTTTTGCACAGTTATTTTGAAATCTGATGCAAGTTTAACCACTGTCTCAGAATTTAAAAAATCCTCACACTACAAAATGTTTTTAAAAATATTTAAAAAAAAATATTTTGAAGCTGTAGGTATTAAGAGATGTATAATTATCTGTCAACTGTGATAAGTAAGCAAGATCTCAACAGAATTTGAAGAAAGATTAATCATTTTACTATGGGAAGGGGAAGTCCATGTTGTATTTATCATTTAAGAAAATGACCTGTTTTCAATGCTAACTAAATTCATTTACCTATTAGGTGAATTCTGACATACGTATATATAAATATTTTAAACAACAGCATAAAAACGTTTTACAAGTATTTATGCTCAGTTGTAATGCAAATACCTTCTAGCACTACATTATCACTATACAGTCTGGAGTGTAAGCAATTTCAAAATTATCTAAAACTGATTAACTGTAAAAAAATAGCAAGCATCCAGCTCCCCTTAAACAGTTTAACAACATAATACCTGAAGCTTCTCTTGGTTGGACGTACGGATGATAGAAGTCAGTATATCTGGCAAAGCTTCTCTGGGCAGATTGTCCAAAAGACGTCTCAGCTTTGCGACTGCAGGAACAGACATATCCAGCATCTCAACCAACTGTAAGGAAAACACAATGAACAATATTCATGGTTGCTATGTTTCTTTTCAAATGATTTTAGTCAGTACCTGACCTAAAAATGATTGCATCTTGAAGTATGAAACGTAAAGTAAAAAAAAAAAAAAATTCACAGAAGAGGGACTAACTCAGCATAAGGGCAATCAAGACCTCGGGCTTTCTGCTTTTTGGCAAACTTAAAAAAATATCATCATTTGCAGCTCTTTTTTCAATGCCTACACGCCTTATTTCCTCCACACAGCCTGACAAAAAACTTCCCCAGTTAACACTACAATGACTTTTCCTGTATGTCCTTTAAAACCACATTATGTTTATAATCAAGACTCTAGAGGATTTTTTCCCTTTAATAATCTAAAAAAAACTCCTCACGAAAAGCAATCCATTCTATATATTTTTACACACACACATATATATATAAAATCCTGGTGAAAAAAAATCAAAAGTATTCCTTCTACTTGAGTGGAATTATATTATTGCTATAATATTATCAAATTATTGAAATAATACCAACTTAGCACCAACATACACAGTTAGATTCATCCGGCAGTGAGCTGTATAAACACCCTGGAACTTGACATAAAAACCTTAAGATACAACAGAAATATTTATTTTGTAGCAGAAGTACTGAAACTCTACGAGCCACTGAAAAATATAAAAAACTACAGAAAAAGAAGGGCAGACAGGAAACAAATATATGCA
Source organism: Tringa solitaria (assembly GCA_026413425.1). NCBI lineage: Eukaryota > Metazoa > Chordata > Aves > Charadriiformes > Scolopacidae > Tringa > Tringa solitaria. The sequence goes on from JAOXJM010000063.1 coordinate 31,829,365, forward strand.
TAAATACATCAATATGCGATGCACGGGGTTAAAACAATTTACCTGCACTGCGTACTTGTAGAATTGTTCTGACAGCTCTCCAAGTTCCTCCTCAGATTTATGCTGATTAGTAAACTGCTCAAGTCGATCTAACTGTTCAACTTCAGCAACAGGATATGGCTTCTCCTTCAGCAACTGCAGGATCTGGAATCGGCAGAGGCCCGTAACCAGCAACGTATAATGTGGCTTGGGCCAGTTGCTGCCAACCACCTGAACTGCCAAGGCAGCAGTGCCAATCCTGAAAACAGATCAAATATTTGTATTATTTGTCACCTTCCACAGAACATTTTGCGTGCCCCTTGTCAAGAAGCAATCGAGCTACAGGTTGCAAGAACCTCCTGGGTTCCTTATCATGAAAGGCAACCAAATTATACAATTTCCTTTGTAACACAGATTACAAAAACAAACCCTAAAACCTGAAAATGAATAAGCTATCTGAAAAAAATAACTAAGATAATGCAACACGGACACCTGATTTAGAAATGTGTATTTGTTTCACAAATAATTTAATGGATCTTGGCGTGGACAGGAATGCTGACATTTCTGCTCAAAGTATACACATTGGAAAATGGAGCGTTTGCAATTTAAGGTTTTTCAGGGAAATTGTTAGCCTCGTTCTGAACAAATGCTTTAGATCACATGTACCTGTTCCAGTAGATTTAACAGAAAAGGTATCTTCTTGCAAAACCTTACTAAATCCAGTGCTGTAATAAAGTTTTGAGAGTAAGGGTTACAGCACGTTAACTTTACTCATGCTTTAGCCCACAGAAATGCAATTAGGTTTCATTTTACATGAGCTAGGTCACTACCCATGCTACTTATTAGGTGAAAAGACAGCCTTAATGCTCCTGGCCTGTGTTCTTTGACCGTATTTTCCTCTTCCATCTTGGCCTCCTTTTTCCAACTTTTCTTCCGGCCGTCGGTCAGACACCCCCCGTCACAACGCGCCCCCCCCCCCCTCGCAACGGGACACTCCTCCGGGACAGCGAGAAAAAGTTTCTCCGAAGGGAGAAGCGTCTCCCACACGGCGGCGGAGCAGAAAAGACTGGCCCCCGCGGAGGTGACAACATGGCGAGCTGGCCTCGGGGGGGAGCACCCTCCCGGCCGGGGAGGTAGGGTCGGGTCGAGCGGCAGCTCGGACGAGTGTCCGAGCTGGGGGAAGGGGAGGAGAGCCCATCCGGGCGGCACCTGTGCAGGGAGGGCAGGTCGTCGCAGTCGGAGGTGGGGTCGCTGGTGTTGGGGATGACGCCGATGATGGTGCTCCGCAGCGAGGTGCCCTTCAGCAGCCGGCTGCGCACCAGCTGCATGTTGCGGGGCGAGTCCACGCTGGTCCGCATGGTCGAGCCGGGCAGCAGGACGCCCTCATGGGTGAGCAGCAGCGGCAGGCGGCTGGGGATCTGGATGGCGCTGCCCGCCGCCATGGCCGCCCGCTCCCCTCCGCGCACCGCCCACACACCGGGGGCCGCCGGCGCAAGGCTCCGCCCCGCTACGGGAGCCCGGGAGGGACAGCGGGCGCCGCCTCCGCCGGGACGGGACGTCAAGGGCGCGCTGTCCCGGCCTGTCCTTCGCCGAGGGGGGAGGACGCCTCCCTGCGGGAGGAGCTCCGTCTGCCCGGCCCCCGTAGCCGTAACTTCTCGCTTGCTTTTAACTTTCCTCTCGCCGCTGTTTGTTCCCCGCCTCCGAAAAGCCCAAGGGCGCTGCGGGTCGCGGCTCCCCCCGAGCGGCGCTAGGGCGGGCTCCACCGCCAGATGTCGGGCTGGGCCCGCCGGCGGCTGCAGGCTTTGAGGTACCTGGGAGAAAGAGAAAGCGCTGCGGAGTTCCACACACGAGAGGGAGTAACAAATTCATCGTTTGTTAAATGGGACGGTTACTAAGTGACACCCACTTTTTTTTTTCTTTTTTTTTTGGTTAATTTCTACAAGCCCCTGCTCTCCCGTGCCGGCGCTGCGGGCCAAGGAGCGCAGGAGCCTGGTCAGGGCGGGTGCTCTTCCAAATGCTCCGGGCGGCCCTAACTAAACCCAAAGGGAGGAGATGCAGGATAGGAGGTCTTCTCCCTGCCTTCCCCCAGGGCTGGGGAGCAGCGAAGAGCCGAGCCCCCCGTGGTGCTCCCCAGCCGGAGCCAGGCAGGGACCCTGTGGAGACAGACCCCGGGGGAGCTCCCTGCAGCAGGGCTGATCCCAGCAGAGCTGGAGCCTTTGGCAGCAACATTCCTTTGCCCAGTCCTGCAAAATCCTGCCCAGGTGAAGGGGCTCTGAGCGCTCAGGCCCTATGGAGAGTTCAGATGAATAAGTGGGGTTTAGAAATTCCCCCCCCCCCCCTTTTTTTTGCCCCCACTGGTGAAAAGCTGTGCGATATCAAAATTGCATAACGTAACAAAGCATGTTAGCCAATCCTTCATTAATCACTGACTGGCATGGGACGTTTGGGCAAAGGTAATTCTGTACAGAGGGAAAATCTCAGTAGCAACAAGCTGACAATTTGAAAGGTACATGTCAGGGGGGAAAATGATTGATAGCCTTCACTAGTTAGAGTGAAGGAGTGAAATATTTATTAAGGTGGAACAGTGATTTAACAAAATCAGTAGTAAGTGCGAT
>JAOXJM010000063.1:31837571-31857650 GCA_026413425.1 Tringa solitaria
ACGTGGTGCTGGGAGACATGGTTTAGTGATGGTGTGGTATTTTGTTTGTTGTGTGAGTGGTGTTTTGTGTTGGTTTTTTTGGTTTTTTTTTTTGGTCAGAATTAGGTTGATGGTTGGACAAGAAGATCTTGAAGGTCCCTTCCAACCTAAAGGATTCTGTGATTCTGTGATTTTTGCATGTGTTGTCTCTGGAGGAGCTCAGCATAGATCAAGAAACTGTACCTTCCCAAAATGATGTGTCCTACCACAGAGGAGGATGTTTGGCTGTGTCATGTGGCTGATTTGCTTTTTCAGCATAAAAATAAAATTATTTTATACCTGGAGTATAAATACCTGGGGTAGTGCTTCTATAACAGAGTAGTACGGAACATCGTTCCAAGATTCTTACAAGTTGTAAGTGGCAGTTGACTAGGCTGCTGGGGAGTAAGAGGACAGTATAATCCACAGCAAAAAAAGCAGAAAGAATGGAAAGAGGTAGGCAATAGGGGAAATTCTCATCAGAAGAAATACAAAGAGAGACAAAGTAAATATTAAGACATTAAAGATGAAAACCACAATATTAGAAGAGAAAGAATGGATAGGAAACAGAAGTGCCTTGTGCTGCACCTCTTACAGACTGACAAATTCTGCTGCTGTTTTCAGAGCACCTGCTTATTCTGCTGTTTCAGACTGGGAGTATTCAGCAATTCTGAAGCTGAATTTTATAGACATTTTTACATGTCTATAATAACAGCAGAAATGGTCTCTTTTAACTGATTTAACATTAATCTAAAAACATTTTAATTGATTTTTGATAAAAAAAAAGAGAGATGTGCAACTACTAATTTTGATGATACCAAAAAGCGAGTAAAAAGACTGTGGTTAAAGCTAGATGCTAGAATAAAAAGAAACCATTAATACTCCATTTCTCTAGTCTCATTTAATGACAAATTAAGCCAGCCCCATTGGTTCTGGGGTAAGCTCCTAGAGATCCTGTAAACCTTAGAATCATGTTCCTTTTAAATAACATGAGAAAAAATGAGCTTACAGCTCTCCTAATTGTAACATTATTATCTAATAGTTACAATCACAAAGCAGCGTTCTAACAATCTGGGATTACCCTTGCACTAGGGGACATTTCATTTTTCATAGGAAGCAGGGAAGTAATGTACAACCTCTATGCTAGTGATAGACAACTTGGTTTGGCTCTTCGTGGTAGTAGCACAGAGTAAGGTAGCCCTGACTTTACAGGTTCTGCTACGCTGTCCTTGTTCTACCAATGCTTCCAAGCTCACGTTTTCAAATTCTAGTCACATAAGAACCTTTTTTTTTTATTGTTTGTACCTAGTCCATTTTATTAACTTAATTAACTCAGTGTTGCTTAATTAATTCAGTGATGTAGCAGTTGCATCAATACTAAAGCAACGTTAACTTGGTGCTTACACGAAATTCACTGTGATAACTAGTATAGTATTTTCTTGATTTGCAACCTTATTTCAGGATAAAATCTCCTGCAACTTCAGTTTTTATTACTCCTTAAGCCTCTCTTGCAGCATTTTTGTTCAAGTATTACTCCACTCGCCTAGTGGAGTATTGCCTAGATTTTCTCATACCCTAATCATTTGGTTGCAGAGGTACTGCTTAACGCCTACAACTCCCAAGAAAGAATTTTAGATATCCTTATTCATGACTTTTTCAGTCCTTCCTTGAATTTTGCCTTGATCATTTACTTCCCTTTTCTCTTTGGCTCACATTGTATTTTTGCTCTTTGTCCCTCTGTATTTCCTTCTCTTCATTTTGCAACATAATGTACTTTGTATCATAACCATTCAGACAAGAACTCTGAATAGACTGCCTGGTCTGGATTTAGTCACTCTTCTCTGTTTTCAACAGTTTGACAGCATATTAACTGCACGCTGTAGGTCAATCAACTCAAGAATGCTTCCCTACCTGATCCTCTTCAAATCTGCAGGATAATGATTCCCTATATGAAGCATGACCTACTCTGCTTTCAGTTATTCAACCAAATTTTATCTACATTATTCAATTTTCCAGAGGCAAACCAAAGTTGAATGGAAGCAGTTACCTATCTCTGAATTAGAGAAATAATCCTTTTCACACTGCACACTGCCATGTGGCAGAATCTGTGCTACATAAACATACAGCTCTTCAATACTTGTTTTTAATCATGATACAAGCTGAATGGAGTCATTTGCAAAATGTTATCCATAATTTCATGTTTAAATATACTTCAAAGCTGCCAAATATTACAAATATTGCTCCAGATGCATTGATTTAACGTAATCATAACTGTGTACTCCCCGGGGATGTTTTAGGAAATTATATACTAGAACAAATTTCCTCCCTAGTATGGTTGTCTAAATTCGGGTCAGGTAGCCACTGAACTTGTTGTCTGAAATTTTGAAATCTCCATACCAGAAACATACCACATGTACATGGCGACAACATCCTACTTCATGCTGATTTCTTTAATGTTAAAAAATTAAGCTAAAACCACCTTGTTTTTCATAGAAAGGATTGTATTAGCTAAACACAAAAGCACCTACATGTTTATTTTTTATCCAGTTAGCCCTCTGGTAGAATATTATAATGTGGAATATACAAAACATGTCAGATATAGGTACATTTATTTTTACTTATTGCCTCTTTGTAAAACTTCTGTGGGTATGAACTTTTTTTCAGTATCTACTATAAAAACTTAAAATGCTTAAAAACCAGTGTTCAAAAATTCCTGGTAGTCTTGCAAAAAACGGCTGTAAATAAGGATGTGTAGAAAAGAAAGAGGGTGCCATTTAACATTATAAAGTACACATTAAATAGCTGAGAATTTTCTGTGATTTATGAACATGAGATTAACCAAGTCACTGTAATATGCATCAATTTCTTAAGTTGGACATATATTGCACCATTAAGCTTCGTGATGAAACATGAAGAGTACAGTATGCTTACCAGACCTGTGCTGAGTAAAGAGTCCTCCATTTAGGTTGTAGCTTCTCTGATAACATCCAAGACAGTGAGTCATGTTACCAAAATTACTTCTATAATTCAATCACTCATTTTGGGATTAATTCTTCAGGCTAGGAAGAAAAAATACAATCCTGAACCAGTGCAAAAAGGGACTACAAATTAGTAGAAGCAAAAGCCAGCTTGATTTTCCCCATATCTCTGCATAAATCTTTAAATTTTACTCCATTCTCCTCATGTTCCTTTACTTTTATGACCCCTTTTACCAGAGAGGCAAATGATCTCTATTGATGTATCTAGTCATCTCCAGAAAGCATTAATGTTGATATAGTAAAAACATCTTTTTCACATAAGCTATTTTCCCCAAAATTATGGAAATGTAGAACGGGAGAAGAAGAAGTTGGATTTGTCGATTTTTTTTATATGCTATTTAGGTAGGGAGAACCGTATTTTCCCAACAATTACATTAGAAGAAGACCATTAGGTTTGATTCTGGCATGCAAGTATTAATGTCAGCAATGTTTTTGTCCTTATCCATTAATTAAATCTAGGGAATATTAAAATGCTGTGCACTTGCACATTCTGAAGTAATCCTTGAGCCTCACTGCTTTGCTTGGTCTGCAGCTGTATGCAAACTAATTGGCGACTGATACCCAAGAGCCTGTTGCTAAACAAAATGTAGAATAACAGAATTGTGCTTACCTTTCTGTTAATTTAGATACATAATCAAGAGCTCTTTTTCCTGCATAACTGTTGTTTTTTCCACAAAATGCATACAATTTATATTTGAATTTTTAAAAATTAGTTTCCATGTAGAAACAGATGGTAAGCCTGACTGCTTTACTCCAAATGCATAGAGTATTCTCCTTTAGCCTCATCTGTTTCAACATAAGTATTTATAATACCTATACTAGATTAATAAAGGCTGAGCCTATACAAGGCAGTTTAATACAGCTTTAATATCAATCAAAATGTCCAACAGTAGGTGGCGCATGTATTATTTGCAGCATGAGTATTTCACTTTCTTCCTGATTTAATTCCATAGTAGTTTTAAAACCATTTACAGTGCAATTGTTGAAAAGCAAGTATCTTGACATAATTTAAAGGGATAATTATTTTTAATTCTTAATTACTACATTAAGAAAGAAGGGAAGAAACAGCAAGCTAGCTTTTCAGGAAATATTAGGCTACAGGAAATTAACTGACAAAACGTGGTGACAGCAGATAAATTACAAAAGCACCATTTATAAAATAACAGAAACTTAAATGTTCTGATTCTTTTTAGCCTCATTTTTGTTAGATCAGCTATTTCAAATAAGTAGCTGTGCTAGGCTGACGATTATTATCTCAGCCTCCACAGTTTCAAGTGGAATAGAATTTTCATATGGAAACAAAAATGTGGCCAGAAATAAAAGCTAATAAAACCAGGTCCTATGAACACTAATACAGGAAAAAAGCAGCCTTTCCCTATTTCTTTCAAGATACACTTTATTGGGGATATTGAGCACTCAGGATAAGATATTCAAATATCTTTTAATATTTGAAAGTCTCAGACCAGGTTCACAAAAAAATAGCTCACATTTATTTATTGCATATTCAGTATTCAGCCTGTTTTACTGAGTGCTCCGTTCAAATTCGCCTGTGACATCTAGTCTGTTCAATGAAAAATAAATGGTTTCAGACACGCTGGATTTCCAGGTTTGAGGTACACTTTATCACATTAAACTTGGAAGAAAAAGATAAGAGGCAGACTTTTGTATCAGACACTATGCTTTTGATGCTTCCAGGAGCTATGCCAGTTCTTTATACTTTTCTTCTAAATGCTGTTTTAGTGAAAATTATCTAAGACAGGTATCTTGAATATTTCAATTAAATATTTCAATTAAATATGTGAAAATTATAAACAGTTAAAAGCAAATTAAGCTGTATGAACAGAGGAATAAGTAAACAGTATAGGCATTAATAACATGACTTTTCCCATGCTATCATTATTTACATGTTCTAGTAAATCAGTGTCAACTTTGCACTAAAAATACCAACTCCTGTGACATACATGATATGAAACATTTAATCACAGAATAGTTGAGGCTGGAAGGGATCACTGGAGACCATCTAGTTCAAGCATACCTCCAAAGTTGGAGACTCTGCAACCTCTCTGTGCAACCTGCTCCAGTGTTTGGTGAACCTCACACTTTCACATGATATCACCATGAAGAGTCTGGCTCCATCATTCCATCCTCCCATGAAATATTTATACATGCTGCTAACATTCCCCCCAAGCCTTTTCTTCTCCAGGCTGAACAATGTCAGCACCTCTCCTCCTATGTCAGATAACCCTTAATAACCTTTGTGTCCCTTAGCTACACTCAATCCATGCCTCCAATCAATGTCTGTCTCGTACTGGTGAGGCCAGAACTAGGACACAGAACTCCAAATGTGCTTTCACCAGTGCTGAGTAGAGGGGAAAGATCACCTCCTTCAACCTGATAGCAACTCTCCTTCTATTGCAGCCCCAGTGCAACCTTACTACATTATGAATTCAAGATAAGGAACGTTAAAATCTTTGGAGCACTGAATCCTCTCTTCCAATTAGCAGTTATTTTTCCTTACTGATGAAATGATGAATGAGAGATCCCTAAACAAAAAAAAACAGATTGACAGTTATGACAGGGTGGGAGGCTGGAACCTGGAAACAACTTGGAAACAGGAGTTTCCTCTGTCCCAGTCGGTTTACAGCTCAAATTCCCCCAGTAATCAATCTTTCATAGAAAACATACTGAAAACACTGTTACAGAAAACAAACAGCAAATGCAAGGAACCTAGCCATAGCATATCACTTTCTTTTTTTTAACTTGTGAAGTTATGTTTTAAATTCATGTCAACACATGCAACCAGTTTAGCTTTAATGATGATTTAGTAAGATAACAGAACTGTCAAGATACTGGCAATTTGATTGAAAATACAAGATCAGGTAATACACCTTTAGGATTTTCTGAGTGGAAAACAGAGAAAGACCAATAGTCCTTTTTACACCACTGAATAGAGGTTAGAGTAAGAGTAGTAAGCTCAGATATGCATAATACCTACTAGTTAAACAAAATGACAAATGTCCAGCACAAATTAAGAATTCCAAAAGTAGGAAGCGTAATCAGGAAAAAGTGTAGAGACTTTTTTTTTCCCATCCCAGTGGTGATTAAGTTTAAAGTACAGCATTCCTTCACTGTGTTCCAAACTACTCAAAGACCAAGTTACAAGGCCAGCAGCCTTTGAATTGGGGAGCAAGTGTCAACTTTGATCAGCATCCTTCTCAGGTCTTGTGCTATAATCATTGTCCCCAAACTGGAAATTTACTGCTAAAATTTTATCATTCGTTTCACTTATAGCTCAACAAATCTATTTGAAGTAGAAAGAATGACGTGACTTAAACACGAGTGTAGCAGTCTGAAATACATAATTGGCTGCTGGACCATTATCAAAACAATTATAAATGGCACAAAATTAACTAGGAGGTAATTTCTGCTCCCAGAGTCACCAACATTAGATCTCTTTCAATAAATATTTAATATTTTAATTTTAATTATGATTTACTATTTAGTTTAATATTTAATTAACATAATTAATATTTATGAAGATGGAAAGAGCTGTATTGTGCCTTGATCAAATATGCAGGTGATCTAGAACTCTATAGAGGAAAAAGATATGGCTCTTCATACAACAGAATTATAGTAACAGAGAAACATTAGGAACCAAGTAGGAAACAGTAGCATTTCTGCAATGTTTGTAAATATATTTCTGTGTGTACATGTAGATTATATGATATAAAAATGTGGATTATCTGTGTGCATAAATATACACATATGTACACAAACACATACCTATATGCATACATATTTCATCTGTTAAAATACAGCTTTGGCACAATCTGACTCTAGTTATGATTTGAAGACTCCTGAGCAGGAAAAAAAAAAAATCACACAAAGAAATCCACACAAATAAGTGAGATAATGTAACCCAAATAAAAAGACTGGGGACTTAATTCTGAAGCACTACTGGGAAAAAAATCCCACTGATTCCAATCAAAGTCTACACAATTCAGACATTGAGGTGATGTTTTCAGGCATGATTTGGGGGTAGCAACACACAGAAAGACAACACAGACAATAACAAGTACATTCTAATTGAGCAGCAAGCAAAAAAAGGGGTGTACCCTTTTTTATGTTTAGTAAATATTGAATAACAAAGTATAAAGACTAACAAAGCACAGAAGAAACAAAAAGCAGACTTTTCAGAAGTTTGTTTTCGTTTTTATCAGAACAATCATACATTGGATGAAGGTCAACAACATCACTGGAAACTGTAACCACACAGATTAAATTCTCTCAAATTATAAATTCCTAAATTTAAGCTTGATGGCAATGAGAAGGATATTATAGCTCAGTTAAGAAAAAGTAATTGAAATGAAGATCAAATTGCAAAGGGAAAGCATACCCTTTATACTTCTTTACATGCTTTTCTAATTTTTATCACTGTGATACTGTCATAATGGCATATTCTAAGTAGGGAGAAAACAAAAGTGATGATGGAGAGGCTTCTGTAGCCAAGGCAAAGGCCTGATGCATCCCTAGAGCAGAAGCAGACCAACTGACCAATTTATAACCAATATAATTAATATTTGTCTTAAATTTAGACCTAAGAACACTAGAACAGCCTAACCACTGACAGTAAATAAGAATTTTGCAACATTTTAACAATATGAATAACAAAACCAAGCTAAAAGCATTTTTATAACACAGCTAAGCATACGTATTTTTTTATTTATATATGTACAGCAAAGGAGCATACAGAGATTTGTGGCACAGTTGCACAAATGGGGTAGAGAAAAACATCTGCAAGCAGTAAAATCTGGAAGACAAAGCATGAGGAGCAGGCAGAAAAGATGTCCAGGGAAACCAATATCATCCTGCAGAACAAGCAGAAAGTGTCTCATAAAACCAGGGTAATCCTGCAGAATAAGCAAGAAACATGCCTGGCAAACGCCACAATTCCAGGATCCCAAAATAAAAAGTACTATGACAGGATGGTATGAGAAGCATAAAAAAATCCTAAGGACAGATGAAAAATTGCAGGGGAAAAAAGCCTCCAGTTCCAGCTTTCCTTGTTGAAGAGCTCTCAACTGTGATCACCTTGATTTCTGTGACTAAGACCATGAAGGACCACAGCCACCAGTGTCAAACATTACAGTATCAGGTCCATGGGGATTTTTATACTCAGCTAGTTTATACGGTTGTTACAGAGTTATACTTTGAACATGTGTTGATAATGACTGACAGTGATTAACAAAAAGCCATTGGCAAGATGTATTGTTACTGAATATCAATCTAATAAAATGTGGCTTTGAAGCTGGCCTTGTTTATTAACCCTCTAAAAATGTTCCCATCACTGGGATTTCTAATTCTCCAGTACACGCAAAGACACACAGATACATACACACATGCGCGCATATGTTCAGTTGGAATACTTTCCATGTTTACCTCCAATGATAACATTCTGTCACAACTGGAAAAAATCCCAGGCAGTTTGTCATCATGTTTAAGTAGTTACTTAAAAATTGTTAAAGCTTTTCAAATTTTTGCTCCAAAGGAAAATCTGAACAGGGATAAGAAACTCTGAAAATTGAATATTGGCATAATGACTAATTCAGCACCACATGAGGCAGATGGACAAGTAAATAAAAGCTCTGTTCTTCAGAAATAGGAACCCCGTTTAAAAACAATGATTCCTATCCACATCAAAGCAAAATAAGTCACATCTGTTTGTAATTGGAAAATTAAATGCAGAAACATACAGGACAGTTGGAATTTCATTAGCTATGTTATTTTGAAATAGTGTCTTTATTTAGTTTGGTTTTTTAACTGGGTCAATATGTTGTCAAGACAATGCTTAAACCCAACCTGAGCCAAGTTAAACTTGCCCAATATGACATTTCAGCATTGTTAAAAGGTAACATGAACATATGCCCTAACGCTCTGTGCATGCCCTGTAACAGTATGAGGAGGATACTGGCTACATGTAGCAAATGCCAGTTTTCCCTCAAGAAGGGGAGTCTCCCTTGACTCAGAAACAGAGGAGACAGCATTCACTGGAAAGAAGGGCTTCATTCTTAGCCCATGAATGTGACCTTACCTTATCATTAATTAGCAAGTGGTGTATTCAGGTTGTCTTTCATGCTCCTAAAAAATGCATAGTAATCTCCATCTAGAAGTGTCAAAAGATCTTTATATGCTTCAGAACACATAATTTTCTACAGTTAACATTTGTAAGGTCAGTTCGACAACCATAAAATGAACTTGGTGAATACATAATAATGTATTTTGCTTTCCCTCGCGTTGGCTATTAATCCAATGGATGTAAAGCTGTTCTCATCTGCTAATGATGAAAGGATACAGACACAGCTGCAAAAAAATTTTTTGCTGTTCCCATTGTTCAACTTATGATTCTCAGAAAATCATAAAATAAAAAGGTGCAACGAGCATAACATTTAACGTAAAAGGACAAAAAGGAGTTTTGTATAACATAGAGAAAAACAGAGAAACAAATATAAAGGCAAAAATCAAAAAGGTTTGCTGCCTCTCTCCATAAACATTACGCAAGAATTCTGTGAAGAATTATTCTCAAAATTCATCAATCTGCATGTGCCTCCAGCCAAATTAGCGTTTGGTCCTAACCAAACACCAGCAGAAGCTGCAAACATTTTTTTGTGTAAGCTGAATTCAATCCAAATGTTTTGCTCATGATTGGCATGAATACTTAAAAATACTGTAAAATTTACTTATAACCTCAAATTCGTGTTCATAGCACCACGGGATGGCGTCAGATTGCTCAGAGTTTTATAGTATCAAGTGCAAAGCTTTGTGAAAAGAGTGAGTTAATTTGGTATTAATTTGGTATTAACAACCCCATGAAACTTCAGTTTCTAGTGCTAGAAGCTGACATTCATTTCAACTTAACATTAGCACTCTGTGACTTCACGCCAGGGGTTGAAAAAAAACCAATTATTTAATATTATTCCCCTGTGGTCTACATTTAGCTCAAAAATTAAGACTGTCTGTCGTCATGAAACAAATTCTCAATTAATGCTTCATTTTAATAATCTCCTAGAGGAGTCATTTGGCATAATAAATTTGTTTCATGAGATGTTGTTCTGTGGAAATGTGCTCTGTATGTTACTTCTAAAGATGTCTTCAAACAAACTGATTGACAGAGCAAGAAGATAAATATTATTACTTAAGCAGCTTCCTACACAAGTGTCTTACAAATTTTTTTGATTGCAAAAAAATCCATTAAATACTTTATTTTTTAAATCAGGGAATTTTACTTATTTATCCACAGATTTCAACACCTTTGGACAGTACACTTTGCAAGTGTTGGGCCTTTTGAAAAGGCTTTCTTGGATGAAGGAGTTAGGAAATTCCAAAGAATGAGACTTTTAGTAGGTATCACAGCACATTCAGTTAGCACTTTATCTCCTGCTTTAACACCTGTAAGTTCTACTTGATACTTATGAGCATTTTTACTAACATTCTTATTATACTTTATTACCACATAAATACTTAATATGAAAATATTTTAAACACTTAAAATACAGTTTGTTTTTAGAAAGATAAACCACATGATGTAGGAATGAATATATATATATTATCAATATATTAATATGAATGTTATCCTCAGCTGCAATCCAGGGTTTGCTTATACAAAAGCGAGATGAATGACACAGGATATGAATATATCACACAATGAATAAGTAACAGTGCAATGGGAAATGTTGTCCCAAAATGTCCTCCAGTGTCTGTTCATTTTTGAATCATTTGCCTTAATTTTTCTACAGATGTATTTGCAGAATTGTTATAGGAAATTGTGAGCCTCACATGAAAAATGAGTTAATTTTGTGTATTTTCATGCTCTTAGTACCTGACCAATTAGCATAACCTCAAACCACTAAATACAAACCCATCTGTTCTACAGAAGTTTCTCTTATCCATATGCCCATCTCCTCTCACGCATGAACAGAGACCACAATACAGACTACACAACATTATGTATACTCTGATTTCTAACTAAATAAATATAAAACCCCCCAACGTATTTAAATTGATGCAAAGGCCCTACTGTTCAACCTCTAACTCACTTAACCTCAGCATTTCCTTACGTTTACATTGAATGGCGGAAAGCAGATGCTGAGAGTATCTTTGTCTCTACATCACCTCTGTTTTGACACTCTGCTTCACTAACGGGGAGAAGATGACAAAAAATAACAGCAGCAGACCTTCTGTCCCCATCTTTCCTTTTCAAAAGCAGCATTCCCCATTTGCATGTACATCAGTCTACAGAACTGATCTTCAAAAGCAAGGACATGCCGTTCCTGCATTCTCTCTTCTTTGCCCACAACTGGTTCCATTGGAAGCTGCCACGATCAAGAGGAGAGCAGGTTTTGCTGCTACAGTGGAATAATTTCAGTATGATGAAACCAACTATCTTTTGAATAAGAAAAAAAAAACAAACAACAAAACCAAACCCATACTCATTGAAGATTTTTTCAAAAATTTAAGAAGGCTTAAAGAGTATTCTCTCCACCTTTAAAGAGAGGAGCCTGGGATGGCCTCAAGCAAAACAAATGTATTAATCCACATTTTCCATAAAGTGACATCTCATTGTAAATCAGAGAAGTAATTTTTTATCTTATGATATGGAAGCCATGAATGAAAGGTGGTGTTTTAGTCCAAATCTAAGGACAATTTCTAACAACAGAATATAAGTTTTTAATAGTCTGATTAAAGACCAGTGAGAACATCAGTCATCCAGAATCTCTGCATTCCATGTATGACCAAACAGTGGGAATGAAAAGTAATTTTTAGTGTTAGAGCACAGTTTTCACACTCTAGCAGTACTTTTTTCTTTATTCTAAAGAAGGGTTGAGTCCTTCTCATACTGCTACAGTATCTGATGTCCAACTCTTCAAAGGCACTCAAGCATTATGTGCTATAGAAATCAGTGGCAGTAGGCAACTAAGTAGAGGGTTTACATTACATTTCTTTGATGAGTTAATACTGATTTGAAAAGTGCTCAAGTTCAAGGAAATATAACTCAAAAAAGCTAGAAAAGAAAAGATTAGTAAAACATTCTACTACATATAACTTCTAGAAGGTTTTTTCTGAATTTATTAAAAATTAAACTTATTTAATATTTATTGTACTTATAAGTTTTCATGTGATTCTTTTATAAAGGACACAGTATTCAAATTACTCTCAAACATTCTGTATGCACAGTAATAATAATTAAAACAGGAATAACTCCTATTCAGCTATTTGATTTTGGTGTCACAGGAACCCTTCTCTAAACTTTACTCCAGTATTTCTACTTGAAAATTAATGCTTTTGTCTACATCTATTTCACCAAGTAAGAACATGGGCACCAGATTACAACCAGGTAAAAACAGCAGAGAACTGCCTGGTGTTGTCTGGAAAGAGAATGTGCGCATCAAACATGACTTAGTTGCTTGATGCCATCAGTCAGGGCCACGAGACTACCGAGCAAGAAAAGGGAAAGCCTCCTCCTCCAAGAACAACATTTCAGTACCTCCATTCCGCAATGACTGCTTCAGCCAAACCAAAGGAATCCTACTCTGTGACTCAAAACTTCGCACAGTGTTAAAGGACAGGTTGTATCATATGATTTGAATATGATTATTTGCCAGACTACTTCTGAAGTGCCCACAGGTCTGTCAAACCAATTAGTCTCATGCCAGCCATTCTTAGGGCGACAACAAAGACGATGTCAATGAGGTTCTAGACAACATCTAGGTCATAAAAGCCATTGTAGCCAGTTGCAACAATTATCTAGACAGTCCCTTCAGTTAAAAATAAGATGCAAGGCAAAATCCTAAGAAATTTCTGGAACACATAGAAGAAATTAATGTGCAAAGAATCACTTCATATTTCAGAAGTTCTATTTTTTCTATATGTTCGTAAAGCATATATACCTCTATATATCGAATACATCACATATATATATATTGCTAATCAAGCATTTACGAACACGGAGCTCTTTTGATTGTTGATTTTTTTTCTAAAGCTTTTTTCCCAATGTTCATTTGCATACAGCAATAAGCATAAAAAGGGAACCTTGTCTAATGTTCTTAGTGAGCAACAGAATACTGTAATAAGAAATAAAATGTAATAGAAGTCACAGGAATAAATGAATATTCAGTAAGGAATGTAGAAGCATATATGCTTGAAAAAAAAAAACATTAAAAGTGGTAACTACCACTTTAAAAAGTGTAGCACATGGTTTGTAACATTTCTACTTTATAACACTCATGTTCGATTATCTCCACTTACGTTAATTTTTTGTCAGGTATTTTAGTATTAAGGAAATGTTTTAACAAGATTTCTACAGCTTGATTACAGACAAAGGTGGCTAAATTCACAACTATATTTGAACAAGCAGCAATTTCAGCAACTGATAAATGTATGCAAATAAAGAATGAGATTTTAACATGCATAAAATTCACTATAATGTACTATTGGAAATAGCTTTTGAAACAACCACCTAAGGTATAGAAAATTATGATTTCAAAGTAGCAAACAATTAGAATTATAGTTTTCTTTCCACTATCAGTTAACAGAAACAGTATGCATTATTGTAGTTTCTAAAACATTTTATCTGGAAGGATCTTTATACATTCCTCTTCTGAGTTCTCTCTCCTAATAAGAGGCAAAGAGACCAAAATACCAGAAATCATCTCAAGAGAGAAGTATTTTTTGTTCCATCCCAGAGGAACAAAAGTCTCTGCATCAGTAGGTAACCATTTCCTACTTTGTGTGTTATGGTTTCAGCTGGGATAGAGTTAACTTTTTTAGCAGCAGCTGGTGTTGTGCTATGTTATGGATTTGGGATGAGAAATACTTTTGATGGCGCAGTGGTGGTTTTAGTTGTGGCAAGGCAGTCAACGCCTTTTCTGCTCCTCGTGTCACCGTGCCAGCGAGTGGGCTGAGGGGCACAAGGAGCTGGGAGGGGACAAGGTGGGGAGAGAAGGAGGAAGGGGGGACACACACATTTGGAGTTGAGGCGTTTGTCTTCCCAAGCAACCATTATGTGTGATGGAGCCCAGCTTTTGCTCTACCTATTAAACTGTCTTTATCTCAACCCTCAAGTTTTTTCTCACTTTTACTCTTCCAATTCTCTCCTTCACCCAAACTGGGGCAGCAGGAGTGGGGAGCAAGAGGCTGTGTGGTTCAAGTCGCCACCTGGGGTTCAACCACAACAATGTGAAAAGCCAGTAGTAACAGATGTGGAGATTCAGGTACTATAGATTTCTCTTCACAGTTCCATTCCTCTGAATTTAGTTTTCTAAATCACTATGGGCTTTCTTCAATTTTACTCCTAGAATAAAAAAAAAAAAAAAAACAACCCAAAAAGCAACACCCCCCCACCCCAAAACACCAGACTCATTTATGCTATTGCTTTCCCAATGAATGCTTTTTCCTAGCCTATGTTATCTAGTACTTGATTCACATCCAATTCAAATGTTCCAAGCACTTAAACTAATTATACTCATAATTCCAATCATTTTAAAATCAAAACTCTCTTAAAACCCATGATAGATAATGAAATGTGGTAAGTCTCAAACTGACATAATTCTTTAGAGACTTATTATTTTGTGACCCTGATCTCAAAGGATGCTAAAGGTTACATGTGCTAGCCCAAATATTTAATTTTTTATATAATTAATTTTCCTCTGATTTTCAGATGACATTTAAAAAAAAAACCAAACCAACCACCAACCTTTTTCATTTCCTTATTCTAGTCAGATGACTGACAGTCCCTTAATAATTTCACTCACACTCTCCTTGCTGTTTATATCTTTTCAATATCTGTAGACCCCTTCGAATGCCATAGGTGTTTCTTTAACTAAGGCATGCATATTTAACTCAATCTTTTCTCATAAATTGTTCTCTTATTCTCCAAATAACTTTTCATGCATTTTTCTAAACTGATTCCAGTTCTCCTAATAAGCATCCATCTTGAAATGTTGATAGATAAGGAGCAACTAAGTCTTGTTGGGACTAACTTCTCCTAAATTACAGGAAGAGCGCAAATATCGAATATATGGTTCTTAAGGAGTAAATCCAATGCCTCCAAATTTTGGTCACAAGATCAGTCTGTATTAATTTGCATTCACTTGTGAATGTGAACACTTAAATTGAAATGGGACAGAGTGCCAAATACTCAGTGGAATGATATATGCAGCAAAGGATGGCATTAACACTTTTCTCATTTTTAAGTTATTAATTCACAAAGCAGAACTAGTATATACACAGAGGGCAGAATACTCACATACATGTACTTTGAAGTTAAAAATATGACAGAAAGTAGTGGATAGGAATTCACCTTGAAATAAAAATTGAACATGCCATATACAACAAAATAAAGGGAACACGCCCTGTGCAACAAAATAAAGGGGAATTTGTAGAATGGGCTACCATACTCATATTAGCTTAAGATAACTACCAAAGGTAACAGTGTCTTTGAAAATGCGATGGGACAAGCAAATAATCAACCTGGTAAATTCGTACCCTGACTGTTAAGGCAAACTGCTCTATTACAAGAGAAAATCCTGTGCATTGTATATCCTCAATAAAATCTTATGTCAAGTCCATAACTTGTTTGTTTGTAAGTGCTCAAAATTTCAAATAGATTAAGTACTTCTTGTCTAAAATGTAAGCTAGAAAGTGCAGCAATTTATTTCTTCTCATAAAAAAATATAAGAACTAAAGATAATACCACAGGTCTCACAGCATGAAACAGCTGCAATTTTACAGAGAGGAAACATGAGAGCTAGATGAAGGACTGAATTTTAGTCATATATCTGTATGGTTCAAAGCGCTGTTTTGGAGCACAGATGCCACAATTAATAAAAATGCATGAGATTTCATTCAGACGATGAAAAGTAAGAAATGCTGAGGTCTTACTTTCAGCTACAATTATGCAGTCAATGCATGCAGCCTGGAGTCAGGTATGGAAATTCTTCCTCATGGAGATACGACTGAATTAAATATTACAATTCATACTAAAATGTAAGCAACTAAACTACCATTTAAGAAAAAGGGAGAAAGAATAAAGGAGAAAGACCAGATTTAAAATGTTTATAATTTTTTAAGTGAAGAAAACTCAAAAATGTATTGTAGGAGCACTCTTAGTATAGCAAGTTTATTAATACAATTAATCCTAAGAACTGCTACCCAGAAGAAAAGGCTTTAAATACAGTCACTGACTTTCTATCTCAGGATTTCTTTTATACAATTAAGTTTCTCAAAAATTCTGCACAGCAGCACGTTTTCAATTGCACCAAAGTCTATTTCAGATATAACTGACTCCAGTTTGTCAGGGATCTTGCCATGTTAGTAGGCCTTAGGATTCAATGTGCCTTTTGTATGTATGCATGTGTTCTCTTAAGTGCACATCATCTTTGTGACATATGTTCCTTGTATCGCCAGGTTTGCCTCTAAGAAGCTCAAATAAACTATTCTGTATCTATGCATTTGGGAGGTAATAGCATAGAAAGAGCTATAAGATTTACTATCTTTTAATATTTTTTTAATACTCTTGTCAATAATGTTACATCACATCAGATAAAGAAATCAAGATGGTAAAACAATGAAATTTGGAGAAGTTCACTGAGTGTCTTTATAACAAGGAAGTCTCGTTAGCAGACATGGGAGAACGATGGTATTCTCTTCTGCCATTTCAGTGTGGTTACTGCCTGCGAGCCATTTATAGTTCATTAACAAGGGCCAGTGTCTCAGCAGGGGCAAACCATGGTGAATGAAGTTATCAGATATTATAACTGCTAAGCATCTGTTACTGAATGTTTAAGTCAGTTATTTCCAAATGGTGAAGTAACTACTGATTTTTTTCTTTTGTTTTCCTGATCTTGCATGTAAGAACAAACATTCTCAAATGTTATGAGGTTAGTAATATATTTTATAAAGCGACTAAGCCCTGATCTGCACTTAGGGATTCAAAACACAAATGAAAAATTTTACAGTAGAAAATTATGCTATAGCTGATTAAGCTAATTCAACTACTCCAGAGGCATGCATTTCAAATTATACAGTTGTTCCTAATAATCACAGCAAATGCTAATGTGATCAGTCACAAAAGTGATGAAATTAGAGCACCCTGTTAGATACTCACTTTGTTCCCCTTAAGAGTTCATCCTCCTCTTTCAAAAATCTTGGAAAGAGAACGACTGGCTTCCAAACTTCAGAAGTGGAGACATCTCTATGCCAGCTTATAATAGATCAGTTACTGACCTGACCTGTTCTGAGAAAGGTTGTTCTCTCTTCCTTGGCTAGAGCAGTAGCTGTCAGAAGGATATATTTTAACAGAAGTTTTATAAATTTATACTGCTCTTGACTCCCCATTGAAGCTCCTATACCAATTTCTTCAGATATACATTGTGGTTAAACAGCTGATAGCTGCAATTCTTATTTCAGATTTGGGAAAGGACAGGATTGAATTCTTCAGAAAGATTTGGAATCAAATGCTGTACTGTAGCCAGAAAAACATCAAATTTCGGGGACAGATGAAATCATGAAGAACCTTTCTACCCAGCTTGTTTCTGCCCCTCTTACTACCTGATGACAATCTCTGAGAAGTACTGATTGACTTACACATTTTGAAAACTAAAATAAAACTTGTGATTCAGCTGATAGATCAAGAACAATATGCAGAACTTTAATAAATATGTAGCAGTTTGCCTGAGCAAGAGTCGTTTTGTAGAATGCTTTGAAATAATTTTAAATGCAAGTTACTACTGTACAAGATTCCATACAGCCTTCTTTTTTTTTTTCCTCCTGTTAAGATAGTCCTTCAGTAGCTTTATACAGCCACACTCCTTTTTTTTCAGAATTCACTGCAGCAGAGACGTGCAGTGTTAAAAAAGACATGCATCTGTTAAAAATTTTCATTTCAGTGACTCTTGAACTTAAAAGATGCAATAGTTGAAGTACTGAAAGACATGAAATTGAGGTCTAAATTTCCTACAAGTTCCCTTAAAGTTCAGGGACATGTCTATAAGGTTATGCATATCCCTGTGAGGGAATACTTTCCCATAATCATAATACTACCAAAATTATCAAAGATGGGGAGAAAGGTGACGACACTCTTTTATGAACATGTGAAAGCCAGCAACTGCAACTCTAACGCAAAAAAGACTGAGTCACAGAATCAAGCCTCACAAAATTTGTCATTTGATATACCTGCTCCATGGAAGGCTAAAAACTATATTAGGTAAGTAAGTCTTCATATGATTAAGAACACAGCCTTATAATCAGTGAAAATCATGGATCAACTGGAATTATGAATACAGAGCTACCTTCTACAATACTGTATTTTGCTACGTGTCTGTCCTCTAATTTATGTAGTTTTCTCTTCCTCTTAGATACATGAAAGAGGTCTAAACCTTTCTGGTGATGAGAAACAAAAGGATCATCTTTGTGCATGTTATTTATGCCAAAAGAGATATTTATTTATTGAATGATCCAACCAGCAGTTAATGCACATGTTGGAAAGTGTATTTTTGAACAACGCATAAAAGAGGCTGTTAAAGAAAAAACCAACACTGTTGGTAATGCATCAACTACAGGAGGTAAATAGAGGGCTTTTTCGTTCACTTATGAATCTTGTGGTCTTCATAAGTGAAATGTATATATATTTTTACAAAATAGTAATAATTCTTCAAACAATATATGCAAATAAGTGTCAGAGGTACATAGTTTTCTTTTTAGAAACAGAACAGAAACTGAGCAATACATCCAAAGATTACTGCAGCTGCATTTGGGGTAGAAAAGAGGAAATTAATAGGTAAGTACAAAGTGATTAAGTTTTCAAGGGATGAGACAAATTTTTGTGGCAAATCCTCTATAAAGATCAGTAACAAGATAATGTTAACACTAAAAAGTATTTTTTAACTTCACACTTAATGTCTATTGAGATGAACAGAGCTTACAAGTTCTGTCAGTCTCATCTCAAAAAAAGACCAACCTGCATGGCTTTACATTTGTTTCTTTTGATTTTGAGTTTTGATCGTGGCCTTAAGACTGGAAAAATGTTGTATGTTTGTTTGTTTGTTAAGAACAAGGGCCTTTCAGGAATTAAAAGGAATGGCCATAAAAACCAATTAGCTGATGTATAAATGCCTGAAGTTCCCAACTGTTTTGAAAGGTAAATCATGAAATTAAAAAAAAAAAAAAAAAATCTTTTTTTTTTTTTTTTTGTAAACTAACTAATTATCTTGTATAAACAAGGTAAAATAAGGACTCTGATGCAGCTAGTAAATATTTGCTCTCATTTACTTTTGTTCCTTCTGCCCACTGATCATTCCAGAACAGGTTAAGTAAAGGCTCAAGCTGGTTGTCTTCACTAACAGCTGTTTTCTTTTGCACTTGCAATACTGGCTTGACCCAATTCCTCCTTTGTCCCCAACACAATCCTGGATTCTGAAACTCCTACAGCCTCAACAGGCAGGCAGAACCATACTTCTACTTCATCCACTTCACTTCTCCCATGGAAAAAAACCCCCTCTAAGTCGTTATCTGGGACTGATATTACTTTAACATTTCCATTAGAGACACAGTGGGATTGAGTTTAACTATTTAAATGCCATGTTATGTAATTCCTGGACTAATTGCAGTTGCTGAATAGTTAGTAATTCTCAATAGATTTCCTCCTCATGAGCTTGTCCAGTCTACCTTTGGAGCCATGTAAAGCATCCACAGTAAGTTTTACAGATCTACTGCATACAGTATGAAGAACCATCATCCTTAGCTCAGTTTGCTTCATCTTGGGCATCGCAGTAATCATATTAGACACTGACTGACCACTTAATTCCTACTCATCCTCTTCATTTCATTCTCATCTTTGCAGATCTCTATTACATCATCCCACAATCATTTTCTTTATAGCTTGAAGGTTCATTTCACAGATGACAAATCACTTCTTAATCTATAAAAATTTTGCCCTCCTAGTTCAATTCAGGGAAAAAAAAGGCGGGGG
>JAOXJM010000063.1:31866569-31889748 GCA_026413425.1 Tringa solitaria
TCATACTGATGAGATATCCAGTTGTTCCAGTCCTCCCAGGGACATTAGGGGCCATGGATATAGTGGTTCTTGTTCAACATCTGCATCTTACATACAATATACAGAAATAGAAAAAAAGTTACATGCAAAATTCTCTTTTCTACATTTAAACAGATCTTAACTTTGATTTCCATGCTTGCACAGAGTTTATCTTTCAACATGTGCACTGAAGTAAAGTTTACCCACCAATCTGCCAGATTTAGTAAACAATGGGTTAAATAACATATTAAATATTAGTCCTTTCATATGTGCATTTACGTTGAGTAAGAAGAGAAAAGATCAAGTACGCCAAAGAATGCTGCTCAAACTGATAGGGTTTAGCTGGAAACACACAACACCTTTTAGAAAATATATTCCCAAGGCAGCAAATACCAATCCAAATGTTTTCATCATACAGGAGCATGGTACTAAGAACACCTGAACTGCCAGATTCTCCTCAAATTGTAGTACTGCCCTTCAAAAAATGCGGCAATCTAATCTGATTCTTCTTAAATTCATAATCAACATACCTGCTTCAGTAAATGGGGCTTGCACACTATTTTGAGTGAAGACATTCGGCTTCTGGTAAAAACTGTTTTATATAAAAGTAAGTGTTCATTTTTGTGTTCATTTCAGGTTAAAAAAAGTTAACTAATGAAAATGCCAAACATATGCTGATATTCAACTGTGCATTATTCTGGTTTGCAGTTAGAACACATATCCTCATCAGCTTTGTCACTTGGATTGTGGCATTATATTTTGAGCTCTCCATTCGTAAGTGCTGCATCAAAATATTTGATGTTGCCTTATATCATCCAGGTACAACAAATTATTCACAGGTTAACTTTGTTAAATTATGCTGTTATACGTTGTTGTTCTTAATCTAGCCACTGTTTATACCACACAGTTCAAGATTTAAATTCTCTTGGGCCACGTTCTATACTACTTCTATTCAGACAGCATTCTGCAGGCACCCCAAGGGAGAGCAACAAAAAGGAGAGGGGTAAAAATCTGCACTTTGGAATAAGCTCTTGTACAACACAAAGTTATACATGTAGCTAATCTGTATGCCATTGTTACTGAATATGTATTTCATTTCACATCAATGCCCTTCTATAGCACGTTAAACTCACTTGTAATACCTTTTAAAAATAAAATTGGAAGTATATTATTATGAGTAAAGCAAAAACTGTATTTTCTTTTTGTATCTGTATCACATTTAGTACAGTATGCCCCAAATCTGATTACTTTGTATACTGTTAAATAAACAAAAAAATAAGTATCAGTTCTAAACATAGGTGTTTAGACTATGTAAACATAACTCAGTGGTTTTTTGAATGCACAAGAAAAAAAATATGGATGTGAGCTTGCTTCATCGCATAAAAGGAATTAGAATTACTTCCTTCATAATGAATAGAAGTCTGTTATTTTTGTCTTAACCATCATCATTGTACAATTTGGGTTACTGCTTCAGTTGGGCTTTTTTTTTTTCTCTTAATAATTTTTCAGTCTGCAAATACATCAAATCATAACAAAACCCTGATACGCAACAAGCATTTTTCCATCTTAGCCTTTTTTCACCTCAGTCGTACTTCTATTTATATTTAAAATTCAAGCATCTACTAAAAATTAGCATAGAGAAACAAACACACTATAGTAGCATTACTACTTGATTGTTAGCACTGTTACAATATATACATTTAGTTAAAACTTCACACTAAATATACTGTTTATTGCATTTTATTAACCACAGAATATCTCCTAAAAGTTAGAAGAGAGGCTAGAAAAACACAGGACTTCACATCAAACTGTGAAAGATATTTTTCTAGCTCCTGCAGCTTGGCAGTCTCCACAGGCAGTTCTAATAGCTTGGAAATTACCTCAGGGCCTATCACTGAATTCTGTTGTTGATGAGCTTTTATATTGCTTCATTCTTAAGCAGCCTTTTACTTTGATGAGTCACTTTTCTTTCTCAACAGAGCTATTACAGATAAAAATGAAGAAAAGGTGATTTTCCAATAATTATATCAGATTTTTTTTTCTGGTTAAATTACAGCTGAGTGGACTTCTCATGGTGTGTGTGAGAACAGGAAATGAGACAGACTCAAAATCTACTTCAGTTGAAGAGATAATGGAACATTCCTTGGTACTATCTGTAAATATGGCAGCAAGACCACATCTTTCACAGATATTTTAAATTCTGTTAAAAAATAACAGCATTATTAAAGACACTGCGCATGCATTAAATAATATACTCCACCCCATTTCTGAAACATATTCCTGAGAGCCCAAAATATTGAGTCACTGACACCTCCAAAAGTCTGGCTGAATAAAGGAGAAATTATATTTAAAGATTATCAAATGAAATAGTGAGAAAGTAGTTCAATGGTTTTCACAGGCCTAAATTAAGTTTAATGGTCAAGAAACTATTGGTATTGTCAGAAGAACACATTTTGATAAGATATACACCTTTTTTGTTGGATATGCTTTTTCTTGTGCCACCTAATAGCATATTTTGCTAATACCTATATTTCTAAGTTGACTTCACTGTAAATTACAATTTTTATACTATAAAGAACCACAGTATATATTGCAGGGCTATAAAATGACATCCTAAACCACTCCTAAATAAGTTAGCTTAAGGGGGGGGGGTGCAGCAGGGAGAAAGGTGATGCGTTAGCTGTTCTATATTCCATTCATGTTAATAAATAATGCTGAGAAACAGGGATTATTAACATATGTGAAACGTACATATAGTATGTAAATAGATTCTTAATATCTCAGTCCACACAATTAGATCCAACTTTGTTATCGCTATGCAATGTTTCATTATGCCATGTAAGCATATCCAGAGGGATGGCAGTCTAGAAGCTTCATCTTTAATTATTCACAAATCACAAAGAATGTTGCCTATTCAGCAATTAATGAGAATATTACCCTCGCACATTGGTGTTTCTTTGTCCATTCACACTTGAGTGAACATCGCAGGTTAAAACAGACTTTATTATCTTTAGTTCATAAAAAAATGTTTAAGAACTTGTGTGTTTTCACAGATATTTCTACAGACTTTATGAGTTGTGAAAATGTCTAATCCAACAGATTGCTCACACAGTCTGCTGTACATTAATTTAATTTTGTAAATTGTCCAATTAACTGTGCAGGGTAAATTTTTATATTGCTCCTCTAATATATTAATGCTCCTTTTTTTAAAATTAGAAACCTCCTGAACAGCTTTCATAAAATTTCAAAGAATGCCCTTATTTTAAACTATTTTTATATTACTGATGCATGTAGTAACAAGTTCAACAGAGAGCCCAAGAGGAGCGAGTAAGCAGCATGAACAAATCTCACACACCTTAAAAATCATACATTCCTCTCTCACAAACTCCAAAT
The DNA here is from genome assembly GCA_026413425.1 of Tringa solitaria. Classification (NCBI taxonomy): domain Eukaryota; kingdom Metazoa; phylum Chordata; class Aves; order Charadriiformes; family Scolopacidae; genus Tringa; species Tringa solitaria. The sequence goes on from JAOXJM010000063.1 coordinate 31,869,981, forward strand.
GATGGACGTGTCATAACGACAGGATGACAGAAGTGTAACTGTTAGCATCTTGCAGTCATGCCAATTCAGTCAGAGGTCTGCCAGTGTAGATGCCCTCCAACTATGGGGGGCATCCACTATAAATAACTGTTTAAAACTTGATTCCATATTTTATTTCCTGCAGACAAGTTTTCAGTACGTGTAGCGCTGTTCCGACCAGTAGAACTGCTGGCACTACCCTAATAGGCAATGTGAACATCTGCACAATTAATTTGCAAGACCAAAGAGCAAAATTCTTTGTCATTCTTCAAGACATCATTCTGTTCATGTGTACAATAAGGTAGTTGTTTTTATGATTAAACCCTTTCATTTTTTTTCCCAAAGGGATATAAAAAAAAAATTGTAATACAATATTTTCAGTTTATGCTGAAATTTACACTGCTATTTTAGAAGCTTAAAGCCCTGACATCCAAGTCCTGTTTTGTTTCTAGTAATAGCTCAGTTAACACTGAGAACCAAAGTTCATTACATGGTTCTAAGATGAAGACTGTACGCAGCAAACAATCAAAGCATATAGAAGGTTGGAGAAGGGAAATTAATAATTCTCATTACAGATGGGAAATAGGGACAGATCAAGTGACCTGATCAAGACAAAGCTGTAAGCTAAACCCAAATCTCATGATCACTTGGCTAAGTATCCACAATAAATTAAATTTTTGAAAACTATATAAAGCACAAACTATTTCAAAATATTGGAAATATCTCCCTTTCTATAGTAAAATTATTTTTTTAAAATATGGATGACTGAACCATTTTAAAAAAGTCTCTCTCTTTGGTAGGAAATGTGTCACCACGTACTACAAAAAAATTGGGTTGAATAGATGTTATTTCAAGCTGAGTTCTTAAATCATCTCTAGCAGCCTTTTTTCCCCTTACGATGGATGCTCACACTGTACCAGCCCATCCAAAATGTTACTCTAGCCCAACCTCTGGCCTTTCTTTTCAGTGGCTTCAGGGTGTGCTCAACTCTGAGCTTCACTTCAGAACACTGAGTAATAGTAGCTAAACACATAACAAATTCATGAATGCCTGGCCTCCGTTAACTTTTTTTTTGTTTATACTCTTCTCCACCTACTCTCAGTCCCCACTTCATTTTCACAAGACCATCAGTTTCATCTTTCATACCATTATGTACCCTTGAAACACCTTGCTCAATTTGTTGATCAAAGTTACTATTATGATCTTTGTAAATCTACCTTAATAATATGCCCTCTTTTCAGGAAAAATAATTAAACAGAAAGGTAAATGCAACCATTCTTAGAAGTGAGGCAGGGATTAATTACATAAGATTGCTTGTAGGAAGCTAGTATACTTTATAAAAACATATCTTTTTTGTTTAGAATAGCAATGATTCCTAAAATCTTAATAATTAGACACTGGAAAACCAGGACTTTTTTCCTCCCTGTTAGGCTGTGTAAGTACTTCAGTACAGAAAAATTTGAAGTAGAAAAATGTTAATGAAAGTACTGTATTATAAAAGTTAAAATAAAATGCATGGTTATTTGACCGCTCCAATAAATATTTAAAGGTAATTGGTAGTAACTGGCTCTACTATCTTGCATGTTGCCTTTTTTAAAGGCTACTTCTTCCTCTTTCAGATATAATTTAGATCTTTTCAGCAACTGATCTGATCTCACAAGCGCTTGAACTTTTATGAAAGATACTGTACGTATTTTGGGTTTTCAGATAGATTATTTTCTGATAAAAGTACTAAAATGAATTGAAATTGTTTACTTATTGCTTATTATGACATACAATTATTCATGAAGGCTATAAAATCAATACTGAATGAGTACTCTCACCAGTGTAAGTGTACTATAACTACAATGTGCTTGCTTTCCTTCATTTTTATGTGGTATAATTTAGCTAGAGATACGTAACACAACTAATTATCAAATCAAATGCACACTGGAGCACAACCACTATAAAGAACATCAGAAAGGGCTTGCTGCCACCCCCACCCCCTTTTTTTTTTTAATAAAAAAACCAATCCACACTCTAGATGTTAAAACTGCCTGGAAATCTACAAGCAGCTATTGAAAATGGATGAAGTTTCTGTGTAGGGGAACAGCAGCTACTTTGTACAGCAAGAGCATTGCTCTGAAATTCAAAAGTAACTGAAGTTAATTCAGTTAGTAAGAAATCTGACCACTATAAATATCTGATGCTTCAAACCAAATTCCAAATCACTATAATTCTACAGTTTAATCACAGTGAGAGGTGTTACTGCAGTGTTGCAATACCAGTCATAACCTCATATACAGTATTTTTCTGAAACTGCATGAATTAGGTAGGATTAAAATTATACAGTACAAGTTGCCTAAATACAGAAATTGTTCAAACAAACTGAAATTCACTGCTGATTGCTTCAAATCTACATAGTGCTTCCAGGTGCCAATATTTGCCCTGTTTCCTTTATGGCAGGGATACATGGGTTACCAGCCAAGCCCCCGTCAGCTGCACAGCCAGAAGCAGTCAGGCTCTGAGCAGCTAGCAAGAGAGCTCACAGGAGGACCATGTTTAGCAAAGGCTCTCTAGGGTTTCTCATTTATTTACAGGGCATATGTTTAACCAAACTGACACACACAGACAAGCAAAGCCACCAAGTATATTCCCTCCATGCAGCTGTGCAGCCTGAAAATTCCATGCAAACAGAACCATTATTACATTTATTCTTCTGGTTTTTGCTTATCCTCCCTCAAGCCTACTCAGGTCCTTTTCAATTTCTGAGCCTCACAGACATAGCTGGAATAGCTTGCTTCAGATCAGGGAGGCCCCCCCTTCATTCAAAATCTGAAACCTTCTCCTTTCCCTCTGGGATTGACTGGCGAATAGGGTAGTGTATAACCATCTCCAGGAAACAGCACATGACTCATACGTTCATTAAGGCAGCAGCATTTCTAGTCTGATACAGATACCAATGAAGCAAATTTCTGTTGCTGGATGCTGAGCAGGAGGTGGTGTGCAAAGAATAGAGAATTTTATTACTTTTATTTAAACCATCTCTTTTTCTAATTTTGTCTTTGAAGCGCAATAAAACCATGGATGCAGTCCTTTTAGCTGTACAATGTATCTTCTAAATCTCAAAAACCAGCAGTATTGTTTTAATGCTGGTTAAACTTAAGTTTAACACTATAGTTTTATTTTTGGTTCTCTACTCACACTAATCAACTGAAAGATATGCTACATGTAACTTACGTAATAATTTACTTTACCAATCCATTTCAAACTATGGAAGAAAAAGTCCAACTTCAACAAAATGAGCATTCCTCAATTATAAATCAACCACTCTAAAATGCAAACAGAAGCGCTAGAATGTGCTGCGTGTATCAAATCAGTTCTCTGCCTTAGTTTATTCATGTCCCAGAATTTGACAAATAGCACAGATCAGATTTACTTAACTTAAACTCCAAACATCCTGAACACTGAGTCCTTAGCTTTCCCATGAATGATCATTTTCCACACTTTAATTTTTCTACAAATTCCTCTGGGCAGAGAGTCTCAAAAGCAAAATTTGAGGCAACATCTCATGACAAAACACTGACACAGCAACTCTGAACATCCAAGCCTCTCCCACAGTTCTAGCAAGCAGACACTGTTCTTTAGTTTCTCTTTGATTACAATCAAAATTGAAAACTACACCTACTCCATATTCTCAGGCTTTTACAGAGATTATCAGATCTCTGCTCACAGAGAACCAACAGGAATACAAAGCTGGCTAGTCACCAGCCATTAAAAAGACCCGCTCCCATTTATTTATAAGGCAGGTTTGTTGCCTTATCCCTCTTTCCTCCAATATTCCAAATATATAAAACTTTGCTACTGTTTAGTGCCTTCCTATGTTTGTAACCAGCATTGTATACTCTACAACGATGCAAGGGGCTGGAACAGTGTGAAACTTTTTAAAATAAATCAATACTCAATTCCTTTATGAGTCTTTCATTAGCTAACCTCACTTGACCAGACTAATTGGCATAAAAATTGCACATCTCTGTGTTTAGGTCTATTTGAATAAATGTGAACAATGTCAGTGTTAATTAAGTGCAGATCAAGAGCTATCGTTCCACTACTCAAAATGTAAATTTCCCCTCAAAAGGAATTGTAAATAAGTGGTTACTGCTTTGCACTGCAAAGAATCATAATTGGGCAAACCTTCAGAATCAAAGAGCCGATGTCAAAGAGCCTTTAACAAATCACAGTTGGGCTGAAGAAGAAAATAAATATGGATACACTGATGTTTTCCTTATTAATAGTCAATATGGTAGAGTACACTTCATTGGCAAATTAATTTCAAAAGGAATATAATACAGCTCCCAAATCCTGTTCTAGGTTTTTTTTCACGTGTCCAGATTTTCAAAATCACTGACACTGTTTGTGTATACACAACTGGAATCAATTAAGAGAGGAAAACCCCCCAATTCCAACTTCAACACTTAAATGAAGTTAAACTTTCATAACTAACTCAGCAGTTGCCATTGTGACAGTCAATGCCAGGTTTTTAAGAGTTCAGAACATGATTTTTCTGAGTTCTTTTGAGAAGAATCTATTCTTAGCCATCTATCTTGCTACAGTGCTAGAAGCTTCCAAGATAAAAAACAAGCTAAATGGTCTTGCTTTACCCTTGTAAGTTGTTACACTAAAATCTGCAGGACTGTCTGTAACCTCAAGCAGATAAAGGCTCCATCAATATCAGACAAAAGAAGCAAATAAAAGAATACAATATGAATGATATTTTCTGACTCTTCCCCCAGTATAACCACCTGCATCCCACTCAGAACTGATGCATAACAACTTATAAAATGTTTCCTTTCAATGTAAACAAACAGTATTTAGATAAACAGATATGCAACAGGATTTTAATGTCATCTTAACTGAATGAGAAGCTATTCTAGGATCAAAATGAATAAGGGTCCCAAACCATAAACATATTTGTATATTTCACACCAAGGTCAAAGGCAGCATACAAATGATACTACTTAATATTAAAAATCACTTTTCAAACCATAATCTTTTTTACACAGAATAGGTATAAATCCTAAAACATGTTGAGCATCTGCAATTTCTTTTATTTAAGTGGTGCTGGCTTCAAAGTGATTATCGGCTGCATCAGGTTTGTCCAAACGTGTTTTGAGATTTTTGAGCTGAAGATTCTATGAGATTTATTTCAGTATTTGCAATCAAAAATACTTAGGATACTTTGGCAGAAAATATTACGTACATTTCTGTAGCATTTAACTGAACCGTAGTAATTGTACAGTCATTGCTACGGAATTATTCCATGCATGATCAGAAAGTCTCTCTGCTTGCCAAACACCAGGACCTCGCTCTATGTACAGAGCTGGGTATTTTTCAGCCACTAGGTGCTGCTCTCGTCAGAGGAAACACAACATTCCAACCATGGAAAAGAAAACTCGGTGACCAATTCATTACATGAATGTGTACTTCCACTATTTCGTTTGTAAAACAGCTTCTTTTAAAACTTTACCCCAATTTTAGCATGAAGATTTTTTCTTTCAGACTGGGCTGTGACAGATCTTTCATGAGATGCTAAGCATGATAACATGGAAACTGTGCTTGCATTGCAACATGCTGAAAATCCCTATCTTTATATTGCATTCCTACATTTTAAAGGAGTTAGCAACTTTGTACGCACTGAGTTTTTAAGAAAAAAAAACAAACCAGCGTTTTCAGAGATTACCTAACTTTATTAGAAAAAGTAGTCTAAAGCAGTTTCTTATCTCTTGCCAATTTCAATTTTTATGTAAATTCAATGGAAGTCCTCTAATATCATTCCAGCTTTTAATTTTCTCATCACAAAATCTTCCGTTAGAATTCAGTGTACATAAAATGAAGCGTTTCCTTGCTTAATCAGATAGCTTAAGAAATGACAGATTTAATAATCGGTGAAGAGTCCAAGCAATGTAACATTTTGTTCCAGGATAAAACCACCACACAATTGAAAAAGGAGCAGACTGTCTCCTAATATCGTCAAATAAGAATGATTTCTCACTTTTGAAGAATTTTCACACATTTGTCCCATCCAAACTGTACAGTAAGAAGCTAGATAACCAATTTTTTTCCAGATGCAGTTATCAGCACCCATCTCTCAAAAATCAAACTCCACATTTGGCACTGAGAACAAAATTACCTGTCCCAATAATCAGCTCAGAGAAAATATTTACCTTCCCATAAACAAAAAATAAATATATTTTAATAAAGTAAAACGTGTAAAATGAACTCTGTCCTGGAAGCAAATATACCATTCCTAGTTTGTTTATGAACACTTATAATATCCCATCTCTGTGTTTCCCTGGATTTAGGGACTCTTCGCCTATTTTTATATATAAAACTAAATTCTAACATTACAGTTTTAAATTACTGGCCATAACTTAAAACTCAGACCCAAATGGCAATGTATCAGTATGTTCATACATCTCTCTATATATATCTCTGCACAGATCCATATTTCAATGTGTGCCTGTGTGTATATAGAGCTAGATGATACGTCTCAGAATAGACGTATCAGGTATATGAACTAACACGTGCATTAGAGTTTCACAGTCTATGCATTTAGAGTAAATGTTCCTTTGAGCCCAGACAGCATTTTACTATGCACACATTTAGCGTGCAGAAAAACAAAACAAAATACACCATAAAGTGAAAAAATTCCTATTAATATTTGGTTAATAGCACTCTGAATCCAGATCATAACCCAGAATCATCTCCAGTCTGTGCTAGCTCCTCTAAATCCACTCTAATTTGTACAAAATGGAAGAACCTAGTTCTTCACTGAGGTGACACTCTGTGGCAGGGCTTGGCATTAAAAAGAGGACTGTTCTTGCCCAAAGAACTACTAAACCAAACACAGATAATGAGTAAGGGATGAAAGAAAACACAGAGGTAAATAACGGGCTAAAAATCACCTTAGAGAGTAGCAATCAAACTATTATTTCAGTGTTTTTCCACTGGCTTTTGCCTCACCCTATATATTCTTGGGAGTTATAAGCCAGATATTTTGTACATTACCTAAATATACACCCACACCCATAATATTCTATGATAACTTTGTTTTAAATGCAGTAACTTTATCTGCTGTTACTCAGTCTAAAACTGTATTGCAGTTTGTTGGCTCCAGAAGAGCTTGTGCATGTCACCAGTTTATTTTAAGATTACATTTTGGGCTCAGGAGAAGAAAATGTCAGACTGTAACCAGCCAAGCATCAGGAGTAAGTACAAGTAAAGCAACAGGAGGAGTATTAAATGAGGACACAGTGTAATTCTTTTTGTATAGAAACCACATTCAGTGCCACCCTTGCTACTTCACAGAAACAAGGGGAGCAGCGTATAGAAAACAAACTTATTTAATTTAATCACTTGAAATGAACAGTATTTTCCAAAATGGAGATTAATATTTCATTTTATAAAGGCAGGCAAACAGATAGTAATGCTATGCCTGCAAGCTATATGTTACCAAAATGGTACAGTTACAGTAACTGTACATCTATCTAATAAGCTGTAACATGGTACCGGAATGCTTTGGGGTTAGCACCCCGACACTTGGGCTAAAGCCTCTGAGCAATAGTGAAAACAAGAAAACCCATCCTTAAACTGTAACAAACCCATCAAAAAATCTATACTGTGACAGTTAGATATTTTCCAGCAATACATATTTGTGTGAGTAGAAGTCCCTAATGATCATACATTGATATATTAATAAAGGTGAACTTTCACTAATCTGTTTCGCTATATCAATATAAATTGCAACTTTGCTGGTACGTTGAATCCACATAAGAGGTTCTATAGGATCTAGTACACCAGTAACCCAGTAGCATGGACAGAGCTTTAGATTAAAAAGTCATAATCATATACTAGAAAACTGTAAATGTTTTTTCAGTTCAATTAAATATGCAATTCAATAAATTACCTGGAATGTTTGTTTCTGGAAGCCAGGCGTAGAGTACTTTCTGAACAGACCTTCAACCAATTGAATTGTGTGTATTTCTCTCTTAAGAAGAAACAAGTCTCTGCCAGGCAAGAACAACTTAAAGCATTTCAGGATATCCAAGGCAGCTGCTTCAAGCCCTCACCTGAATCCAGACTATCATCATTCTTGAGTAAACTAGAAGCAGCAGGGTATACACCTGTGCAGTGTGTGCATAACCTTCCAGAAGGAAAATTATCTGATGGTCAGCTAAATAAATCACTGCTAAGATAGTTTTGTGCACCAGAGATGCGTGACAAAGTCACATCAAAGGCTGAAGTTAGCAGACTGGGAATTCTCAAACAATTTGACTACCCATAGTTGTTTTTTAATCACCTTTGAAGCACCCTGTGTCCCCCCCTGGCTTCTATTGTAAGAGGAAGAGCTGTGGCACATTCTCATGTTACACTCATTTAATCCAGGTATAGCAAAAAAATTTCAGGTACACTGTTACCAGGTTTTTGCCTCATTTCAAACTTCTAAAATGAATTTACATTTGGTAATGCCTGAACAGCTATCTGATATGCAACTGAGCTGTAACTTGTCTCTCTAATTCACTTTTGATTGATGTTGCTGAGCCTATGGGAATAGAAACCATATGGCTGTGGATGCAGACAGCTTTATTACTTTATTTATCCCTGTTTATTATGTTGAAGTAGCAGCTCCACCCCATTTGGAGAGAAAAACTGGAAAGAGCTGTTTGGGACTCCTTGAATTGCTTCCTTTCCTGGCCTCTACATTCTACTCTGCAAAGGACTCCTCAGAGGGATTTGACTTGCTCTCATAACCTCACAGTATAAATGTGTTTGAGAGCATAGTAATAAAATAAAATAAGCATGTCAAAGCCCTCTTGGTAAAAAGCCTCGTTCTTCTCCTGGCTACTTCAGAAAATTACAGAACAACATGGGGTTTCAGATTTAATCTCATCACCTCTCTAGGCCTTTTGTTTGTTTGTTTTAAATATATCAGAGCTTGAGAAGCGTGGCCCTTGTACTTGTCTTATTTGAAACAGTTCGTTCTACACTGAATCTTTGAAAGAATCATTTGCTGCTTCCAGGATCCCCTTATATAAAATAGTAAAAATCACACTTACAAAATGGAGCTACTGTCATGACCAGCCTCATCCATTTAACAACTTCACTGGTGCCCACAAGCAAAATGGTCTGTATTTCCCCATCACCATGCACTATCACCTGCAGTTTATGAGCTCTTTTAAAAAAATATAAGGTTTGTTTGGATTTTGGGGTGGGTTTTTTATTGGTTTTGAGTGCCAAGCACATGATGAAGAAAATGGAGCAAAAACCAACTGATCCAGTGACTAACTGGAGACCCTTTCAAAGGCTCATTAACAAATAAAAAAGCCTTAGCATCATCACTGAAGTAACTGTTGATTGCAACTTGTAACTCATCATTTTCACCTCATCTATCCACATTTTCCAACATTTGCCTTCAAGTTGTGATAAGCACACAAAAAAAAGCATGGATGAGAGCAGTTAGCAGAGACACAGGAGAAGAATTTTTTTTTTTAAACAGTAACACATTAAGACAAGTTATTTCATCCAAAGCTTGATGGCTCAGATTTTCAACTTAGAAGTTACATGCTAATATAAAGCCTTCTAATTAAAATTAGTACACCTAAGATCCATAAATCAGACAATTTCAGAAATATTTTACTCTGCTCTTTTAATCAGATAATCAAAATTATGCAAATTATCAGAACTATGAAATATTTAGGGCTTCAGGCATTCATTTTATATCTGTTAAATGTAGTATTAGTCCTTCAGTCACTTTGTGTCTGTAACACTCCATGAAACATAAAAAAGGTGGTTTTCTTGCACTCCACTGCAAAAGAAAAGGTCAGGCAAAGAGGGAGAGAGGTGTTTTACACTTCTTTCTTGCAAAGAAGAAAAGCACACAAATAGAACATGAACTCATGTTAGTTACCCTAAGGTAAAAGAATATATATAAAATGCAGATTGTCAGCAGCTGAACTTTGCTTAAGCAGCTAGTACCTCCACAAATACATTTAGGGCAGTGAGGTGGGGGGTGAGTGGATATGAGAATCTCTACACCCTACACATTATTACTTGATGAATTTATTATGATCACCATTATTGTCAGTGAAGCACAGTGTATTCCAAATAAATTAATGATGCAATGGGATAATTCAAAATGTTCTGTCAACCTCAATGCTGTTCATTTCAGATAGGAAGGAACAATTCTTCTGCACTCCAGAATGCTGGTTTTAGTTCAGGTTATATGACATAGTCAGAGCCAGCTCCCTTGTTATAATTATTTCTTCCTTTTAAATCATTTTGACCTCCATAAAGTGGGTGCATGTCTCAGGAAGCTGCCTAGCTGCAGGCAAAAGAATTGTTTAGAAAAGGTAAAAAAACTGTGTAAAAAGGCAATCAATTTAAAGGAGCTGTTTCTCCTAATCTTCCTTTTTCTATTGAAATGATTCAATAAGTAACAGCCTGGGGTTAGTTTCAAGTGATGTGTCCCACATCACTGTTGCCAATGGAACTGTTTGGTTACTATTTTTAATCACATGAAGAAAATTCAAATCCCCCCAAGACCTTCCTCACCAGTCAGTCCTAATCAAAGACATGCCATTTACCTAACACATAGCTCATTATATTTTTGGATGTAAATAAACAATCAATGTGTTAAATTCTACATAATGTTGAAAACACCATATTAACTATTACTGAAGAATTCTGTTTAAAAATCAGGTGCTTTAACATTAGGAATAGTCAAGTCAGATCTTGAGCTTCAAAATTTGTTTCTAAATCTCTTGTAATTAGTCTGTACGCCAAGCCACATTACATTAGAAGTATGCTTAAGTGATTACTTGGAAGGTAAAGCTCTTCTTAGTGGTAGGATGGAGAGCAGAATCTGGTTTGTGATAACTTGAACTACATAGTGCTTCATTTTTAAAGCAGCCATTTCCAAGTAATGGGACATCATGATCCATTCTATATCCTTCAGAGATAGGTAAATAGCAAACATTTTACAAACAAGTGGAGAGAGCTGCTATGTGATACACCCAAAGTATCAGACAAAAGCATGCTCCAAAATAAATAAATAGAAGCAAAATTCTAAGAAATTCCTTACATCAAGTCACGATTCTACAGCATGTTTTTAGATTAGACATTCAAGAAGGTGAAGATACTGTGACAGAGGTGTATAAAAGCTTACCTTCCTTCCCCTTTACAATACAGTTGGGAAATGAAAGGCACAGACAAAGAGGATGCAGTGATAGACTGGAAGAGAAAGCTCAGAGAGAATTACAGAAAGAAAGAGAAAGTGTGGGAATGTGTAAATTAGACTGAAATAAAAAACAACAGAGTTCCAATCACAAGAATTATAATTTTGAACTGTACCCAAAACTCAACAGGGTAAGTGTCAACGTTGGAGGTGGGCTATAGTACAGCTGTTGAGTTGGAAGAAACCACAAATGCATCACAATCGTCTGGAGTAGTAAAAGAATGAAAGGTGACAGAAGGAACAAAAGGCTCTAAAAAACATCCTGGTTAGAAGCAGCACAATTTACTGCAGTTCCCTATGATTTGAAAGAGAAATGCAGCAATATGACTTTGTTACAAAAGACTTTCCTCCATAAAATAGAAAGTGAGACCAGTGGCTGGGACCCTGTACAACCACCTCTCTTTGCAAGCACTACTGCATTCATTCTATTAAATACATGAAGACAGCCAGTTGAATGCAGATGGAGACACTAAGGCACTGGTCAAATTGATTTGTTCAAAGCTTCCTCCTTCCTATTTACTGTTGGATTTTTAAAGATCACCTTGATTAAACATTTGTCAGAGACCCAGACTCCTAGAAGATTTCCCAACCCAATTCTATACCTGCATTTCTGGCAAAAATAGCCGCAAAGATGTGGTAAAAGTTGCTGTGTCCTTTGAAAAAAAAGGGGAGTGAGAGGAATATATAAAATATTTGTAACTATCACTGTGATACAAAAACAAAAACAGTTTTATGCTAGAAAATCTAAGGGCACAAAGCTATAGTTCAGAAAATAGTTACTGGTTTGAACTGTACATACTATGAATAGCATATATACAATATTTGATCATGAATGTAGTGTAAATTCACAACTTCCACCAACATCCTAACCCAAATCTAGTTATAATCCACCTGAATATGCTTTTGATCTATGCGCATTTACTACGGAATGTTTTGAAACTTTTCTAAATGCTCTGAATCATTATGGTTATAAATAGTTTGCTTCTTGGAATACTGCAACATATTTTTTCTGGGAAGATGTTTATTTTCACCTTATCAGCTGGTATGTTAAAACCAGCTGATATGATCACATATGATCATATTCATTTTCATTTATTCTTTCAATAATAAATCAAATCTATCCAAAGGATGCACGATATTACAGCGTTATTGTCGAACTTATAGCGAAATTATTTTCTTAACTGATGCAGCAATTTAATAACAAATTTTACCAGGATAGTAATATCAGTTCAGATTTCAGCTACCACATTATTAGCTGAAAGAGAGAATGAAAGCTTTCTCTTCAAGTCTGAAATACTTAGTGTAGCTATTCTTCTGTTAAATGAAATCAGTTGCCCTTCTTAAATTAAGAAAAATATATGCACTCAATTGAAATAGTCACTGAAGCAAGCACTTCTGGAAAATACATGACACAAGCTTTATTGATTGTATCAATAAAAACAGTAATTCCCAACTTCCAATCATGCAAAACTGACATTTCTAAGTTTGTTGTACGAATTAAGGTAGCAAGGTCAGAACGGGAGAACACATGTTACTTACAGAAATAGCGTTCTGCTTTAAAGAACCAGTCATCTGAAATTCAGAAGTACCATTCCAAAGCTGCTCTTCCTAAAGCTTTCAACTGAACAGCAGCAAAGAAATTGCATAAGGTTTCCTACCCTTTTATTGAAATGTTTGACATCAAACATCAACAGAACCATCATATAAAGATCTCAACTTAAAATTTGTTTCATTACTTGTATTTTTACCTATACTGCTCTTTATTTCTATTTTTCTTTCCCTTCTTTGCAAGTCCTGATGTTTTTCAGCATTTACCATTTACTCTCTCTTTACCCTCCACTCATTCCTCATCTCTGTTTAATACTCTTATTTCCTTCAGCTTGTTTCAATTTATCCCTTCTCACAATATCCTCAACTTTTATGTGGTAGAACAGTGTATTAACACTACTGCCGCAAGATTACTTATATTTTGGCCCAAACATATAAAATACGTATCTCTTGTAGCAGATAAAGAAAAAACATTCTGCATATATCTTAATATAGGCAGAAAAATAGTTTATATAGAAACTATGATCTACATTTCTGCATGATCCTTTCACAGTAGAAAGGAGAACGTTTTCTACATTCTATGCAATATAAATTGAGGATAATTTAATCTCTTTTAGACCTTAACAACTCCAATTTTTAAAAGTGCAAAGTATATTCATCTTTTGATATATGCATCTTTTGAAGAGGGGGATTTTACTGTAAAACTTTTGGATTTGACTATTAGACATGTTTAAAACAAGAATTCTGTGACTTAAAACTTTTATCTTTTAAATATCTTTACTATCTCATGAGATTTCTCCCTTTAAACGCTACATTCATTTGCCTTTATGGAAGTGAAAGAGGATGCATCAGAAAAAAATGCAAATTTAGAAACTCTTGGAATAAACACTGTTTCATATGTACATTTCTTTCATTTATATATATTCTTAACAATTATTTTTATTAGAAGCTTTGGTATTTTTCTTTCCTTCATGATGGGACCGAACATGTCCTTGCCCACAGCAAGTGGGATCTAGATCACCTTTAAAGGTCCCTTGCAACCCAAATCATCCTACAATTCCATTCTATGATTAAGTAAAACAAACAAGAACACTTGATTTAATAAGACTTTGCATGGCAGGACATATCTAACTTTTTTTTTTTAAAGTGCTATACTAATATTTAGTGTGATACTAGAGATCCTAAGTATTCCTCTTAGGCTAAGAAAGATAAGTGAGATAGTAAGATACTAAGTGAAATTTTAATATTTAGTGAAATCCTTCTGTAGCTTTAGAAGCTGTTTTCAATTTGGACAGAGCAAAACTGAATAACCAATGAACACATAAAATGCTGAAGTCTCAACAGCTGTGATTTTCCATAAGAGTAGCTAAGATCAAATAAAAACTCCGAAGTGTGCATAAATTACTTTGCAATAAAGCATACTAGTCTGAGAGGAAGCTGCACATTTCATAAGCAACAAAAAGATGGAAAGCCAGCAAATGCTTTATCAGCTACTAGCAATATTTTTAATGGAAATTTATGCAATTCCAACTGCATTTGATTTCACCTTATAGAGTACATAATAACATCCGCTCAAGTTAGACTGCAGGTAAATTTTGGGGCTAAGATTTTTCACAGTGAGTTGTGCAATTTTAAGAACCAACCAGAAATGACACCTATTTGAATAAAACACTGGAATTACAAGACAGTATTCTGCCAGTTTTTCGGTCACTATCATTTGAAATGCAATGAACAATCTACAATTAAAAAAACCCAAAAAACCCCTCCACCCAATGCATACGCCTCCATTCATGCTCAGAGAACAAGAGCTCCATAAAGTCAAGTCAATCATATGCAAATCAAAACAATTGAAAGCAAATATGAAAATTTTGTATGGGACATAAAAAATGTTTGGTTTTTTTTTTAAACAGTGAACTTTTTCAGATATGAGGTATATAAATAGGAGAAAGACGAAACTCAGCTGACTGTCAATAGGTCCAACACATATGTTCCGAGAACAAAACTGGTAACTGTTTATAATTCCCAAGAAAACAAATGAGTTGGAAGGCAGTAGAAAGACCCAATTCTGTTGATATTCAAGCCTACACCATAGTGAGAGCAGATCTGAGTAAGAGAATATAATGCAGAATTTTAACCCAGGTGCTGCACCAGCCTGCATTAAGTCTAGCCTTAATTCTGCTCTAACTTAGAATGAGGACAAAACTCCCCTAGGTTCTCTTAATACGCATACTGTTAATATTGAATGTTTTATATTTTAGGGATTGTCTTCATGGGAAAAGACCTTCTGCAGAAGCAGACTAAATTAGATAAAAGAATTCAGTTCAAAATAAGGTAACCTACAAAGCATTTGCTCTTTCAATTAACACCCCCTCCCATACACACTTCTTAGCAGTTTGCTTTAGGCTGGAATAGGATATGCTTGGTTCATACGCTAGAAAATATCCTCAAGCTGGTGTCAGCTTTTGGTTATAGAGGAGGAGAGCAGCTGTTTACAGAAGGGAAAAGAGCTATTTTCCTATTTCATTCTTTTAATTTTGCCAATAATATAGCTGCATTTTCACCTTCAGATAGGTAATAAAAAACAACTAGCAAGTCAATAATTTTTTTTTTTTAATTTAACAAAAAAGCCTGCTGATATTCTGCCCTGCGGTCTGAAACTCTCCTTTATCATTGTACCAATGTACTTGATCCATTCAAATGTCACATTTTCATCTCAAAACAGACAGAGAACACTTTATATTAGGTTAAGTAAACCAACCAACCCAAGTGTCTGTATTTGCCTATTCTTCCCTTTCCTTCTGTTGCCTATTCTTCCCTTTCCTTCTGAGATAAACCAAAAGCATATCTGAGCTTGTCAAACCAGCCATTTTTTTCCAGTTTAATGCTTTTCATTTATTTATTTCTCAATATAGTGAAGTCTAAGTTTCCTGAATCCAAGAACTACCAATGGCCAGAGGTTTATCAGGGAGGACTCAGGAGGAAAGTGCTTCCAGGTGCTAATGAGTAAAGGCTACAGTTGGGGATTAGAGTCTCCACAGATGTTTTGATTATAAATTCACTCTGCTAGAGAAAACAGCTCTTCCAGCGAGTGCTCCACTGCTCTCCTTATAGCAGGTCTCATTATTCACATACCCTCTCAAATTTGCTACGTGCCTCATCCCCTTCTGCTCCTGCCAGTTACAGTCTTTGTCTTCAGAAATCTCTACCCTCTTCCATCCAGGCTGGCTTTGCCAGAATGACTTTGGAGACAGCTTACTCCACTATTATTCAACATTTCTCAGTTTGCAGACCCCTATGTATTTTCTGACAGAAAAACAGGGTCCTACCAAGTGAACCAAAGCCTAAGAGGAATATGCTTTGTTTTCTTGTTTACCAGTAACAGTTTGTTTTGAAACAGGGCACTAAAACTGCTTTCTTCTACAGTCTCCAAACACATGCTGAAAGCTACTGGGCTAGTTCTTAAATAACAGTAGGAATAAAAGACTCATTTCTGGCTTGTTCAGCAGCTTGCTGGGCTACTGTGCTAACCTTTCCTTTGGTTTCTTCCCTACAAAATGCAGAAATAGTACTGCACTTGCAGCTCACACAGGTATTACAAAAATTAATTAAAGTTTTAAAAGCTCTGTGCCTCTTGGATTAAAGGTGCTAATGAGCTGAGAAGTGTGATTATCATCTCAGGCCTGACCTGTTGCATTCTCACTGTGCATCCTGGCATCTGCTTCACACCCCATTACACAAAGCTTTATCAAGGGAGCTTTCTATCTAGCTGTAGACCCCGTAAGACACCAGTGGCATATTTAGAGAGCACACTGCACATCAAGTGTCTGATTTTTAACATGTATGTCTAATTTTCACAGGCAAAGGCTCCCCATGAACTACTTTGTACAGCTGCCTAAATAATGCATACAACTGGGGCAGAGAGGAAGGCAAGTCAATTGTGCAACAATTTTAAAAGTCAGCTGTTATATGCAGAACATATAAAAGACTCCCCATCTTAGACTGTACAGCTGTCACACCACAGCTTTAATTACTCTCAATATATTAATATGAATTTACCCATCTGAAAACCTGAATATGTCTGGAAAAATTTCTCTAAACATCAAGTGATCAATAGGAACAGGCTGCTACAATCTAAGGGATTCCTTGTATCTCTGCTTGTGACATTCTTACCATGGCCAGTTTCCAGGACACATTCTCTGGTACACACTCCCTGTCTACATTCAACTTCAACCCACTCACAGCCAGATTATTTTAGACAATTACAAACACTTCAAACAATTTATCCCAAAGCTTTAATGCTGGTCACTTAATGGGCCTGTAATACTGAATTTCTTTAGAGTGATATCAGTCTCTTAATAATAATTCCCTGTAACAAAGTAATTTAGCCTGTGCTGGCCCACTAACGGTTGGGTTCTCTACATTTGCTTTCCCATATCACTCATTCCTCCTTTTGTGTAATTATGCAAAACTACGCTATTCTACAAAACATTCCTCACTATGGGGATACGGGAGAAACACTCTCTATTCACAGGTATTACCTGACTTTTTTTGAGACTTGCAGCCATCTCATTTATTTTATATACGCTTTTACTTATTCACATAAAAAACTATATGGAGCTTAAATATTTGTGCATGTGAGAATCTGTTAATGCTTTTGCAATTTCTACCTGTAAAGCTCTAAAAAGGGCATCTATGAGGTTGGTTTTTTAAACTAAACTGTATTTTGTTTACTGCAACATGGTCTTTTTTCTCTACAGATACAAATGGCCACCAATTGAGTTCTTATCCTAAAAGAAGATACATAACCAGCACAAAATGCAACTGGCACATAACCATGATAATTGCATCACCTTCTGTGAAGTGCTCTGAAAACCCTCTCTATGACGCTGTTACAAACAGATCCTATGCATGTCAGTCAGCTGCATCAGTTACAGCCAAAAAGTAGTCCTTTAATCATTTGGTGCAGTTCCGTACTCTATGACAGATTATCAGTAGACTTTCAAATAAAGTAAAAAGATTAATGAAAAAAAAGTGAAAACAGAATAAGTAATTTCCAAACCTACAGAGGAATGAGATTATCTCATGCAGCCAAAACCCAGACTTTAGTATAGAAGGCAAAGATATCAGGACTGTGGGACCAAACATTAAATTAAATAGAAGCCAGAGCTTCTCTTAATTAAATTTCAGTATTTGTTCAAATGGGATATTATGTCAATCACGCAAACTAAATTTACATAAAAACAGTGATGATCTTCCAGTCTTCATATACTAATTAATCTACTACCCTCAGCACAGCCATACACTCCCATTACAAAGGTAAACAGTGACTTCCACGTACAAGAACTTCCACGCTTACAAATTCCAGAAGTGCCCCCTAAACGTGGTTACCATATTTATCACAGTCAATACATAGTTCCTCAAGGTTATCAATGCCACATATTCTAACAAAAAATCAGGACTTGCTTAAACAGTGGCTGATTATTGTGACATTCAGAATATATACTTGGTGGGTTTTGATTTGTTTTGTGTTGGTTTGGGGGTTTGTTTGTTTGTTTTTTAAATATAACACACACAAACCTTCTCCCTAACTATTCTTCCATGCAAAGCCTGCATTTCCCACAGGCACAGTAAGCGTTAGCATTTCATTAGACGGACAACATTGAGCTTATTTAAAAATAGGCAAGCAGTGTCACAGCTCATTTGCTCTGATACAATTGTGAGAAGGCAGTTAGAGCCCGCATGCCCAACCGCAAGGAACATTTGGTATAAAAAAGCACAGCAGGAGCAATGTTTTTTATGTAACAAAGCACAGTTTGGCAGGAGGGGGCTTTCATGCTGTAGGCAAATGGCAACCCTTTTCCTTCTTGCATTGGAGCCTTCACTGAAATTCAGGAGGTGATGTGGTACTTATCCCACTTCAGGAGTTTTCATGAAGCCAGTCACCCAATATATGCTTGTTTTTGACTAGCAGAAACATCCTGCATGAGGCAGTACTAACTTAAGTGAACCCCAGCAGTGCCAAGAATTACCTTGAGTTACTTCAAGTGCCTCAACAAATCTCTTGGGAAGCAATACCCACAGATCCATGAAACAGTAGCTGAGTAACCGTAGCAAACATTTAAATTTGAAATACCAGTATTTGGAGTCCCATCTGTAATGGCAAGTATTCTATTTTTCTACTTGCGTTTCATACCATTCTTCCTTGCTTTCATTATAATGCCGTGTTGCACAGAATTGACACCGTTGTGTAACAGAACCATGTATTTGAAGGGTTGCTGCACTCGGAAAGTATCACATATAAAATAATAGAAGATGCTCAAACAGCAACCCCAAATACAACATGTTTCAACAAACCAGCTTTGATGAAAAATTTTGCTTCACTGAGACCACAGCAGGTTCCCTTGAAGTAACTCAACTTCTGTCACCTTTTAATATAACCATAACAGACTTCTGACAGAGCTCCAGCAACTTTGTTCAGGAATTAGAGTATTTGTAAAGATACATGATCTGCCTTCTGTGGGAAGAAGGCCTGCTCCCAGACACAGCACCTCTAAAATCCGGTACAATCAATCAGCAAGTATGCCCAAGATAATATGGCTATTCATGTGTTACTGACATTCTCTTAATGAAACTAGGATAACACATTCACTAACCACCTCCAAGACTACTGCAGCTGCTGAGCTAGAAATCATAATATTTAATAACAAAATAATAAATGAAACAGTATACTTTTTAGGTCTTCCCTTCTGAGCCATGAGCAGAATGACTGCCTAAAAGATCACAAGAAACATCTCTCTAGTGCAGTATATAGGGTTTTTAGTTACTTCATATGGTAATTAAAATAAGCATGGGGAGGTCCCTTTATTTACAATCATAGAATCACAGAATCACAGAATCTTCTAGGTTGGAAGGGACCTTAAAGATCATCTT
>JAOXJM010000063.1:31905669-31918356 GCA_026413425.1 Tringa solitaria
CACAGCAGCCCACGACAAACCAACAATCTTGGGCACTAGAGCATGCCCTGAAGACATATTTGACAAGTTTTGACTTCTGATATTTGATCTCACATTTCTGCCTGGTAAGGAAGTAATTATCTGCAGTCAGAATTGAATTTCATTCTCTGTCCAAAGGTGAAAGTCCTGGTGGATGTGACATGAATATCTAATGAGAAGTCCATCCGTTAAGATATTGCCTTGTGGCAGAAATACTATCTTGGGGCAAGACCCTCCTTAGATCTGACTACCCTGCGACAAGAGTATTTTGCCATTTCAAGTGTGTAATAAAGGCAGAATTATTACCTCACATATAAAACCACAAACAAAGACAAAAAGGGTTTTGCAATATAAAAAGTCCAAAATAGCACAACAAGGCAGTTTCAGTTCAGACACGCTCATCCCAAATTCACTCTCCTCAATGTGCCTGGGTATTTAAGAACAGAAAATAAGAAGTGGCCTTTAAGGAACAAGAAGTAGTACCCCTATTTGTGCAGTTTTGGTATTTCAAATATAAATTGAGAAGACAAAGAAATAGTTTAGCAGAGAAAAATAGTACTCAACACTAGGACTGGGCATAAACCAATTATAATTGCAAATTGTTTATCAAGTCCTCATCTGTAAGCATCAACAAATCATGGTGTGCTAATATAGAGAGATAAATATAGCCACAGTAGATGTATTGAGATACATTTTTTGAGCTGCATCTTAGTATTTAAGCTCTGGTAAGGATGGTTCTGGATTGATCTATACTGCAGTTCCTAAGGGCAAGAGCAAGGAGACAGATCTTCAATGTTCTATGTCTGTCTTCTTAGGATACTGGAAACAATCATGTCACAGGTATTTAGCAATAATTTAAAGTAAGATTATTATATTTTTTCTTTTTTAAGTGTTTTTTGCTGGTACCATGGAATAATTTCACTGCCAAAGAGCTATGTCCTGCCAGCATACACTAGCAAGGATCAATGCAATCGCTGAAGTTTAAAGGCCATGCTAAATTATTAGCCCTTACAATAATGAATTCTGTAATGTGTGGCCTTCCAGGCAGTAGAAATTTCAGACAAAAAAACCCCATACAAAAAAAGCCATATAAATCAATATTGCAAAGCTTAATTAGGTTAACTTTTAGGAAAATCAAATTAGCCTTTTTAATACCATTTAATAAGGGGAAACTTTTTCCGGTATATCCGAGAAGTGCCCTGAATAGAAGCTTGAATGTACACAAGGGCTGGGTTCAAATTCTCTAGATCACTGAAGTACTTTCAAGCAAGAATATCAGAAATGCAGCTGTCTCTCAGATAGCAGTCCTTCCTCACACTTTACCTTGTTTGTAAATTAACAACATACACACTTTCTTTGCACTAAACACAATTAAACTGCAAAATTTTTTGTCTTGGGAAACAAGATATAGACTTGGATGCAATAGCCAGTATAATTTCCAAGACAGTGGAAATCTTGCAATTGTCACCACCTTTATACAAAATAGCCCAATTAGTAAAATAAAGTCACTGATTTCAGTATTTAAAAGATACATAGTATACACAACTATATCGCTGGGTAACTATGCTGAAGATGATTTTCATGTAATCCCTCATGCATTTTAGATCAAGTAATTTACTAGCTTGTGAAAAGATGACAATGAGTAGGGGGAAAGATTTTTTCTCAGGACTGAGCAGCAGAGGAGAAAGGGTACAATTAGAGGAAGATTACATAAACGTAACTCATCTAGAGCAGCATTTCTCCTAGAGATACTGTTTTCACACAGTTCCGAATATCTGGTATTACACAAGTTGCTCTGCAGAGCAGATATTATTATCAAAAACCATAGTGGAATTTACTATCTATTCTAAACGCCCAGGAAATCATGTGGAGTCTTTCCGTTATACCAAGAGGCTTTTGGTCAGAGCCCTGTAGAGTTTCTTTATTTTGTGAAACAGGTGACACATTGAGCAATTTAAAAAGATGAAGCCTGGCATTCCCCACCTGCAAACCATCTGTATCTAATTATCACAACACTAATTAGAATCATTACCAAGAGAGACTGAAGCAACAAAACCTGACTTTTACAGTACACTTTGGTCTTTTGGAAGTGGAAAGACAGGCGAGTTATAATTACAATGCAGTTTAAATTAATTAAACCTAACATCTGACATCAGCTGCATAAGTGATATTTGTCTTGTGCTATGGTGTCTTGAATTTTTTCATTGAAATAATACACTATACAGTCCATCCGAAAACAAAGTTTCAAAAAACAAGTATTCAGAGAATGGTATCAATTTCTGGTAGTAATGTGCAACAAAATGAAAACGCTCATTTTTCACAAGAAAAAGAAATATCTCTGAAATTTGGTAAATTACATATTTCATGCATGACAAGATTCATTCTGTGCACATTAAAACATTGCCCTTTTTGACTAATGAACAATCAAAAAAGCAGTTTCATTTATGAAGTACAGGTATAGCATTTCTTTTGCAATTTCTTAAAATATTTCAGGTAAATACAAACACATTCAAATACAACCGATAAAGAAACATAAACACTTTTTCAACAGACACACACAAAAAAGCTCAACAACATTCTGGGACACTCAAACATGTTTCCTTCTGCGCAGGTATGAAAAAGAACTCCACTGGTTACCTCTGAAAAATCACTACATAGTATTTCTGTTGCACTCAACACACATATATATTGCAATATTTCTTTTCTAATAAAAGGAAATCTCGTCTTCTGATAAGAAGCTCACTTCATTTTTATTAGCTTCTCTAGAAGTAGCAAGTACTTAGGAGTTAATCTGTATTCACATTTTTCTAATAAGGTGCCTAGTACTTCTAGGAGTAAAAAAGTTTACCCAGCTGGAATGAATCAAGATACTTCTAATAATCTGATTCATGCCAGTTTATACAAAGAAGTTGCTTGAAAGTCAGAAAAGTACATAATATTTTCCATTTTCCTTACACCAGAACTAAACTGCACTTTCTAAAAGAGGTGAAAGAAAATAAAATGCAGAAAGGAAATAGTCAGTAAGAGATACACATATTTAAAACTACCCTATACTCACGTTCCACTTTCATCATAAGGAATCACACTAGAACAGCCTGCACACTTCTGGAAAACGTTTTACCAAGAAAATGCACTACACACAATCCAGAAAAAGGCATGGATTTGTGAAAAAATATATGCAAGTTGAATTAGCTAGAAGTCAGATATAAAAAAAAGTTTTAAGGTGTATAAAAATGAGAATATTCAAATTGTGACTTCTGAACTAATTTCTCTTGTTCTCAGAGGACCATTATCAGTATGACAACAGATGAATCACAGGAAAAGAATTTGGTAGTTTGCTGCAATGGGATAAATCAGAACAGAACAAAAATTAGCCTCACAAATCTTCCCATCCTTGAAACGTACAAAAATACAGAGGCTTCCTAGAGAGCAATGCTAAAAGCCTGATTTCTTAAGAAACCTCAGATCAATAGACAATACTTAGTAACATTAAGCAATTATTAGTAGAAGAGATTACAAAAGTTTAGTTGGGCCTTTAGTGTCACATATTTTCACTTATTTTTTTCCAAAAATGTTACATAATATATATTTACATTGTATTTTTGCTAAAGGAATTAATATCTTTATGATATCTGATTTTTCTGTAAGCTTTTATTACTGCAAATATTTGACATAAGATAAAGATGAAATAACAAAGTTTCATCTTGTGGCTAAAGCAACAGACAGGGACCCTTTAAGATCCCAATTACCATTTCAAAGCTTTGACTGAGCTTCACTTGTGTACGTACAGCCAGCAACCCTATGCCTATGAGGCTTCAAAAATTACTGTTTGAGAAGACAGTTCAATCATGCTACCTTTCTAAGCATACTTCCCAGAGGACTATCCTTAATAGACAGTCTGGCTCACAGCTTCTCTCTTTGGGAGCATGTGACAAGCAACATAAAACTGAAAACATGGTCTAAGATACTGTATATCAAAGAAAACAAAAGAAAATGAAGTTCCAGCCCGATATCCTTGTCACTGACACTCAACTTTTTGGAGAGGTCCTAAGCAACCTCCGTAGTCACACAGGCAGGCTCTTGTTTGGATTATCAAAATCCTGCAGTAAGACTTCTCAAACTTGAGCAGATGCCATACTGAAATAGTGAGAAGAACCACTGCTTTGCTCTTTTATGGAGTATGTTTTTCTCTGTCATATGATCCTTTCTGATTTGGACAGACCTCCTCCTCATGTGACCAACCACAACAGCCTGTAGCTATAATTATTATGAATCCAATCGAAAGCCTCATTTCCTTGGTTTATAGTAACTGATAAACAGTTCTATTAGCACTGTTTCCACCATTTGACTGATACCGATACTAATGAAGTATAATACAATGTGACATACGAATGGAGCTGTCATGCACCAAAACCCCAATGAACAGAAGCATGATACTGCCTACATACAATTCTTACAAATACAGGTGTACCAAAGATATACTCTGCCTTTTAAGAATTACAACTGAATACAGTCAAATAAACTTCTCTCCTTAACTTTTCAGGTTATCAATCTATCAATAGTTCAAGCTGGATAAGGAGTTTCTGAATAAGCAGTTAGTGTGTGTGATCATCACATGAACAGCCAGGTATCTAAAATGATACCCAAATCCCAAAGGAAATCCAGAAATGGTTATTAAATCTATAGTCCAAAAGTAAACAGAGCAGAGTGATGTGCAACCCAGTGGTGACCCTGATAGCCTCTCACATGAAGTGCAGATACAACTGTTAAGCCAAACAGAATTACATATGGATGCGAATAGGCAGTCCAATTATCTTGGATATTCTGTTTTTTCCACACTGTCATGTGACCTATGATAATTATCAGTGTTATACTGATGTCCCAGTACTGTAAATATTACTAAGAATGAAAAAGTACTAAAAGTCAAAGACTGTATTTATCTCATTTTTTAATTATTACTAAAAAACCAACCCAAAACCAAACAAAACCAAAACCCCGGGGCTATCTTGCACTATTTAAAATATCAACTGTACTAGATCATATTGGAATGCAGAGTACACTGTGGCCCCACAGTATCTTGGGGGCTGTTTTACTTCCCAGATCAATGACCAAAAAAAAGCCACAAACACAACAACCTAAATTAATCAAAAAATTGCAAATATCATAGTTCTGTTCTTCCTCCCCCTATTCCTTCTTGACTCAAGCAATGAAGACACCAGGGCCACTTTTGGGTACTTAGAGAAAGCTACTAAACTGTTTCCCCAGTTGTTAGGTGATCCTCATCCTCTATGTAAAACTGCTCAGTCTGGAACAAAAAGCCTCTTATCTAGTATAAAACATTCCAATCTAAAGAGTACTTTTACAAGAAGGTACAATTACTTCTTAGAAGTACCAAAAAACTCTTCTCTGCATGAATGTTCTTCTTTCCACTTAGAGGGAGGAGAAAAAAATAAATCATCATTTGATTCTTCTCTTTCCCACAGGGGAAGCAAAGCACACTCACTGAAGGTCATTTTTCACCTTCTCTTTTCATTTACCACACAATTAATCAAAACATGAGGTCTGATTTTAGTTCTGGGTTCCTTGTGGACTTATTATTAAAATAGAAATAAAACATTTAATAGACTTACCATATGAATTTTTTACAATTCTTGAATTCCATATACTATGCTTAATAAAGCACCAGACAAACCTCTGACCTCATTACAAATTCACTGAAGTGAACTCAACAGAAGAACTGGAGAAAGACAACAGGCATATTTTCATTCAATTCAGGGGGAGGAAATCTATCTATTTTTCTGTATTTCTGTTATAAAATATGTTCTTAATACATCTCCATTTCTTTTAAAGTTTAAATATTTTTAATCTTCGATGCTTTGAACAGGAAGTTTTTGTTGAGTGACTTTTAAAGGCTTTTTTTTTCTTTCCAAAAGGCATTTTTTTGGGACTAGATCCCTATAAATGAAATCCATATAAATTAAACTTGCAGTAAAAGGATGGTTGAATCTGTCACTTAACTAAAAAGTTAAATATGTTGTAATACGTCTCTGGCATATTAAATTAAATCCTTCATTTGCAATCAGCAGTACACGGTAAAGGGAATCTGAAGAGGGAGGGAAGCAGCTGTCTATAGTTGCAGGAGACAGGTAAGGAACATGTGAATCTGAACACTGAGAATTTTGCAGTGTGCTTTGCACTTCTTTTGGAGGAATAACAAAGCAAAGACAAAATCTTTTGTAAGCAATGACAGGCACTAGGCAATTCTTAGCCATTTGGGGTCACTGCACTTACAAACTTTCTTCCCTCCACTTGTGGTATAAAACCTATCCCCTTAAACTGTATTTTTTTCCTGTGTTTTTAACTTGCTTCTTTAACAAGCACAACATCTTTCACTACGTGCTTCTTGCTGCTCTTGTGATCTTCTGTTTCCTTCATCATGCAGTTTCGACTTCTCTCTAATAAATCATTTTGTTACACATCTGAACTGTGCTATTGAATGGTATATAGCAGTGAAACCATAAAAGAACCCTGTTCATTCATACATTAACCCCTCTGGCTGCAAGATTCTTGCTATATAGCCTATGCCAAACATGGACAACCTAGAAGCTTTCTTGGGCTAAGTAGCCTGAGGAGAACCAGTTCAGAAATCTAATTAGTGGCTGACAAGTACTACTGAAATAGCTGGTATTTCTTGTTGTATTAGTAGACCTCACTTCATAGACGTATTTCTAGAAATATGGTCCAAATGTTAAAGAAGCTACAATTACAATACTGATTTTGACAAGTTACAGTACTGTTCTCAGTTGGCAGATGCTACTAAATCTCAGGTTCAAAACATTTCATGTAACATGCAGAATCTCATTCCAGCATGACTAAATAATTAAAAAAGTAACGTGGTAGCGAGCGCACAATTCTAAAACTTGTGAAACCATCTTTGCTCTCTGTAAAATGGAGCTTTGCTCTCTGTAAAATGGAGATGATGGTTATTTCCTTCTATGTGCACTTAAAAAGAGAAGTAAAGACCCTTATGCAAAAAGTGTAGGCCACAAGAGTGCTCCATCTAGAACACAAATATTACGCAAGTTCACTTGAAAAGTCACATTGTCAAAGGCTATAATGCGTTGTTGAGAAGTTAAATAGTTTGCATATGGTCTAATGCATATGGTTATGAGCAGTTTGCAATCTCTTCTAAAAAGTTGAATGGTTCATAGGGATAGAATCATTCAGCTTAAAGATTAATTAAAAAGGACACAGGCAACTAAAATTTCAGTGAGACTTATTTTCATTAGCATAGCAACAAAGGGTAACACTCCATTGAATACAATGTCTTTGTTCTTTTGTATACATTTTCTTGAGTCTCTTAAATTGCAAGGCTGAATATATGGTATTAAGGATATTTTATTAAAAATTAGATGTATTTAAGCACAAAACCCATTCAGAGTCACTTTTAGACAGCACAGTATAGTTCTTTATAGATGTTTTGCATGGGATGTTTTTTGTATTACTGGTTTCCATTACTCTCGTTCACAATAAACTAAAAATAAAAGAGAAAAAATTGGTCCTGGAATTATTAGAAATTAAGACCAGTATCTATATAACCTACCTATGAAAAGCAAATTTGATTGATTAAAAGAGACTAAAAAAACCCCAAAAACTAAACAAAAAACCAACAAACCACCAGAGTTTTTTATATAATCATAAAACCTTTCCACATAACTTTTCTTAGATACAAAAGAAGGTATTTTTGAGCGTGTCCTCATTTTCTCCAGAAACCAGTATTGTTCAGAGATCTTACCCAATACCTACAGCCCATACGGATAAAAAACCCTCCCAAGAACTCTGAACTCTCAGCTGCGTAACTCTTCGCGAATGGGAGTATATCTGAAACACAGCTGCATTTTATTGCAGTGCATCAGACACAAGCATCTGTTTCTAGATTTCATTTGAAATTTTGTTACATTAAAGAAAAACAAAAAGAGGGTTTTAGGGGAAGACCACCACAGTAGTTAAGGAACATAGCTTCAATTATAACATAATGCAGTCATATCCATAACATGTGAAGACAAATTCATGATTCATAGAACAACCAGGAGTCTTTCTGTCTTTGTCTTGGATACATGGTACAAAACTGATGCAAAAAAATCTAAATCTGTTAGGACGGTATACAGAGCACTTACATAAATGCTAACAGATACTGTAACAGATTTTGCATTTAATGAAATTATCTGTGTGGGAAAATTTTACCTGTATGTTACAAATTCTTCCAGTTCTCCCAGGCATAGTATTTTTAATTAGTGATACATTTGCAATATTTTGAGAAATTTAACTTCTTTAAGAGCACTTTTTTCTTTAGGTTAACAATGCTTTACAACTAAGATCATGATTAAATTTAAAAACTTTTACCAAACTGTATAACTTGCTTCCACAAGTCCTTCATGTAACCCTGACAAGGATTCTCTCACACATGTTGAGTGAATGGCTTCTGCATCTTTCACTGCTGATGAACCCAAGCCCAGACACTGCAGAAAACTGGGATTAGGACCACAACTAGGGATTGGTATGATAATTCATGCAGTTCAGCTACTTTAATTTCATACATCATTTGTATAAATCTCACCGAACCTATCCTCATTGTGAACTGCTTAGAAAAGATTTTCCAAACATTTCCAGTGACTTTTAGCAAAAAACATGCATACCTAGAGCAACCAAAAGAACAAATCCAACTCTGAACATGCCTTCAGGTATAGCTGTAATTAAACAAGAAGTAGAGCAGCAGAATACTAACTACACATAATAATGCTATCAGTGCACCTAAGGTCTGAACCAGTTTGTTGGGGTTGTTTTTGTATCAAATTAGTGCAGAATGATGGGCTAAATGAAGAGTTCTATAAAGAGATGGATGTGAAAGAAAACCAGGTATGATCTCAAAATAAATTTGATAGCTTTTTTCAAAACACTTACAGATAAATTGTATTGCTATACTTCAACATGTAAATATAGCACAAAAGAAAAATTTATTCTATTAACATTTATCAGATACTAGGTGTGCTCCTACAAATGGCTCAATTACATTAAAAAATCAGTTGTGTGAGTAAAGCTAAAAATCCTGCTGCGTCTGCTTTAGAAAAT
This sequence comes from Tringa solitaria, assembly GCA_026413425.1. NCBI lineage: Eukaryota > Metazoa > Chordata > Aves > Charadriiformes > Scolopacidae > Tringa > Tringa solitaria. The sequence continues at coordinate 31,914,817 of JAOXJM010000063.1, forward strand.
ACATTAGTTTTGAGAAAGAACACCTATGACACCTTACTTAACTCTCCTAAATGAAACTCAAACCAGCTAAACCCAAACATGTTAACCAATTATATACTATGTTTTGACAATTCAAAATTCTGCAACTGTATCTGTATAAATTTTTAGGGTACAATTCCACACTGGTGTATCTTTCCTTTGACAGCAAGATTTTGATTGAGACATCTTATGGCAAGGACTATTTCATTCAAGTTTAGAAGATATTCAAATCAAATAATGTTTTGCAGAAGGAGTGAGGAAAACAGAAGAAATGAATTTATTTTTGTAGAAACAGATGGAGAAAATGCAGAACATTGTAATATTTCATGAAACTGCTGTCTATGTAAGAAACAAAGCACAATTTATTATGTATTCATTTTGCCCATCTGCTAAGTTTATCATTAAGACAATGAATTCAGTTCATTTCTTTCCCTCCCCAGCAAAGCAGTGCAATTATGGTTTTAGAACACAGCTACTGATACAACTAGCTTTTTCCTATTGTAGTCTTTATCTCAAGTATTTTCTCATTAAATAGCTCTAAAGGGTTTCTTCCCTTCTCTGTTATTTTGTCTTGTAGTCTTACCAACTTCTCTTCCAGATTTTCAAAGTCACTTCTCTCATATGCACCCAAATGCTTATTTTTTTTTTGCTACACAATTGCTTTTGGTCTTTCTATAAATCCCATTTTTCCCTTTTGCACTACCAGCTTCCATTTCAAGAAGCTCTTACCACAAAAGTTCATTCTGTTCAGTGCTACAAGGGATACACAACTGGGAGGAAGAACCTTTTCTGCTGTTACATTTTTGCCTGTATTAGTTGTGTATGTGAGAGTATATGGTACAGAGGACTTGCGGAGACCAGAAAGATGAGGAAGATCCAACTAAGATTTCATTGTGAAAGTTGATCTCATTGTCAAGGCCATTTGACAACAGGCTGAGTTTCAACTTAGATTCTCCAAGAATAAAAACCTAATATCTCTTTAAAGATACAGAGGCCCAGATAAGGAAGTGGGAAAAAGTATGCTTTGAACACATTGTTTCCGTGTAACAGCCCTCCTGTTTAACTCTGCCTGCAGCATCATGATTTTTTTAAAAAAAACACATTATTTGGAACACTCACTGATAAAACCACGCGCTTGTATGTCTTAATCAGAGCATACATGAAAGAACAAGTGAAATCTCTCTTGAGTGAAATTAATTGTGCAAATAACAGCCCACTCAACCATTCCTACTTACCTACACATGTACAACTACAGCACTTGTATTCAATTTTCTTTTGATCAATTCCTACTAAGTTAGTTACACAACTAAGACACCTGGATCAATTCTCTCAGTCAGATAAGTACTTCAAAAGAAGGTTCCCACTGACACAGGAAGCCTTAGCAGATAACACAAAAATGTGTTAAGAGTCTAAAAATTTGTAGGATTTACATCTTCTGTCTCTTTTATTTTGAGGTACCCCCCTTAAATGATTTCTCTAGCACTGTTCACATTTAGGCAAGTTTGGCAATCTGTACAGAGAATAGACAGAATAGCCAGGCATATAGTAAAATAAGTAGCAAATACTCTGGAAAAACAGCAATGAAATCAACATATAAAAATTGATATGGATTTGTATTATTTTAAACAAACAGTATTTCAACTTTAAAACTTAGTGTTACTTATATGAATTTTGCTAAGAAAAAAGGTCAATACCTTTAACTAGCATGCAGTCAGATGTTCAGTCCTCCATAGATCTGGGAAATACAAATACACCCAAACCCACGAATAAAACCCCTTACCTTTCTCCAAAAAGGAAAGCCTGCAAAATTTGTGATACATCTTTTCTACACAAGTTTCATTCAGGCTTCAGTATTTTCTCCCTCATCCTTCCTTACATTGTCAATCTGTCCCTCTGCACAGAGCAATCTGCAGGTTCTTATATGAGCTCTACTAAGCTAAGGATGTTTCATAAACTGAACAACATTCTCTATTTATCAGCAAGCCTAGTAAAATCTTAATGACAAAAGAACCAACACTGTTTCCATCACAATATGCTACATTGCAGCTACTTTAAAGTGTGATTATAAAAAAGTAATTAACATTTTCAAAGACAACTCAGTTCAGTAAAAACCTGATGATACAAAAATACTGTTTGAACTAGGGCTAAAATTAAAAACATATCAGTAAAGCAACACAGCAATTTTACAGCACAATTTCTAGATTTATTAACCTTCAAACCCATTCTAGAAGTATAGAGTGTTGTGCACTGAGGGTGGCCTACCACTCAGGGTTTATATATCAAGATCTAACAGATCTGCTTTTCCCAATTGTTCTGACAAATTATCTTATTCTAAAAAATTGGTTTTCAGTCATTCTTCTATTTTATACTATTGTAGTAAGTGTCAAATTATAGCCAGTTATTCTATACAAACCTTATCTCTTCACTGCTGCCAGTCTTCCATATCCTCAAGATCAAGATCTTTTTCTTAAATTTTTTGATGTGTCATACACTATCAGTTGGATACATCAATCCAAATTGTTCTCTAAATTTCCACTCCAACACAGATTAAAAGGATACATTGACACCGCCTGGAATGACTCAAGATATTTTGACTGTGTTCTTTTCACAAAGACTGGTGTATTATTTCTAAAAATATGCTTAGCCTACCATTAGTTTTCACTGCTCAGAATGCTTATCAGAATTCTCATAATTTTAATCTACTTGTAAATAGTAGGTTAAAAATCAGTAAATTGTCACCTAAGGTCAGTGGTAGATTCACCTGCCAATCTCAGTAGAAACAAGAGTCGGCACTTAGAGACAGGAGATAGTTTTGGCAGCGTATTGTAAATGGATGTTGCAATGAAATAGGCAATGCAGAAGACAGTGAGGCATAGTCTAGTAATTCTGTTTCTAACATTTCTATATTTCAGAAAAGAAACACATTTTTTAGTTCTTTCGTCCTATGCTATATCTGGCCACACAAAACAGTGGCATCGTATAAGTTTGAGAGGCAACTTTCAAACGTCTTCTTCAAAAACATGACACTATTGGCCTTTCTGCCTTCTTTACAAGATTAGGGATGCTGTAATTATGAAAAGTTGTAGACTGAAGGTATATGATATGCAAAAAAATACAGTCAGAACATCTAACAAACCAAAAATCACACCTGGAACAGCACAAATTAAAAGAGCTATGACAAGACTGAACAAGAAAACTGATTCAAGCCCATATAGCTTGCTCAACCACTGGGTTAATCTTAACCTTTATTGGTTTTATGTTTTAACGAATATAAACTAAACCTGTCCATTAATCTAAAGCAATCATAGTCAAGCTTACTTTAATATTCTACAAAGACCAACTTTAAAACACAAACATTTTCCCCCTGAAAAAGCCTTTCATATGTAGTGTAGCTGTATACAAGCTCTGGAGAATATGTTCATAAAAATCTGCTTAAAGGAAAATGTTAACTGTATTAGGAACTGCTTGTTTAGATCCAATCTTTTAATCAAAAAGAATAAATGTTTTTCTGCATATTAAACG
>JAOXJM010000063.1:31928516-31956383 GCA_026413425.1 Tringa solitaria
CATATCGAGGAGAGAGTGGAGGTTCTCCCGAGTCCTCCTCTTGCTATTAATATATAGAAATATATAGAAATTAAGTAAGCTTTAGCAAATCCAGTATAGAATAGCCATTATGGGAAACTATACTTTTCTCAAATTATATTTTATATAAACTTTATTCATGCAGTAAGGAAAAATACACAGAATATTCTAGCATTTATTCTTAAATACTTCTAATATTAGTGTTTGGAGATAACAGTTACTACTGAGAACGTGAGGTAAACTGTAAATGGAAGTCTAGAATTTGGAACTATTGAATCTACTGACTTTCCCCTAAATAAAGGGAGAAAGTCTAATTCCCTTGTTTTTGAATACTATTTTTCTTCAGCTAGTCTCTTTAATTCAGTAGAAATAAATGTGGGCTACTGCAATGCTAAAAGTAAGCAGGTACCTTGATTAATTGCTGATAAGATGCAAACCTTGAAAAAGAGCAGTCTTCAAAATAAATAGCTTTTCTTTCTTCAGTATTAGTAATTTATTTCTTTGTCCAGTGTACTTTCAGGGGAAAAATTGAGTATCTTCTCTGTCTTCCATTTGCAGGTTCTTACCTTTTCCTTGCAATTTGATTTATTGTTACCAAGTTGCTGTTCTGGACTCCTTATCGCCTGTACTGTCCCTTTTTTGTGAAATCTTGTATTTTAAAAAGGCATAAAGCTTTTTCTGACAATTCTTGGATGAATGCTTTTGGACAGAGAGGAATTGAATGAGTTCAAAAGAGTGGGTTGTGAATCTGGTTTTTGCTTATGCGAGCAGTTGTGGTAGTAGAGAGTGCTACTGTCTCTCAAGGCTAGAAAATCGAGGAGTGCTTGTTCTGAATTCACTAAACTTCAAATCTCTAATTCATCTGAGGAAACCCTCATTACATTTTCCCATGGTGATTCTAGTCATTTGGATAAAAAGTATGCCTGCTGTGCTTCAGATTGCAATGGAGGAACTCTTCAATTTAGAAAGAGGTTTAAAATTCAAGACCTACCACTCACAGCCTGTGATGCGTGTCTCAACATAAGATAATGAAACCAACCTGTTCCAGACAAATTGCATTTAAATAATTAGCAATTCAAAGTTGTGAAATTTATTTCAGGCTATAAAGTTCATACAGTTCTCACATCAAGAATTTGTGAATAGTGAAAGCAAAAATAATTTACTAATTGTTGAATATTTAATAATTAAAATGTAATAATTTGACAGTGCTCACCAAATAGCCCAGGAAGAATTCATTTGTATAAAATTCTGAAATGTTTTGAAGAGACTGACTGAAATGTTTAGCCTTTTTAACTGTTGGAGAGATTTCACGTTTGGTAGTCAGATGGTATACAAATGAGTGATGCAGCAGTTGTTATAACTGAAATCTTTAGAGAATGCTCATATTTTTCTTTAGAACATACAAACAAGGAATGAGGTAAGAGCTGTAATGAAAATACTTGTGCAAAAGGATTCTGTGGAAGCCCATCTGTGAGCTAATTGAGGTATGAACTCTTTTACTTACTTGTAAACAGTTTATTTTTCCATTTAAGCGATCTTAATAGAGTAACTGGCTTTAGGAATTAGGCATGGAAATTCAATATGGCCTGAAAAGAAAGTAATAACGCTTTGTCCAGAATGTGGACAAATAAACGTGTCCTAAATAAGTGACTGACAGCACTAGCTGACACCCTAAAGAATTTTATTTGATAGGGATATTAAGTTTCCCTACCCTCCTTTGCCATCTCGTTAGTCAAGATTTTTATATATATTAAATAGAGCACTTGACAATATAGATTGTATAAATAGCAAAAATGAGTAACAGATAAAAAATAAGAAAATGGAGTGCTAAACAAGGCTCTAATGTCTGTAGAACCATTATGTAGAACATAGCAAGTTAATACAACTTCTAAAATTACAGTAATTTTCTTTCAGATCCATTCACAGCACATGTTCCATTTTTGAGGGAATATTTTGTTCTTTCTCCAAGACAGAATGCTTTTCCATTTCTCTTAATTCCATTGTTTTTCTTATCTGTATTTCTGTGATGAGCATTAGATTTTACAACCATAAGTGGTAAGTGCTTGACTTAGAGACATAAAGAAGAGATGCAAGTAGAAAATGAGCTGAATAATGTTAAGAGAAGGTATGGTTTGATGTGCAACTCAAAGCTCTGCTTCTTTGTGTATGGTTATCTCACTCCTGAGCTTGATAAATATCCTTAAACTAGCCGTTTCTTTACCTAAATCTAACATACATGATCAGTAAGTGTTGTAGCAGACTGAAGTCATGCCAGCAGGAGTAGTTTGTGCACAAAACCCAGAAACATTCTTACTCGAAGACAGCAGAGGCGTCTTACATTAAATTTTGTACACACCATTTGTGTAGAGGGCAAAAAAATCAGACCTCTGCTGTCAGATGAATTTTTAAATTTCAATTGGGTTTCACTTGGTTCCTCAGATTGCTCTGTGGAAATCCTAGTTTAAAACACAAGCAAACAAAAAAACCCAGAAACCTAAGAGCCACCCAAACACCAAATATCTACATCTTAAGGGAATGTTGGCTTATGTAAGATTAAATAAAGTTTGCATCTATTGTGCAGTTTTGCAAAATAGGCTTGGAGTTATCTCTTTAAACCAAATTAAGTTATATTGAAAGCATGCTGTTGGGAGATTGTCCTCTGTATTTCATAAGATGTACATTGCTGTCAGTTCCTAAATAATAGCTCTACGTTTTCATCAAGGTTGATGCTTGGAGTCCAGTCCATAGCTTTCCAGGCGAATGCAGAGAGAGGAAAGAAACAAAATCAGTACACTACAGGTGTTTCTTTGGCTGACATTTCTTCTATCATTTGGACCAATAGAGGTGGAGATATTGTTCTAAAATTGCACTTTTAAGAAATGTCTAGAAGTAGTGTTGTAGACAATATTAAGGAAATAAAATGGGAGAGAGACCATAATAACTTCACAAAAGCTTTTAGCTCCCTAGGTTTGGTGGCTTCTGTAAATGGTATGTTATCTCTATTGAAATGCCATGAAGATGTTAAGAGAACTATCGTAATCTAGGTTGTAGTTATATTTTTGCTGGTGTTTGAGTATTATTTTCTTTGAGTTAGCTGTATATTTCTCCTCTTATGTCCTTGTAGATGATGCATAACAGTCTTTAATTTTAAAATATTACATCCCTTCAGTCTGTAAATAGCAGTTTGGCACCTGCAGCTTTTCCAGGGCTAATTTTTGAATTTTATTTCCTGATGCTTTAATTAATCTTGTACGAGTTGTAAATGTCAGTACACATTTTCACAGCATCTTTGCTATTGGGAAGTGAAATAGTTGAAGGAATTTCGAACAGGTTAATTTCCTCTTCCCTTCTAGTTTACCAGGTCTAAATATATAGCAAAATGCAGCTGTCTGAAATTACTTCAGTGATCTTAGTTGAGTTTTGTTTCTCTTCCATACTGTCACTCACTGTTTTGTTTGTACTCCAAGCTGAGACAAAAGTGATGCACATTTGTTCCAACTCTATATTCTCTTACTTTTAGTTATAACGCCTTCAGGCTGGAGTTGCCCTTCTGATATTGATGTAACCTGTATTTTTTCTACTCCAGAAATTCAAATAATCCTTGTATCCTGTCATATTTGGAACAATTGCTAGCCAGAGTACTGCATAAGAAGCAATTCTAAACTTGTGTCTCCTCTGGCTACATAATACCAGAATTATGAGAATTTAAGGAACAATGGCTAATAATGAGCCGCCTTTTTAAAATGCAAACTATGTGCAAGTCTGTGATACCGCCTCCCAGTCATTATGTCAAAGGCATTTGACCCCTTTGAATTCTAACTAAAGCTTTCAAAATCTATCTAGTGTGCTTTTGAACTCTTCTTCATGTGCAGAATCCATGAAGCATTCAATTTTCTGCAAATTGGTATAGTAGAAATGTTAATATATGAAGTATTGGAGATCAATAAGCTGTTAAGCAGTTGACATTATGTGTTGTCCTTCCAAAACCAACCAAACAAAAAAAACCTGGAAGTATGAACAAATTTACTTTCGATACTTAAAGCTTTTTACAAGGGGATAAACCTATACTAAAAAAAATAAATCTGTTTGGCTGTCTGGAAACATATTAATATTAAAGATGACACCTTTCCCTTTAAATGGGTTTTGAGATTTGTATGCTAGCTCTAGGAGCCTCCGTGTAATGAGTTCTCTTTAGATGATTTAAAACAAAATCCATAGCTTCCATATTGTGGACAGAAAATGTCCATTTTCCTTTGCATGCACGTGTGCACACAGAGGAAAACTAGGTTTCTTATGAGAAAGATATTACTTGGTAATAAATATCCTGATATGAGAACTTTTTAAAGTGAAGGATCAACGTGGTGCAGTAAAATGAAGATCAGATTACTCTTTGAAAATTATTTTCTTTCAACCTAAAGGATGTTACTGATACTGCTTTGGATTTCAGCTGTGGTATTTCCATTCACCTAGTAGGTTATTTGACTGTTCATCTTACCCTTCTAAGTTGCAAAACTAAGGGAGGAAGTAAAGCAGCATCTTTTAAAGGATTATTTAAAATTTCTTATACTGTGCCATGCTTACAAAAGACACCTATTATTTTTAGGAAGCCCCTCCGAATTCTTTACATTCAGATGTGATACATCTACAACACCTCCTAAGAAATAGTGGATGTGGCTCAAAGCCCATTTTGATCAGGAAAAACCATCCCATTAATTCCAAAGTTTACTGATAAACCCATATGTATATAGCATTAGTCAAATTTCATCCTAATTGCCAGTATTAGAGTAGCTGAAGTGATATATCGAGATGTCAGTAAGTTATCCTAATGTGTATAGTATAAATTTTAACTGTATAATAAAATCCAATACTGTTATTTTGGATTTGTTTGTTTGCCACACAGGCTAAGAATTTTATTTTGTTACTTTGAAATAATAATATTAGGAGTACAGAGATAAAATTTTGAAATGAATGTCTGAGAAAATGATCATGTTCTGAGAAGTAACCTTATGTCACTTAAGCATTACTGCACTATAATCTGTATTGCTTGTTTGACCTTTAGCTTTTCTGATCTGTGTCATGCACTTAAATTCCATCCTTAATAGTATCATTATGGTATACTGTCCCTTAGCACCTCCATGAGTTTTATTTGTCAAATGAGGACTGTGTGTTAAGCAGAGACAATAAGATGAAGGGAGAGGGTAGGCACTATGTTGGGGAGTGGTAATTGTTTTGAGTGTTCCTCCTAAAAACATAATATTCAGTAGTTATGTTGTGCTGTTTCTCAAGGTGACATCAAAGCAATAATCTGCACATTTAAAGTCTTTATTTAACAATTTTCTTGATGCCCAAGGGAAGTAGTGAAATTGCTTTATATAAGAATGTATACATCACAAAATTGCTGCAATGAGTACAATTATAAAAGTTCTTAAATTAATCAGAAAAAATCTGGTCAATAGCTGATGATGTTGGAGCTCTTGAGCTTGTCAAACTAGGTGTTGTTAAGGGGAAATATACATTTAAGTTGTTTGACAGCTCCCTCTTATTTTGATCTGTAAATATGGTAACTTGATAAATACCAGAATGCAGAGGTATGTGAAAAGGAATAGTGAACAGAAATCTATTTTATGTTTGAAGACATGACTTGTGGATTTAGAGTAGTATTATATAGTTTCTTTTGCAACTTGATTGATCTGTAATATATGTGCAGTATTCTGTAACATAGTATGTCAGTAAAGTAGCACTTAAAAGCTCCACCTGCCAGGTAATGGAATGAGCATAAAGGAGTTCTCATTGTACTAAGAGTCAGTGCATTGGTGACAGGCAAGGGCATTGGATGTGGTAGCATTTTTAGTATGTTACTACTTGCTAAACTTGTATCTTCCTAGCCAATACTAGTGTTGTGTGATGGTGTGGTGGGGTAAGGAATCTAATGGGATTAATAAAGCCTGATACAATGACTGTAGATTATTATTTTACCAGCTGAGTACATTGGTGTCAATTCTGTTCATCTTGTATGTCTGGGATTAGGAACATTAGGAGCATAGTTGGACTTATAAAATTTCCCGTTCTTACAAAACATGAATGCCTTATGCTTTGGGGTTGCGCCTATCCCTGGGGAGGAAAAATAACTTCAGGAATGGTCCCTATTGCACAAGTCAGGGAGACTAATGCTAACCTTCACTAACTAGTCCTTTCTTGCAATGCTTTTCCATCCTCTATTAATAACAGTTTCAGGAGAAGCAGAATATATCCAGGCTAGTTTTTACCCACTTACTGGTCACTCTGCTACTACATACATCTCATACAAAGTCATTTTGGATACTGCCAAAAATATAACGTTCTTTACTGCTTTTGCAGATATTTAGAAGACTGTGATAATGCATAAAGTTTTCAAAATCACTTAGTGTGTGAGACTAGATATGTGTAAGGATCTGGGTAATAGAAGCCTGCATCGCTGTTGGAAATAGTACTTCTACACATAATTCCCATTGGAGTTTTTTCCTCAAGGATCTCTGTCTAGTTAACTTTCAAAGTTTTGAAAATAGTATTTTATAGTGGTTTGCTACCAAGAAGAGTAGTACTACCTCCTACGTGGATTGGATTTAACACTCTTCATCGGGAGTTAATTTAGCTCACTAAATTTGCCCCCCAGAATCTTAACAAAATGTAATGAATTTATGAAGAAATATCTTGCTGAATCTTCTTATTTTTATAACTATTATCGTTTGGCACTTTGTCTTCAGTACAATGCTGTTTCATGTCATATTTTGCATGCTTTGTATCTTGAGTAAGGTTTTAGTTTCATCTGTATGAGTTTCATGACTGTAATCACATTAGCTACAAATGCGGATATACAAGTCTTGGGAGTAAATATTGGTTTGCTTTGCTTTAATAAGCTTGTTATATTCTGTTTAGCATGACATTGATGATGTCTAAATACTTGGTCGCAATAGAATAAAAAAGATGGAAATAATTTCTTAACTAACCTTTACATCTGTGATTGATGCTGTTGGTGATTTGTATTCATAGATATTCAGGCCTGGATTATGCATCAACTAACACATGGAACAAAAATGTCAACTAAACTGCTAGAAAATTTATGTACCTCTGTGCATGAGAATGACTGTGATGGTAAGGCGATTGCACCGCTTAGAGAATTCAGGAGCCAAAGAAGTATTTTATCTGATAGGGGGTTTTTGCCTTAATATTAAAAAATAAGCTGATGTTAAAAAAAAATAAATAAAATGTTTCATGTCATTGCAGCATTAGAAAATTGCTTTTTCAGATTTCAGAGATGACAGCTCAGGTTTGGTCAGGTTGGGTTGGATTGTGTCAGTCCGGCTGTGTTACAGAACAGAACATGAGTGATACAAACTGACAATATGCTATGGAATAGAAGGGAATGGAACTACCTGGAATAGAATGAATACAAATTCTCCAGATACTCTTCTTGATGCAGAGAAGACTCTTAAACAGAAGTAACTCTGCTGGTGTCCTTGGAACTGTTTTTCTGCTCTGTATATCAAGTACTACTCAATGCAAATAATTCTGCTCCAGTGGTACTTATCACAGAATTTCTTTTTGCCTCTTATTTATGTCTTTAGGACGGTCTTTTCAATAGACATATTTTGGCTAGGAATAGATTTAAAACCAAAACAAATTACTATGGTTCTGTTTTTTATATTACACGATAATATATCCTCCAAGTGCCACAGCTTTTTCAGATGGTATACTTGAAGATGATGCTGGAGATAGCATTTCTGCCAGCAAGTCACTTCTAAAAACTTACTCATAATTATCTTTTCCGTTCTTACTATTATTCAGCCTGTTAACTCTTGTTAGTTTAGAATTAAAAAAAACCAACCCAGCAATCTTTACTTTGTGCTTAGATAATTCTCCTAATGTTATTTTATTTTCCTAAGCTACAGTTTCATTTTCATTCCAAGGTGGTTTTGCACTAAAAAATGCAGCCATAGAAACCACTTTGTTGCTCATTTTGCTCTTTGTCCTTTAATATCTTGGTTCTTTTTTGTTTCTGTGTACATCCCATTAGCCATTCAGAGTCTGCGGCATGTCAAATACCACATTTCTTAGGTTTTGTTCAGTAATGATTTTTGAAACATTAATGTTTTAATGTAACACAAATCTTTTAAATTTTATTGTGTTGTTCTGTCTAATTCTAAAACTATTGAGACACTTTTTAAAATTTTTTTTTATTTTTTCCTGAATCACTCCTGTAGATATTGCATATACCCTAGAAATACACCATATTAAGGTTTAATGTAGACTGTACCTGTTCATTGAACTCGCTTATGAACTGAGGTTGTCCTACGCTACTGATATGTTGTGTACCAGAACAATTCTTTGTCAGCATGAGAAATTCTCATTTGGTCCACCTGGTTTTCTAATGAATGCTGGGTCCTTCCATGTGGATTACCTGAATTGGTGTATCCTACAAGGCGCATTGTACAATTTTCCTATCCTTAGGAGGGCACCTGCTTTTTCTTGCCTCTCCATCTTCTTTGAACATTTAATTGACCCCTCTGATTCTCCTTTAGGTGGAATTCTTTCCTGGAGGTAAGATGCCAGTCTCCTTTCAAGGTTAATTCTAGACATAGTGCAAGAGACAACAGACTGGTTGGGGGCATGAAGCAGCTCCAGTGATGTCATAATTAGTCTCAGAAGGCAGGCAAAGGTACAACTGCAAGACAACTGTTCCCAGTCTACATTGTGCTTAAAGCTCTGCGTTAACTGGAAGTCTTTGGCCATATTGCAAACATGGCACTTTTATTAGGTTTTAGAGTACACAGGAACATGTGTATGTGCCTGCACAGGGCGGTCATGGCAGCTCCCTTTTCCTACTTTTTTCCTTTCCTCAAGTGTTAAACACTTTGGCCACTTGGGACTTTTATTGTACATTTTGTCACAATAATATAATGCCTTTTTATGAAGACATCATCTCAGTGTAAGCCAAGTAAGTTTGGTTGCAACGTGTAACGAGTTGACTTGGTAGTAGTGGATACTGCAAATTGCAGATTACAAAACGGGGCTGCTTTTGAGAATATGTTCTTTCTATGTTTAAAAATCATAACTTGGCTGTTGTGATTTAATATGCAGCATAACAGGTGCTACAGTTTGGGCCATTTTCAATCACTGCCGTCATGTGTGGGCAGGTTTGGAGGTTGAGACATGGTTTGCTGCTGCAGCATGTTAATTAATTGTGTTGTATTTTGCTTTAATCCGCATTGCTATTCTTAAATCAAACTGCAGTTTCCAGCTGTTCTTCCACAACACGCTAAAGAAATTTTGGAAATTGTTTGGTCTTTGAGAGATCAAACCCACATATTTATAGATTTGAATTATTCCTGTCTTTTTAGTGCGATTGTTTTTAGCATTGATACTGTCTCTGTCAGTCTTCAGGAAATTACTGTCACCTTACCAAGCAATTAAAGATGTCTGCTTAAATGAGAATAGAAAGTTGACTATGTAACAAAGAATTGGAGTGTGCTGTCTGCATGCAATGCATCACTTGTGCCATTTTTTCTTCCCAATTATTGTTCATTCTTTGCTGTTGCGTGGTGCTTTCCCTTTTTCACTCTTTTTTTTTCTACTTTGGAGAATTAACCTGTTACTCTGGTCTCCAGTTTTCACTTAATTTTATCAATTGCGTATAGCAAATAACACAGAGAAAACAGAAGTTTAAAAATTGAAAGAGGTTTCTGATGGTTTTCTTCTCAAAGCTAAAAATAACTTCACTGAGTGAATGATAGCCCTTGTTTATGGTGGTTTGTTTCTTAAGTTTGGTTCAGCGTGGCAGGTTTTTTCCTTATGTATTTCCTCACGATATGTACCTTTTCACTCATTGTTATGCCCAGTTACTAGTGAAAAATACTTCTATGTCTCCATATTTTGTGATAATACCCATTTTATTCTCCAGTATTACTTCCTCTGTAATGATGCAAAACTTGATGTGTTTGCAGTCTCTGTGTTTCAGATCTCTTAATTTTCATTAATTAATACAGAAGAATGGATAGGTAACCAATCAACCTATTCAAGCTACTTAATATTCCCATTGCTAACTGGTGTTGGTAAAACACATAGCTTCTTTTAGCTCTGTATGAGGTCTTTATCAATTGTGAAAATAAAAAGAACTTTAATTCATTTGTACCTTTTATCTCGTTGTCTCAAGACACCTTTCATACACAAAAACTTTAAGAAGTGCCCTTTTTTTGTTTTGTGCAAAAATGCTTTTCAGTTTACTTATGAACTATGTTGGCCTAGATAGTCCTAGTAGATTTTTCTAAACACTTTCCTTGGATACCTGTCTGTGCTTACATTGAAAGCAAAGAATATAGCTAATGATACTTTCATAGTAAAGTTGCAATTTTGAGTCTCAGTGGAATTCACTGAGAATATGCATGAAATGAACTTCTTTTTTTTATATGTTGAAATAACTGTATTGTAATAATGTCAAAAAGCAAATTTGAGAAGAAGAAACAGGAAAATAAAATAAATAAAACGTAAATGTTATCTCACAAAACTCTATATAACAAAGATGTCATGCTTGTTCAAAGAACCTGTATTAATGCATTAATGGCCTTGGCATCCCAATTCAAGAGAAATTAATTTAGCATAATGGAAAAAATATAAATAAGATGGATATCACCCCAGATTAGTGTACTTTCATAGAATATTTTATTCAATTATGTTGGCTTGAGAAATTAATTTCCCAGTTTTTATGATTTTTGTATTCCATGGCCTAGTGGATCTGGGTTTTTGCTGCTATTCTTGAAGGATAGAACTTCATGCTAGTCATATGTTTTTTGTATCAATGTCATTTTTTCTGTTCTGAAGTCTTGACAGTTTGCCAGCTACGATAAAGCTTTTGGAAGAGGTGTGTGTTTTTGGAAAGGATTCTGTTTTAATGTATATCTAATAGCAACATTTTGACATGAGATATAAAGGGAAGAGCTTACTGAAGGCAAGCTAAATGGACTCAAATTCCTTAAGTATCTTGGATCAAGAACATCTTTTCAGGGTAATTGCACCTCATCTACCCTCGTGCATGTGAGTGTTTAATGTGATCTTCATAAAACATAGTCACCAAAGTCATAGAGCAGCATTGGTGTAGCGGTTTGCCTCTCATATTGGAAAGAAAACAATGAAATACAAAAAGAATCTTAATCCCTTACTACTTACCTTAAAATTGTTCCCATTATCAGTGAATGACCAATAGTTAACTATTCTGTGTAAGAGAAAATAGAAACCTGCACAGGTAGCCAGAGTATTTTTAGATATAGAATCTGTCAAATTTGAGGCTGGGGATGGATTTGTTGTTCTGCAGAGTGTATTTTGCTAAAACAGGAAATCCTGCGATTGCCTCAGTTTAGGAAATAAAATGGTAAATACCTCCTGGAGAGGCCAGTTGTGTTTGGGAAAGAGGTCAGGCTTCTGCTGACCTAATAGGTACTCTGTGAGTGAAGAAGTTGTTACTGAGGCTTTCTGGTTTGTTTTGATGGAATCTTGCTGGCTTACCTTGAAGCACTTCTGAGCATTTCACCTTGTAATACATTAGGGAACACCTTATGGTGTTTTCTGAATTCTCCAAATTCAGTAATGTAATACACTATGGAAACATAAGCTGTTTTCTGAATTTTCCAGATGCTTAAACAAAGGCACAGAGAAAGCAAGCGGATTGTGCAAAGCTTTACAGAATTACTTGGAAAGGTGGGTACTGTACTTAAACAACCAAAATACGTATTGTGCAATTTGCCTGAAAACTGGTTCTGCAGGCTGAAAGACGTGCACTAATACACGCACAGTGGAGGCTGTTGTGTGTACAGGGTAAAAGGTAGAGGTCTGTTTAACCCTGTGTGCACATACACATATGTACAGGTATATATGGGTGTATATGCATGTGTATGGATCCCAACACAGGGTGACTAACTGAAGCCTGAGGTGGAGGATGTGTTTTTGCAGTTTATGCATTAGAAAACCAATGTGTTTGGCTGTTAGCATCCTGGTTTTGGAGGATCTATGAGATGGTTTCTAGAAATCATACACGGACTTGGCTCTCATGTTTAAATGAGAACAGGGAATTGGAGAAGGGCTAAAAATGTTCAGGTTAAGATGTAGATTAAACTTGGTTGTTTAATGTGAAAGGCTTGGTTTTTGTTAGGTCTTACAAATAATTATAGGAGAATGGGATGCCATTGATCAGCAATGATTCTGAAATACATGTTGGGACTTCTTTCAGATGTGATTTCGTAATGGAGGTTAAACTTGGCCTCTTTCACATATGACTTACAATCATTAGTCTTAAAAAAATTGTACTTTATATAGAAAAAATAAAACAGTTAATACAACTTATATAAGATTTTAAAACAATTGTTGCCTCTTTAGGCACTGAAAAAAGAACAGATGCAATGCATGCTATCAAGCTAATTTTTTGAAAGTAGTGGAAACCCTTTTCACTTCTGGGTTACATTGCCTTGGAGAAATGCAGTTGCTGCCTAGCTTTCCTTTTCTTCCTATGACTTTTTATGTTATGCAATATGAAAAAGCCTCTCTGGAAGAAGTAGTAAACAAGCAAATTTTTCATGACTTAAGCTTTGAATCCCCCATTTGTCTGACTGATGTAGCCTGGATATTTACTGATACAGCATGCCATGATAGATAAATTATTCTTATGTGCTTTTAGGTATTCCCAACAATCTATAATAGTAAACTTTAGAGTGACAGCAAGCTAGTACTTAGTGCGTGGCAGGATTATACAAGGAAAGGTATCTGGGTTACAGAAGTAAATTCTGCTTCACCAGAATAGCTTGATTCTATTTCAGTCTTTAAATCATTTAACTTAAATAGTTCCTGTCTTGAATTGTCGACAATCTCCACATTAATGTCTTGTTTTTTCTAAACCTTGACACGCGGACTTGTAATGAATATGTATATATATCCTTCTCCCTCTGGCTATGTAGTTAGACACTAGGAAACTAGCAGTAAGCTGTAAGGAAAGCCTTAAAATTAAGTAGTTGTGTTATTAGACAATTTTTCGTAGCACATGATATAGATTTGTCTTCTTTCTATGGCCTAGCTCTCTCCTCCTTTATAAAAAGAAAAGCAGAGATGTATGCTTCTAATTAAACTGCATGGACAGGAAAAGAAAATACATCTGTGCTAATGAAGCTATGTCACTTTTGTTGGGGTTTTTCCTTTTCAGTTTACCGTAGTCCTCGATACGTTTTCTCCTTTTGCTGTCATTAACCATGAATATACGGAAAGCCATTTTGGAGGGAAACCAGAACAGCCCTTATTCTCTAAAAACAAATTATGTTTGAACCATTTTGGCATTACAGAATGAGGATTTCGCATTTCCTTACTTCCTCCTAATTATTACATTGTATGTGTCAGTTCTTCCAACTCTGTTTTTTTGGCTTGCTTTGAAGTGTGGGATTGTTTTTGTTTCATGGAAGTTAAAACTCAGTTCTGCTGGTCAGTCTACTTTGTGCTCTCTAGTGCACTATGCGTTGCCATTTGCCCATCAAAGCATCAAGAGAGTGTTTTGTAGAATTCTTATGAAGTGTTTGAGGATAGAACATGCAACAATGTTGATTAGTTCAATTGTTCCTAACCATTCAACTGAGAAAAGTCAGAGAAATCTGAAATCACTTAGTATAAAAAATTTGTCATTTAATGTTTTAAGATCAAAATTTAATTAAGATTTTAAGATTCAGAATATATTACACCTTTCATTTAAAGAGTTAGTTAGAAGCTTGGTTTTGGCTGGTTACTGAATACAGGCTTTGAATTTCTGAGCTATAAACTTTTTTTAAATCATGAAAGAATTAATAACACCCTTATCATAAAGGATCCTGGCATATCAGCTCTTCTCAGAGAAGTTAATAATTAATATCAAATCTGTAAGAGGAAGATGGTTGTAGTTCAAAATAAATTACAGAAGAAATTAGCACAGAAATTTCTCCTGGCAAACCTTGCAGAGTTTATTTAATCTCTCTGAAAATAGTGTTTGATGAGAAGGGAATACAAACTTTCCTTCCTTGCATTTAGTGATCCAAACTTTCCTTCCTTGCATTTAGTGATGTTTTCCTACATCTTTGAGAAGGCTGGACTATATAGCTTGTTTCCTCATCAGAAGTAGAAGGTATTAGATTTTCTTACGCAATGATACAGAAAGCATAATGAAATGTTTAAGATGAGACTTCCTAGTATACATCAAAACAAGTAAAAGCTAACAAAGCTTGTAATAAAATCTTGAGAACCCAAGAGTACTCCTCTTTTGAGATTTTCATTCAGCCTTCTGTCTTTAAAAGTTACCTGCTTGCAGTCATTTTTGCTTATTCCTGTTACTTGCTTCAGTATATTAAGTATTTCCAATGACTCATGTAGTCGTATGAACTAGAGTGTTTCCCCCTATGCTTCTGGTAAAAGCAATGTGTAATGTCATGTGTCCGTCACACGCACCCTCCACCCTTTTTTTCCCCCAATATTCTATGTTTAATAGAATGTTCTAGCTTGAATCAGAATTTCTGTCTGGGAGTATCACATTTTGGGATCACCACAAAAGCAAAGTTGTATATATGTGCAAAGCACCTTTTGTAGTTGTTCTAAAAGCAAATATAACTTTGCTGTTGGTTTTATGGGTTTGGTTTTGGTTGTTGGGCTGGTTTTTTCCCTCCTAAAAAAGAAGGGTAGCTTCTTTCTAAATTTTGTTGGTAATTGGAAAACATTTTTTGTCCTGTAAATATTACTAATCTTTCTTCCTGCTTGTAGTCTGTCTTATCTAAAACAAAAAGCTAAAATGTTGGATTTATTTTCTTGCTTTCATAGCCTTTGTTTTAGCAATGTTGCAAATATGGGTGGGCTTTCAACCACAGAATTTAAATATTTCAAACACGTCTATTGTCACCAGGATTTTTGTGATAAGAGAGTGATTTAAAATAATACTCATTTCAAAATTTCAGCTGCTTTGTTTGTACTGATCTAATGGTTGTATCCATGGAAACTGGAGGGGTAATGCCAGACAGCTGCAGAGTTGTTAGAATTTTTTCTTCTAAAATTTTATCTAGGTTTGTCAGTATAGAACTTCACATGCCATTTCCCAGTCTGTGGGCTTGGGTATTTGAGATCTTCTGTAAGATTATGTAAAAAACATGGTAAATCTTCTAAAGTAATTTTTTATCTTTCTGTAGACTGTTATTTAACAAACTGCATGATTGAGCCAACAGCCTCAAACACATAATTCTATAACCCTTTTAACAACTGGATAGAACAAGGTAGAGAGAGAAGTGACTTGAGTCACAGGAGAGGGTCAGTTGCAGCCCCAGGAAAAAAAAAAAGAGGTAATGCTTGGGGAATTGTTCCCTGTTATTCACACAGAAGTTTTCATCAGAAAACTTCTACCATTGGTATAACAGAGCAGAATCAAGCAGTTCAACTGAATATATTTTAAAATCCTGAGCACAAATATTGTTACTTGCTGACATGGTGCCAGCGTGCATTTTTAATAAAACTAGTTTAGTAGCTCTGTAGAAAAAGCTCATGTATTGATTGTAACTTCATGCCAGTTTTCTTACACAAATTTGTAAACCATGACTTCAGCATTAAAAAACAGTTCTTCTGGGAAGGTCTGGATCGTGCTTGTACTTTAATACAGGCATGGCTTTATTCATGAGTAGTAGTAGTTTTTCTGTCTTAAAAGTGCATAGGTTCTGAGGGCAAAACTTTATAAGGTTTGTATTGCTTACTTATTGATTCATCAAAACTAGTGTTGATTTCGGTGGAAGTTTTGAGTATTTGAGTGTGTTGCGTCTTGAAATTCTACATGGAAAGTGATTTGTCAGCGACGCTGTGAGGACAAGGCTGTTTTTCAGCAATCTAAAATTGATTAAAATTCTTCTGGTAAGAAGCTCTGAAAAAAAGAATCTTACTGCCTTAATAGATCCCTGACTGAGATGCAAATGAAATGTACCACATCTTGTCAGTGAAATGAACAGAGGAATTGTTTTTCTAAAATTGCAGTAGAATTTGAAGCGCTGATTCTGGAATTACAAAATTACTATATGCATAGGATACAAATAATTTCGTATACAGTAAGCATGGCAGTGTTGAACAACAAATGAAAGAAGACTCAAGTCCTGCAATGATGTCTTTGTGGGTTTTTTTGCTTCCCTGTCTTCAATGGAGCCCTTTGCACTGGTGGCGATACCCACTGCTAAAGCTCTTTTCAGGAGAAGGCTGGGGATGGAGTTCTGGCTTTTGGCTGAAGCCTACAACAGGGTTTGCAGCCTACGCTCTTTAAGTCTCACCTGTCATTTATCTACAGTCTAACTTGTTTATGAGTGCAATGAAGAGGGGAAGGTTTCTTACATTATGCCAAAGTAGTAGTTTTTCATCATGGAGATGGCATTCCATCTTCTGTGAGAACATCATCAATTATTGCAAAGCATCGGTTTGGAAATTAGTGGCACAGAAATAAAAGTAGACATGCAGTGAGCATACTGTTCTCCACGTAGACTAAAAATATCTTCTGAATGAATGTTAAAAGGTTAAATTGTAGTTCATGTGGCTTGTGTGAGCTTTGAAATAAAAATTGACATGCTGAGGCACTGAAGGAAGTTCTCTAAAGTCTCTCAGACTCATTTGATGATAATGTTATTGTGCCTATTAGTATGGCCATGATTATGGTATGGTTTTCACATTTCTATTTTATGTCATAAATTGTCAAATGGGGGACACGTCCCACTTTGTGAGTTTTTTTTTTCTTTTTGCATTGTTCAACTGAATTTAAAGGCTTTATATTGAGATACCATCTAAAACTAATGTGGGCATACTATGTGCCTTAAGATAGCAGCCACTTCAGTCACAGTCTGATTTTGCAATAAGCCCTGCATTAGCCTTTCTCTGTACTGCATAGAGCCTGCTCAGATGTCAGCGTGTTACATGGGAGTATGTGACACAAAAACAGTAGTCTCTTTTTAACACTAGGGTTTAGTAGAATAGCCTTTACAAGATAAAGGCACAAGTTAACGTGGCCTACGCGTAGTAAAAGCTAGCTATTGCTATAACTTTTGCCAGCCTTAGACTTTCTTTTCATCCAGTAGATAAAATCAGCATGTGATCCCTAGACAAATTGTAAGCATGATGCCTCGTTCAGGCTGCATTCTCCAGCCTGTCCTGCTGCGCTGTGTGCAATGCACGTGCACGAGATGAAGGTGCAGTGGTCAGTAGTGTAAAAATGGGATCAGCGAGCAAGTCTGATGCCAGCTATGTGGATTTCTTATGTCTGTAATGTGATGTTGTGACAATTTGGTGAAATAATACCGTTTAATAAAAATACAGCTTTGAGGATGGGCTAGACAAAGGCTTGTGCCAGCTCAGGTGAGAATTACTTTGTCCATATAACAGGGTTGCCACTAATATGAGATGCAAGCATTTAGGTTGTATCTGTGCCTGTCTCTGTAGGAAGCCAAATGTTTTGATATTGGACTTAAGTATTGGCATGCAAAAATTATATGTATGGAATTTGCGAGCTCAAAACCTATGTATGTATGAAATATCTCAAAATCAGCTTGAGGGCATGCAGGAATACAGATCAAGTGTTTTCTGGTTTTTTTGATTGAATAAGGTTTAGGCTGCTTTTCAGTCTCCTGACATTGATTTCAATCTCTTAGTGGTTGTTTAGTTGTCACTCAAGGCATAGCTGATTATATTTCAAAGCAATGACAACAACAAAAACCTTAAAATAATTTGTGAGGCAGAACCACTGTTGTCTGTACAATAGTGAAGTTGGGTAACTAATCCTTTGTTTGTCCTTGTCCTCCATCTTATCCCTTATGTAACGTATTAGCATCTTGCATCCTCACATGGCAAGGAACTGCAAAATATCTTTTAAAGCTGTAATTTCTATTATTGAAGCTTGGTTCAGAACTGTATTCCAGTCTGACACATCATTTAGATACAGAGTAAATAATAATGGCTCATGATGGACTGAAAGAGACAGCTGATGTCCCATGTATAAATATTTACCTATGCTATATGCATTTTTGGATAGGTTATGCTAAAATTAATAAATGGCTGCTGTCTTTTAAGCTTTATCCATTTTTGCATGCAAATTGCACTGTAGTTAGGGCAGTGACACTGTGCTTTTTATGAGAGGGGATGTATCAATTTACCCTGTAACACTTACTCCAGCTGTCTCTTAGCCTCCATCATTTATATTCAGTAATGCACAATGTATTTTTGCATGACAAGTAAAGCGTTCTGTGTTAAAAGCATTTAAAGGAAATTAGACAGTCAGCCCCAATACAGGACTTGGAATTGTAATCAGGTACATAATTTTTTTTTAGCCAATTTAGGTAATGGGGTGTTTAATATAAAGGCTTCAAGATACAAAATGAGTTCTCACAAGGATGCTATTAACCTGATCTAAGGTAATGAATGCTCCAGTACTGGGGGCAGATAGTGACAAGGAGAAGAAAAAAAAAAGTATCCAGAAGCAGTAAATTCATTCTGTCACTTGAGGCTTGACCCAAAGCTCATGTGAATCATCGAATTGGGACAGAGGCTGACAGGACTGAATCTGAAAATTTGCATTGTAAAGAAAGGTTAATTTTACAAGAGTTAGTGAGCTTTCTCTCTTTGCCTTGCCCAATACTATCAGAAGATGGGAAGGTCAACATGACAAAGTGCATAATAACAGGGTTTCAGAAACAATTTCAAAGAGACATGATATCCAAATACAATTACATGTTTTGATGTTCTGTATCTCATTCTCAATAATTTTTAATAGAAGTAAAGTTTTCTGGAAAAAACAACTTTCAAGGCTAAGGTCTCACAATGTATTTGCATTTTTGAAAAAAAAAAATTATTTCAATAATGTTTTTATGTGGCATGGTAAATTTAAATGGAAAATATACATTAGGAGGGATTCTAGTCTCCCTAGCATGCTAGTTAAACAGATATCTTCCTGCTCATTAACAAGAGTCACAGTAACCTGCCAATGTTGTGGAGCAAAAGTCTCTTGCATCTTTTCTGTAAAATATCTGCACTTTGAAGAGAGAGATTATTTATTACAGCTAGAAATACAACTTCTTTTACTAGGTGCTGTGGGTGTAGTTACTTGCCAATTGCTTCTTGTGGGGAGAAGAAAAAAATCCAGCCGTATATCAGGTTCTCTCCAGCAGAGATCAAAAAATCGGACAGCCAAATGAGACTTGCCATTTTACTATCATTTTGAAGGATTCTTGTGAATACAATAATTTATCCTTTCCAGCATCGTATCAGTGATTCGTGTACAGTCTTTTGGGGATATTTTTGATGTTGCCGCCTTGGCTGGAGTAAAATCAGCCATGGGAACAAGGCCATGATAAGGCTATTTAGTGGTAGCCTCTGCAGATCGTGTATACAATAAGAGCTTACAAAGTGTCTTCTGATTCTGCCATAAATCTTTTGGCCTAGAAGCCAACAGGACAGCATGGCACAGTAGATGAGTGCCATTCAGCATCTATGCAGTTGCAGGTTCCTGTAGTTATCACAACCAGTGTTTGTAAACTGTAGAATGGCCACACACAGTAAGTGGTTGCTGTAGTGCAAGTTACAGCTGAGGGAGGGGGAGGTTGCATCTGAAAAATGGATTGAAACAAAAATCAGTTTTTCTCCACATTAACTAGGCATTTCTTTTATATATGTGTGTATGTTCAGTTTTGAGATTAAGTAATGATTTAGTGGTAGGTGATAAAGTGTTTGAAGAACAAGATTTGCAACATATGAGAATAAGATTGGCTACATTTACTCTAGTTTCTCACAGACTGATGAGAATTTTCTATTTGAAAGAATTATAGGGGTTGTTTTTCTGGTGATGGTGTAGGATATTTTTGCTTGTTTTAACCTTGAGTGCTAAACATGTGGGGAAAAAATCAACCTTTTCTCAAGTGTGTGTTATATCATGCTATATAAAATTTGGATTTAATAGTTGACACAAACCAGGTCTTTCTGTTTACTTTTTAACTTGCAGATAAATTGCTTCTTACAGAACGAGCATGCTAGTCTTCAGTATTTTTATCTGATATTGTTCTTTTGAACAAAGATTTTTGTGAGAATTTGAGGAAATAATCATCTGCCATCACAGGTTTAGGCAGGGCCGGTAGTGGTGACAAAGTTTGTTGCCAAAGCTCTATAGCTATCTGCTGAGTGTAACCAACACTGTGTTGCTAACAGCTGTCATAGTTCAGAATAAAATATGTCTTGCTGACCTGGAGGGTTGATGATTTTTTGAAGTAATTATGCCATAGCTTGAAAGTAGAATGGGATATGTACTTGACTACTTCAGGAGTCTTCAGGGATTTTTTTAGGATTTTTTTTTTTTTTAGATCAACTCCAAATGATTTTTTTCATCTGGTCTTCAGGCATGTTGGAGGAAAAGTAATTCTGAAAACAGTGCTAAGAGTATCAGTCTTATGACTTATTAGAAGTGGTCCCTAAGTGTTTGAAACTATATCAAGTAGCAGGACTGAAGCGTAACATCACTGTGAGTAGCCCTAGATAATATCCCTGTTTCTCTGTTCGTAACTGTTAGTGTTTGTCTTGCATTAGTGTTAAGAGGCCAAACAAAGTATCATATAAAGTATAAAAAAAAAAAGCTTTTATAAATATGCAGGAAATTACTAATTATCCATAATACCTAATGATCTGAAAGAGAATTCTGGGAGCAGGAGACTACTGGAACATAGGACGTGAAAATAAGGGGTGGAAATTACTGTGAATGTGGTTTTTCAGTTTAAAATGCAATTTGTTGAAAGATGTGCTATTTTTTAAATGGGATCTCACTTTTTCCAGGTGGCTTTCTGCTTTGAGTAGGAGCTTTCACACTTTTAAAAAGCAGTACGGTAGGAAATGAGAAAACATTTGACAGAGGAGAGGAGAACCTGGTGATCAAGGCTGATATCAGGAGCAGAGCAAGGAACTATGAGATTTAAAAAAAAAAAAAAAGCTATTTAATTGCGTAAAGTATAGATACAGTTGGAAGCAAGAAGTTTGCATTAGATGTGCTTGAAATTGAGGCTATGTTTAGTGATCTGAGAGCATCTTAGAGGTGTCAAAAGTGTCATACCAACATCACAAAAAGACTTAATGTCTAAAACTTGTCCTACTAGTTCCAATTTTTTGTGGTTTGTGTATTTGTAGTAAGTTCACTTTGTTCTTGTGGCCTCTGTATTATGTGAAGTACTTTCTATGTCACTTTATGTCAGATTACACGTTAACTTTTATCCTACCAGGAATGTAAGGTAAACACAAGCTTTATAGGGTGTTCTCTGGCCCATAAAATATAAATGTGGTTGTATACATAGGCTTGACCCAAATTAAACTTCATGGTGGTAACCTTGGTGAAGATTAAACTTGTTGGTAATTAATCAGTTGTTTACAGACCTGGTATCTGGGAACATGGAACCACAAGAAGAAAATAACAGAGAACAGGGAACAGGAAAATTGGAAATATTGAGGCCAGATAGGAGGACATGTAAAGACAAGGATTTTAGCTTATTGAAGAAGGATACTACTCCATAGGTACTAACTAATAACTTTTTTCTATCCAGTTTATTGTGTGTTTGCTTACTGCTTTGTCTTCCTTCAAGTGTGAAGTCTGAACAATTCACTACTTTCACATAGGTATCAAATGGTGTCAAGAAATAGAATTTGCTACTACTATCCTTCTGCTTTCAAAGACAAAAAGAAAAAATAGTACCATCGTGCATTGTGTGCTAGATGTGATCTAACAGTTTGAGGGTCCTAGAAATTCACTGTAGTCATCTGAGAGGTAATGGAGATTACAGTCCTCTAAATACATAGGGTTTTTTCTACTTTATATTGCAATGACATCACTTAGTTTAGACCTGTGAGTATGTGAAGCTGGAATTCTGTGTGGTTTATTGAGCTGATCCTGTTTGCAGTGAACATCTAAATGTGAAATCTTTTTTTGTTACATCTGCTTCTGAATGATAACAAAAAAACCCGATTCAGGTAGCAGCATTAGTAGTCACTGATTATTGTACATGCTATATATGCTTGTAAGTTTATGCTTACTCATTTGTGGGAAGATAGGCATGTTCTTTGTTTACTCATTCCTCTCTTAAATGCCAAATGAAGTTAGAAAACTTCAATGTAAGCAAACATGTACTTATCTAGGATTGACTACATTAAGTCAAGCCAAAGACATATTTTTCATCTTCTTGTTGTCTTTCATTTTTCCTAGCCAAACTTCCACCTAAGTATAGTTTTAAAATAAAGTATTTTGAATGATTGTTTTTGCTTTAGGTATTGACATTTGTTTTGCATGATAAAAAGGCTGCCACTTGTATCTTGTTCTCCCTTAAATTTATCTTTCTTTTTTTTTTCTCTGCATTGCGACTAAAGGCCTCATATTTTAACATTTGCCTTTTTAAAATTAGTTAATAAGGTAAACTGAAATTCTTATCTAACTCCAAGGATATTTGGCAAGGCAGCAGTAACACCACATTATAAACTGTATACAACTCATGTTAATAGCTGCTCATTTGATTTAGAGAGTAGTGTGCCATTCAATTGCTCTAGGGGGCTTTCTTTTAATAGTCAATCTTGTCCATAATTATGATGGTTCTGCCTCTCATTTGCATGTAGAATGAAAAAATGAATTCATGAATGTAAAATACCTTTAAACTCTGAAACTACTCAGCTGAAATTTTGGGGCAAAGGAAACTTAGATACAGAAGAACATGAAGAAACATGAACATTGCTTCCTTGAAAATAGTGTCATTTTCTGTGATTCTAACTTCAATACCTCATATAAATGTCATAAAATGTGGATCATTCCCATGAATGGCATTGAGTGCATGTGAAAGTGATATTAGAAGTATTCCTAGAAATACTCTAATTTTCCATGTGCAGGAGGCACGTGGAACTTAAGGTGGGTTTCAATTACAGTAAGTCCAATGCTAAGTAGATTATTTTGATCATTTTATACTTGACTTCCCTTCCAAGAAAGTCACCAACAAAGCAGAAATAAAACATTCACTACTAATTTTAATAGTTGTTATTCCCATTTCTGAGCATTTGCTTCATTTAGCATTGATATAGAAATGTCTAGTGCCTGTATTCTAAAGGGATTGTGGAGTGTAGTGACAAGCAAAACATCAATTGTGTTGATGTTTCCAGTGTTGGAAAATAAGCACTATTCCAAAGCAAATCTGAAGTAGAACAGCAAGCAGACCAGTGAACATCATCAAATTAAAAATAAATTTTTAAAAATAAAATTTGAATTTAGGCTACTTATGCAGTCGAATGTAATAATGTATCTCTACTTGTATATTAATACATTGTGACCTAGAGATAAGAAACCACTATGGAAGCAATTAAGTCACAGAAAAGATGAGTACTTACCCTGGGGAAAGTCTAGGCAATTCCTTACTTTCCCATGCCAACCATATCTCTAATTTAATCTTTCCACCAAGTGTCTGAGGCTTTACAAGGAGAGCTAAGAGAAGCTTCTATCAGCTATTTGGTATGTGTTTTTAACACTTCATAAACAAATAATGCATCTTCTTGGATGACCACTGTGATGTGGAGATTAAGAATTTATGAACCAAAACTGAAACATTTATTGTAGAACATTTACAGGTAGAATTAAAGGTTTGTTTTCATCCTCTTGAAACATGTTGATTTTTAGAACAGTTTTTTTAACAGCTGTGGTTTCATTAGTTTTGTGATGAGACCTTTGAGATGAAAATAACTAGTTTTAGTAAATCCCTTATTTTGTCTGTCTCTGCAATACACAGAGCCAATTGTTCTGTTAGTGATTCACTGACTTTTTGCCAGGAAACCTTCATTCTGTCTGCCCAGTGTGAATCTTTGTTACTGATGTTTTGTATGGCTCTCATTAGATTGGTTAAGTTTAACATTGTTCTTAGACATGGCTCTGGGAATCTGAATAAATCCCACAGAACTTGTACTGTGCTGTAATTGATTGCAGCAGAAGCTGCAGTACCGATAGCAAAAGGAACAGGCATAAGGCTGAAGTCTTTTTATAAAATAAAAAACTTAAATTTAGTAAGCTTAAAAAAAAAAAAAAAAAGACAAAGGACTGTGGAGATAAAAGGCCATTTGTTCCCGGAAGCACACCAGTCATTTGTCATAATAGTATTAAGATAAAAAGACAGGCCTATATTATCTTCCAGGCTCCAACATTAGAAGATCTTTATGTTATGTTTGAGATGTTGCTGCTACCCATTTAGGTCTTTGTCAGCCAAAGACCTCCAGTGCGGTTCCGCTGGCTGATAACAGCAGTGGGAGCACAAATGATGATGAGGTGAGACTGTTCATTGATGTTTTTACCATCATATCTTCTAGATGTGCTCTCAGATAGTAAGGAGGCCAGGAAGCAGTTTTTAAAATTGATTTTCCTGTGCCTGGTGCTTGCAGGGATTACAGCATTCACACTCAGCCACAAAACTATACCTGTCCTGTGTTGCTTTGCCTGGCTCACTCTATCCATCTCTTTTCTCTCGTTTTACACTCTGATCTTACACACCTTTTGAGAAATGGGAATTGCGAAAAAATTGCCAAATTAATTATTTCACTTGTATTTAAATCCCTGGGATCCCTAGAACTGAAAACAATGTAGTGGGGGAGGACATTTGTTGGCAAAGAAGAGCAGTTTGGATTAGTTAGCTGGGTCACTCTGGAAGCATTGCAAGAAGACTTAAAGGATCCTTTTTTTGCATTGTTGAAAGACAATTTTGTTTCTTCTTACTTGTGTGCTTTTCTGTCCCAGCCAGCAATGTTAGGTACCTTTCAAGTATATGAGAATTTCTGTTAAAATTTTCTTTCTAGTTTGTTTTTATTAATTATCACAGATTATAGAACAAATGCATGTAAACACTGTAGGTTAAAAGAATGTGCTAAAATCTTCTCTAAGCTTGTTATGAAGGTTTCCTTTATGAATTTTGCAGCATGATTTATCTTCAGGAAATGCAAGTTTAGCTGTGCAGCATACCTAACTAAATACATACTGTCTATCACTGGAACACAGAAAATTGTTGGGTTTGCTTGCCTGTGAGTCAGATTAGTCATCTCCTGTGAGAGTGAAGTGCAGCCAGATGACTCATACACAAGCAATACCAGTAATTTCAGGATCTGCTGCCATGGCTGACTGACAACCCTGTTGCGGAGACGACTTAGTGATACAGGAGCCTTCAATAAGCAAACCAGGAGCTTGAGAAGCTTGTGTTCACCTTAGGCAACAAAGTCAAAAAATATATAGTTCAATATGTGCTCCCATTCCAGTTCAAAGTGGAATTAGATAATATGTTTTAGTTTCTGGAATATAACCCTGAGTGGACACACGTGTGTTATTCATCAGTCTTTACTGATAGAGTAGAAAGTGGATTTTGGGGATGTTTTTATCAGTAATTTTCTTGGGAGTTGCTTTTTAGTAAGTTATGTGTTTCCTACCTGTATGGAGTGATATGCAAGGTTTAATGGTGGTGTGGTTATGTCCAGCTGTATAGCAGTATGATGTCCTCTCTTCCTGTACGCACTTGCACCTGAGGGCATTTCTTGATGTGCTGAGGCATGGAGCCTCCAGGCCTCTTTCTTTTGATTCTTTTACTAGTTAAGTAAGAAATGGTTCCTACAATTTTATTCTCTTTTCCTATGTGCAATGTCATCCTTTTTTCCCTATGTTTGGCCCCACTTCATCACTAAAGCCACTGGCTAATGGCATTCCAAAGAGGTTGTCTTTCATGCAACTTGCCCATAGGGCTCAGGCTGAGGTGAGTTCAGTCCTGGCTGTCTGGAGCTACCAGGAAACATTATTCCAAATAGCATCTCTTCTGTCTTAAGGAGTTGTTATTTTATGAAATAAGAGACTTAATTGCTGCTTTTTTCCAGATCAGGTCAAAAATTATCCTGTGTGTATTTGGGTGAACACAAGGGAAGTTGTTTTGTCCCTCTTCACCTTCCCTTGTGAGAAGCACGCACTTTTACAGTGTGCTTACATAAAGAACTCTTGCAAACCTTTTACAAGAGTTTTTCTGATTCAGGGAAGACCCACCACAAGTAGATTTTTTTTTTTTTTTAAGGAAGTACATTCCTTATATCTGGTGTTTCTACATTTGTTTTTGTTTCAGGTTTTACTAATTTACAAAAGGAAAAGCGTACATAGTAAAAATACCCGTCAATAAACCTGTTCCTGATGCCAGAGTGCTACACAGGTAAATGGCAGTATACAACTTCCTTATTCCACTCCCAAAAAACAAACGCCCACAAAAACACGAGACCGCAACACCACAGGGAAATACTTTCTGTTCTCTCTAGTTAAGACCCCAGCTGTGTTTCCCTCTTACCTTCTCCTGACATTCACACACACAACCCAGGACTTCTCCCCTATTTGAGTGCGAAAGGAGCAGAAGTAGATATGAGCAGTGGATGTAGTCCAGCATGTTTCCTTTGAGCTCTCAGCAGTGTTTCACAGTGCTGTTGCATTTTGTGTTTATGGCAGAGCATAGACTGCCTTTCTTATTTAATTTTCCCCTCCCATGCTGCCAGGCTTAGTTCATTATTTTAAAAGACTGTCACACTTCTGGAGAAGAGAATATGTTCAGCAAGGGTTTTGTGGATCAGAATTATCTGAAAATCCAATCAAGCTGTTTTCTTGATTGATTTTGGGATGAGATAGGCTTCAGTGGAGTTAATTGCACCTCTGTATTTTCTTAATTTATATTTTAGGCATCTGATTGCCCCACCACTCCCATTTTTGGTACATTTATTTTTTCCTCTTACAAACTAGCATACAGAGACTTTTCTAGGTATAAGCTCTGACAGTATTGATTTTGTTTGTTTGTTAAATATATGTCTTCCAATGGTATTAGTACTGTAATACCCATGCAGCTGAAAAGCACTTTTACAGAAGGATAATTTTAAGTCTCAAAAATGCTGTTAGTAAAGCAGGTAAGCTTTCTCAAAAATGTTAAGAGGTACATAAATATAAAATGATCATAAACACTGGCAAGTTCTTGAGGAATTTTCATGGCATATACTCCATGAATAAGGTTTGAGAAAGTATTTTAAATGGCATATTTTTTCAAACAAAAACTACGTGAGACCTAAATTAAAAGTAGAATGGAGCTATCTAGTGTTACTATCATACTAATCCTAAACCTGCTGAATGCTGACAGACCTTGATAATAAAATGTTATTCAGAAAAAATGCCCCAACCGTCTGAGCTTTGATGGCATCAGGTTATGTTAATCAGCTCCAGGATTGCTCCAACACAAGCCCGTTCAGGATCTCTTACTACATTTTGTGCTGTGGTGGATTAGCAAGGGATGAAGAAGATTTCTCAGAGATTAATTTCTTATTAATTATTAATTGTCTATTTTTCTGTATCAGCTCAGTATCAGTTGCACAAACTGATATTTAGGTAAAAGAAACCTGAAAATTCAGATGGAGGAAAGCAACAAATATAACAGCAAAAATGCCAAGAAAGTCAGCTTTGAATTGCATCAACTTCTTACCATCTGAATTCTCTGGAGGAATCGAGCACTTTGAAATGTCTGATGTACTGTGAACGTGACACCTATTAACTGTCACAGTAATCCACAGTGTGAAGACAATTGATTTGGTAAAATCAAAGGTGATTGAGTTTGGGGTTGGAGAAAGAGGTGAACTGTGTATTTACACCAGGAATTGCCACTACAAGTTGGTATTTCCCCTCTTTCTAATAACAGAGGAAAATTGATTAATTTTTTTCCTGTGGTTTGCTTTGCTGAATTTATTTTGATCTTACTCTCTAAAGTATCT
>JAOXJM010000063.1:31959209-31983187 GCA_026413425.1 Tringa solitaria
ACTTCTTTCAGCAAAGGATAGTATGCATTTGTGTTACTAGCCAGGGTTACTCTTCAAAACTGTATTTTAATATATGCAAGAAAAATACATAGAAGACTAAATAAAGCAGCAATTCCTGTGTTGTGTTTCAGGCTTTAGCTAATGGCACAAGGATCATCGTTGCTGGATTTCATCTCCCCTTCCAGCAATAAAGTGATCACAGCCTTACTCAAGTAGCTGCATGTTCCCTTTTTTCCAAGTGGGTGAGTGTTGTAGAACGCAGTCATGGCGTCCTGCAGGAAAGGGAAAAGATGGTTCCATTAGTGTTGGTTGTGGAAAGCAGCCAAACACAGGCAAACGAGGAACATCACAAATAGGTTAGAAATACAAGTGTGTTTTTCAGACTCTAAAGCTATAGTATAATTCTGCTCAATTTTCAGAAATCTCCAATGTATACTCACCTGATTATGTGGAAAAAGGTTACTAACATGCATTGCATATATTTCTTTACTGAATTTTCCAGTTCTGTGCAGAGAACGCCACCTTAACATTTTTTTGGTAAATGTAATAGGTGTCAGAGAACAACTACTCTCTTACAAGATGCTGCCAGATGATGATTACAGTTTGGAAACTTACTGTGCTACCACAGTGTGAGTGTGAGCCAGGTCCTTAGCTGTACGTCTAGAGACACTGACTAAAGATGTATATTGAAGAATAAAAAAATTTTAAAATCCAAGAACACAGGTAGCACATGAACTAATTCATTAATCAGATCAACAAAATAGGTTTCTTTCACTGAACACCTGTTTTGCACAGTTAATGATGATGAAACATCTGCTTATTCTCAAATTATATATTGGCTCCTTGAAGAGAGAGGTGGCTCCTTGGGAGAGCATCTGTCGTTCGTTTCAGTGGCCGGTCTGGCCCGAACCACAATATATAATACAGGTTCAATGCTTTAATTCAGGAAATTGGTTACTTTTATTAAATCAAGGGCAGAGACTGTGTGGTGAAAATATTAGACTTCTGTAGTTTTAGGATGTATTTGCAATTACTGGAGCAAATACTTCTGATGTTCATTACATGTTAACAGGGATTTAACAAAGTTAAAAATATTTAAGTCAGTTTAATGGAAAAGCATAGTTCAGACAACTTGGGAGATTTTAGCAGTGTTTGTTAGGAAAGCTTGAGACGGAATATAATCAGAACAATCCTAAGTAGGCTACAGTTGACTGACACTGAAAATACCTGGGAATATGGGAGAGCCAGATTCCTGAAAATTCCAGTGTAAGGAGTTGGAATTTCCAACAACAATCTTAAAGTTGCTATTCACAACTATAAATTGGGATTTTTTTTTTTCTAAGAGACAAAAAGGCATAGTTCTAAGTAGACCTGGGCTTAGAAGAAAATCCATCATTGTAATGGAGGCTAGGGCAGCACCAGTAAAAAAACTGGGGTTTGCAAGGGATTTTTCTGTTTATAGCCATTGGGATTTCCAGCCTGTCACAAAGTCAGCAGCATATTCAAGATACTGTGGAGAGCTGGCACTTAATGGCCATTTGTGTGGATAAGTCTGCCTTTGCTATGGCTGTAACCACTGAATCATCACCCTCCAAAACGGGCAGGCCAAAAGAATCGTCATTTCAAGAAAATCACATCCTTTTTAAAACAAAGGCATTATGGAAGGTGGTGTGTTGCTAAGGCTGGATATCTGGCTTGCTTTCAAATCTTAGTACAAAAGAAGCAGTGGCAAAAAAGTGAACCTTGAAGCTTTGGAAAGAATTCTTAAGGAGCACATCCTTCCTCATCTTTTAAAGGAGCTAAATTCAGCAACAGGAAGTGCTGTTGCATATCAATATGTTATGAATCAATAGATATTCAGAGCTAGCACAGATATCTCTGAATATATTGTGCACAATAAAATGCCAGACGGAGCGAGGAAGATCATCCTCAGTAGCACAGGGACTTGTCCCACTGCTTTACTCATATTTCTTCCTTCAACCAGTTCAATGAACCTGGCTTTATTACAGAATTTCAGAGCTTTGAGGCATCAAAACTTGTAGCAAGAATATTTAGAGGTCTTTAAAGCATAAAACCTAAAATCCTAGTGAAGTAAATCTTAAAAGCTACTTAATGATCAGGTTTCGTTTATTTAGATTTTAAGCCCTAGAGATTAAAAGCTTGCTAGGTCATGAATGCAACTCTAGCACAAAAATCACCAGCTAAGGACAGTTTTGCATATTAAGCTCTTATATGAGTATTGTCAACATGAATTCTTTGGTTACTAAATCTTTCTAGTATCTGTGTACATAAGATCCTAAGTTCACACTTCCTTGCTGAGCTTTAGTTTTTTCTGTCTTTTTTGGTATTAATAACTCCTTCTCTGTTCTAGTGTCCCCCTTAATTAATTCTTTCCCCATTAATGAGTATTATAATTATTTCAGCTTCATCCAGACTCTCATTTCAGAGCTCTGCAACATTGTGAGTGTTCTCCTTACTGTACTGGTTTGAATTCACAATTCAGCAATAAAGTAAGCACACATCTTTTATCTCTGCTCATAGGCTCTTTGCACACTTACGCAGCACCTGGGTGTATTCGTTTCTTGTTGGTGTTCCATTCTGAACCACACAGAATTAACATTTATAACTAACTTCAGTAAGCATGGTAAATTCTCTAAGACAGTAACATTTTACTCACTTGTTTTTCAGCTCCCTTTGGACTGCCATGATCTTTCTGAAAGTCATGAAATGCTTCTTGCACCACTTTGTCCAAGTCCACTTTGTCCTGGAACTCTAGCTCAGGATTTCTCTCCAAAATAACAGATATGACCATCAACAACTAGAAGGCCGAAAAAAACTGTAAGACTTTGATTTTTTTAAAAAATTCAGGTTACATACAAGCAGGGTTAATAATTGCATATGCCCCTTTCAAGCAGGAGGCCATTTAATAATGGCACAGGTAATAGTGCTCAGATAATAGAATTCTGACTTTGATAAAAGAATCACTGTAAAAGCAGGCTTTTATGAAAGGTTACAATTTCTGGTGACTACCTAGTTCAGGGCACTGCATTGACATCAACATCTAACTTTGCTGGGAGCCAGGGAAGTTATTTTCCAGTTCATTCAGTTCACTGTGTGGCTGCACAAATGCTGGTGCTCAGCCAGTGGAGCGGTGAAAAGCAGCAAACACTGAACCTCAGCATTTGATGTTTTGAAGCATAATCACATACGGTATAAGCGTAGTATGACAAAGTTTATAAAAACCAAAGTCAATTGATACCAATAAAAAGTCTTGGTTCAAGGGAATTTACATTCCTTTTATGTAAAAGGTTTAAAATAGGAAAGCGAACAGGAGGAGTGACGTGTCATAAAACTACAAGAGGGCAGTAGAGTCTGTATTGGTCATCTTGGGTTTTGATAATTGTGTTATCTTTTAGCAAAACTTGGGGATGTTCCAGCAAGCAGCACGACAGTTAGCTGTTAACCAGAACGGAGATGGATTTGATTTCTCTGTGGAGGAATACTCGCAAGCATCAGAGGCAAACACTTGGGAACTAACAAAGAACGGTGCTGACAGCACAGATGTCAGTTACCAGGGGTACAGATGCTCTTGATCTGTTCAGAAAGTACACATTATGTGCAGTGGTAGGGAAGGAGTTTCAACAGCCTCTTGCTTGTTGATAGGTATGGGAACATAAGGAAACTGGAAGTTCATTGATTCAGTAGCATAAAGCAACTTACAAGCCAGCTGCTGTTGGTTTTGGTGTGGGCTTTGGTTGGTGGGTGTGTGTGGCTTTGGTTTTTTGGGGCTTTTTGGTTGGTTGGTTTTTTTATGTGGTTGGACTTGATCTCAGAGGTCTCTTCCAACCATGGAGATTCTGTGAGTCAGAAAAATGAGAAAGAAGAATCTGTCACAGGGCAAACTGATATTTGAGATCAGTTTTTCCCTAGGCCTAGAAAATTGTTAGGAAAAAGCATGGGCTAGGATGTGAAGGAAAGATACTTTGGGATTGTTCTTCCTACTAGTTTTCACTTCCTTTGACCTAATTGTGTTGGTAATGTCATTAATATTTATGTATTTGCTAAAGGAGAAAAACATCAAGAGCTCAGTATATCCTGAACATATTAACAGGAACCTTAACAGCTAACCAGGAATCATAAAAAATCTATGGAAAAAATACTGAAGCACGTATTTATATTTAAAATGCTGTTTCTTCAAATATTTGAGCCTCAGTTACTTTTTTTCTTTTAAGCTGTAACATACTCATGTACGTTATAAAATTTCATTCATTGTAGGCCACAGACCTCTACAATAATTTGCCTGTATTCCGGCTGGTCGATATTTTGCAGCATATCTTCAACCAGAAGGGAAAAGTTCATTTCATACATCGTCATATCCGATAAGGTTGGTTGCTGAAAAACAAATAATACTTTTACTCAGAGACCATTTGCATTAAATCAAAACCACCCCCCAGGCAGAGCCTATTTGCTTGTTGAATAAATAATACTCAACTGAGAAATATGACCACTCTAGGATCAAAAAGAGGGCAAATTTTAGAGTCCATGACTTGGAAAGTGTCTTCTAGACCTATGCTTTTACAAATGTGTTTTAACTGACTTCCATTCTATTCTAATTGTATTTTGCTCAGAACCAAAAAGGAAACTTGAAAATACTGTTTTTTAAAAAAAAAATAAATCATAACAGAGACAAATTACCTCAAATAATACATTATGGCATAAAATAGACATTAATGATAAAATAATTAACCATTAATAGAAAGGTAGAGCAAAAATAACTGAGCATCTTTGCCGGTTTTACCTGTGGTAAAAATTTCCCTGCCACTATCAGACCATTAGGAGTTCTCTCCAAGATCTGCCACACCCGGTCATAGAATCCAGCAGGAGTTCGATTGAGAGAACCATCTATCTGTCTTCTGTTTAACCAGCTTCTGTGGGCAAATGAAATTGGGAACTTGAAGTAAAAAACTGTTAGAGATGCAGAGCCAAGCAAGAACCAAGTTTGTGGTGTGAGCCAGTAAGGTAAGTGGTGATAAATACATATTAATGATGCATTTGCAGTATATGTTGTACTTTCTGGTAAGTTATCCTCTAAAGCAAGCAAACACAAGATGCTCAGCATATACAGGTTAGAATGCTATTCTTATGTGTGTGTATTTGTGCAGGAAAAGAATTAATTTTGGCATCTATGCAGGACAGTACAGTAACAGCAGTAGGCTGAGTTCATTGTCTCTAATCAATTTCAGTCACCATAAACTAGAACAGAAGTAAAACAGAACTCACTGTGTGGTACTTATGACAGCCAAATTTATACACATTAAAAAATCCCCAAAAGAAAAGTTGAAGGCAGAAATAAAAGGTTGCTGTCTTAATACAAAGAAAGAAGCCTATGACGATGTCAAAAATACTCTGACCTATGTAAATGACTATGGTAAGGAAGAGAGTCCTGCAAACTGCATGAGCAAAACGAGCTTTGTAACTGTTCAGACCATTAAAAGAACAGTGTCTAACTATAAAAAGACTATCTGCAATCTTGTGACCTACATAAATAGGTCAAAAAGAGTATCTGTGGAAGTCTGCACTCTGTTGGCGAGATATATATCTATTTATGTTTGTCTATATGGTATCATATCCTGGAGCTCAGTGTAAAAGGTAGAAAAGTAGCAAAAATTTTTACCCTCCATGGAAACTTGGAGAGATGTAAGTTGTGAGAGCCTGTTAGGGAGGTAAATACACCACTATCCACTTCACGTATGAGAGATTAATTGGCGGTGAAACATGGCATCACAGTAGCAAAGACCTTTTCTAAGAACCACAACAGTAGGAAAAACTGTGACAGAAAGAAAATGAAAGGAGAAATTGTTCTGTATTTCCTGTCAGGAACTTTTAAAAGCAAGTCACTAATGGTTAAGGAAATAATAATACTGTAATATAGTAATACTGTACAGGAAGAAGTTAAAGATAGGAAGTTTTGAAGCATATGCTGGCTAGCTTTTGTACTCAGATAACCCCCAAAAAAGAATTTTCATCCTCAGAAAATTAACAGAGTGCTCTTTTCTGACCCAGCTATTGTGCGTTAAAGGAATCAAAAGCAAAAGGCACTGTGACAACCCAGGTAAGATCTCTAATGAAGGAAGATGCTTGAATTCCTTACTGTGATTCACCAAATTGTTTCCTAAATAGCATAATATTTAATGGAAAATGCTGCAAAGAGAACCCTAGAGTTGTTCTGCTAAGGTTTTAGAGGAATAATATCAACATCAACTTGAGTAGAGACAGCAACTAAACAGCAAGCATTAATAACCATAGCCAAGACACTGAGAAGCACGCGGGAGATGCAGAGTACAAAGTCAGCTGGATTGAAAGATTCTACATCACACAAATTAGGTAAGAGAGAGCAGACATCGATTTAAGGAGCTTGTTTCTCAGGCATTACAGATTAGGGGAAAAAACAATGTGTTCTGAATTAAGCAAGAACATAAGTCATATAGCGTGGTGTACTTTGTTGAGAGAAAAGGCCATCATCTACTCAGTCAGGAACTATGGAAATTATCAGCAGTATTATGGGCCAGAGTTTAATCTAGTTTAACTAGAAATAAAACCTACAGAAGGGCTTTTGGCTTTACTCTTATCAGCATAGTTAAGTGGAAACGTTTCCATATTAACTTTTCTCTTGCACACTTTGTATCACAATGAATGCTCTCTCTTGAGAATTCTAGAAATGCCTGTTGTTAATTCATATATTAAGCTAGAAGGAGGAGGGCACTGACCAGCAGACAAACTGTTCTTACAAGGTACTTAAGTAGACAGTAGTGAGTAATTTTTGGCGCCTTTCCCCACCTCAAAGAATGTAATGCTTCACATTACGGCCCAAGTATAGAGATAACTACTACAAAGCAAGACTTCCCCAAAGATAAAGCTAAGAGGGGAAGATGCAATATAGAAGAAACCATTGTAGAACTTGGAAACATGTGAAAGAGTGAAAAAGTGCATTTTTGCTACCCTTCCTTAAATAAGCATATTAGTGATTGCAGATGCCTGGTGATTTCAGATGTATACAAAGAAGTTCAGAAATGAAAATTACTTGAGCAGCCTATTGTGAATGAAACCAGGTGCCCCACACTCACACATCTCATTACCTCCCCTGCTGCTGTGGTTGAAGAATATCCAGCAGAAGCTGCTTCACTTCACTAGGGGACATCTGGTATAAGTCCTTGGCTGGCATGTCCCCAGCACGGATTTTCAATTCATACTTCATAGCATGGATAATCCATCTGAAGTAAAGGGAGGAATACATTTATTAATTAAATGTGAAATTACCAAAGATGAAAAATTAGTCTAATAAAATAGCTCATAAGAATTCCACATGATCCTTTTATTTGGCTGTCAGGACGTGCATAAAATATCACACAAATACTGTACTACTCTTACTGTATTGTGGCATTTACTCAGATTTTGTGTTTCTTTGCAATATGATACAAACTGAAAGGGATAACGCACAGATTTTAAGAAATGGGTTGTGAAGCATGCTTCTCCTAGGAAGATGTATTTGACCTCATATTCCCCTACATCCTATTTTCATTAAGACAAACATTTACCTGCCTTTTGATCTTAAAATTCCTACTCAAAATTATGGTCTGACAGCATATGCATTTTGCTGAGGAGTTAAAAAAAAATTCATAAAACTTAAATGATTTTACGTTTAAAAGGACTTCAGGGCTTATTTATAGCTTCAGCCTTTGAAATTCATTTTTGCAGTCTATCACACTTTTCTCTCTTGCTACTCCCTTTTGAAAAGATTTGATTAAATAAAAATATATGGCAAGAGTGAAGATTTTTCAGCCTTAGGTATCACAGAGGCAGAACTTTGCAAATTGTTGAAGGAAAATGCTGAATTTTATTCTGCATGCTATAATAAAAACAGTGCTACAGCCCTCTAATATATTAACCAAGATGAAATAACGTATAGATACTGCTGAAGCAAGATGACAGCATGGAGCTCAGTCTCTTACCATCTACATTGCTTCAGTTCAAGTAGGTATTATTATTAAATGGGGAAAGAAACTTAACTCATTTTTCTTCAAACAGTCCATCATATAACACCTGATGAAGCCTGGGTTACATCAAAGAGCCTTACTCTGTTTATCAGAAAATGCAGACTAATTCCTAAGAGAGTTACCTTGTCATCGGTACAGCCACGTGCCACAGGCATTTCATTATGTGGCCCACAAGTTAAAGAATGGTTTTGTTTATGTAAGTCAAGTCACAGTCGTTTCTGCAGGATTCTTAGTAACTACACAGGATTCAGAGATGTCAGGCCAACTGATTCAACGCTGCTTGATGCAAGAGAACATTGGGCAATGTGGACACAGTACATTATCCAGAACACGCTACTTTTATTTATTTCAGTGGGTGAATAGTATCATTTTCTTATTACTAAGATTAATGATGCCAACTGGCTTAGGAAACAGTTCTTTTTTTCACTGGTGACTGAAATGTGTCCTCATGGAAGTTGTTCACTGGCATTTTCTCTTGGCAGTGGCCTACAAAACAGCAAGGGCGAGAGTGGACCTTCTGCCGAACTCATCACTGATAAGAGGTGGGTAGAAGTGAGTTGTTGGACATTTTTACAGTAATAGTACTGTCAGGAACTTGATCTTTTTTAACATGAAATCCTGAAAAAAGAAACTAAATCAAATCATTATGAAACTGGAATGGTGTTTCTGTGAGAAGGTTAATTTTGCTCACTGGAGTGGGTGATAACACTGAAATAAAGGAAATTGAATCTCTGGCATTAACCATGGAAGAAAGAAAAAAAAAAATTGCAAAAGGATGAACTACAGAGAATGAGGAAGGGGAGGAAAGAGGAGTAACATGGACTTGTAGGGGGTACAGAAAAGGTATTTAAGTGCAAAAGTATAGATGTACTTGATGTTAACTACAGGTGATTTGTAAAGATTTTGGTTTTATGATGACTGGAACATACTGCTGAAGTGAAATATGAATCTTGTGTGCTAGGAAAAAAGCCTGCTGGTATCTACCTCCAGTGATGAAATGCTATATTTTCTCTGTGAAAAAAAAATTAAGATGGAGCACTTCAAGTTCTAATTTTAAAGCATGCTCACTAATTCTGTAAATCTCAGTCAGTAGCACCTGGCCTCTTCAAAGAAGTGCTTATTCAAATGCATCTGTCTCTTCCTAAACGTGAAAAAACAGTTAATTTCTGTAGACAGCAAAATAAATGCAGATACCATGGAATATGATAACACTTCAGCACAGACTATTTGTAGGTCACCTTATCAAAAACT
Organism: Tringa solitaria; assembly: GCA_026413425.1. Lineage (NCBI taxonomy): Eukaryota > Metazoa > Chordata > Aves > Charadriiformes > Scolopacidae > Tringa > Tringa solitaria. The sequence continues at coordinate 31,968,515 of JAOXJM010000063.1, forward strand.
AAATACAACAGTCCAGTAGGTAAATGATGTTTTAAACTTGATTCAGGGTTGTGGTTCCTAAGCTATGGACAGTTTGGCCTAACCTAGTTAGTACAGAATTGGATAACTCTGTAGCTGATGAACAGTCAAGAAGTGGTGGTGGGGTGTGTGTGTGTCTGTAATAGGGACACTGTTGAGTGGAGCGGGGTATCTGGGGGTTTTTTTGAAGAACAAAAAGGCGTTTTTAGGAACCTTTCAGGACAAATCAGGTTTTTCTGTACCATGGCAGTTAAGTATTTTTGTGTAAAGAACTGCTCTTGACCAATGTCTTTGTTATGCCAGATATCAGATGTTCATATTCACCAAGTATCAGAAGTATACCTTGGTGCCTCAAGATATTTTAGGAAAAGCTGTAATGGTAAATACATTTGAAGTGCAGAAGGCTTTTATTACCTAAGTCCCCATTACAGACAACAGTCTGAAAGAACAAGCTACCTTTTTAGGCAGATTATTGTGCTGAAACTCTGAAAAGAAATAGTTTAAGTACCTTGAAACACTGTTTCCAAGGGATTTGTTGTTGAAGGTTGCCAGACTTTTAAGACTGATTTAGACAAGGCTATGTTATGAGCTGAACACTTAACTAGAAACTAGAGAATGCAACTAGAAGCATATGTTGACCTGGAAAAGAACTGTATGGTTTCAGAAGGGAATCAAATTCATGGTGCCTCCTTCCCAGGTTATTGCATTTATGCAGTCTCTACCCTTCACCTATTTGCCCCAAAACTGGATGACATACGTGACTGCTCAAGTCAGCAAAAAGCTTTTAAAGGCCTCATCCAGGAGCCTTAATCCTAAACTGCAATTTTCCCTCCTTTTCCTCAAGTCCCGAGAGTCTCTGACAGTAAAAGAAAGCTGTTACTGTCCTCTCTACCTCTTGATTCTTCCCTCGCTGGCAGCAGAGTACATCCCTCACCTCCAGCTGTGTCCCTCTAACCTGCTGGATGGGTGGTCCGGCAGCAGCACACGCCTCTGCAGCTACATGACCTTGGAGGCACTTGTAAAGGGAGAACCAGCATTTGGTGTGGCCCATCATGCTTCTGGGACACTATGTCCACATGACATGTTCACCAGTAACGAAATCCATTCTAGTCCCCAGCCTGAAGCACGCGTGGCACACCCCTACCTCATACAGGATAGAAGATTCCTGTGGAGATTCCCTTGCTGCCCACACACAGAGAACAAACTGTGGGATCAAGCTTTGAAAAATGCTCTAGTTCACCGTATTAGGCAAAGGAAAGCTTCTCATGGGCTATTACAAGGATTGCCCCATCTCTGCTTTATGCTGCTGACTGGCAAACCTGAGACTAGTTGTGGACCAATTTTGGGCACACTAAGTGACAGCAGGCTTCCTAGAAATGTAAAATTGAGGTAAGTGTTGCAAAAATGGTTTATGTAAGAACATATAGCAAAAATCTGCTGCAAACAAAACCAAAGTTATGTCTGCTCTCCTGCAATGCTAATAATAAGAACAACACAAGATACTTTACTGACCCGATTCGTATCTTCAGCATGCCACTGAAAAGCTCAGGTGAATTTGAGATGATCCAGCCAATATGGATGACTAGTTCCTGCTGAACTACGGCTTCTCTTTCATCTTGTAAATGACATTTCTCATAGATGATGTTCTTAATCACTGCTGGGGACAAGGGATTAGAAATAACTTCTTCCTCTTGCCCAAAAGCTCCAAGTGTCACCTGCGGTACATTGAAAATAATTCAGAAGATGTGGACAGGATAAAAGCACTGTAGAAACAATTCAGAAATGAAACTGCATGAACTCTGCTTTTCTTGTTAATACTTCACAGTACAAAGATAATTTTACATCAATGACTGATGCTTGTTAATACTGTTAGTTGGATGCTATTAAAAACAAAAAAAAAGTCACTAAAGACCACAGTAAATATGGAATATATTTTTTTCCAAATGAAAATAAAAATACAAGACCACAGGTCTGGTTTCAAAACTGGCTGTATAATCATGAGTGTACGCTAGGTTTAGATAGTCTCATTTCTGACATTTCAGCTGTGGAGCTTACTTAAAATTCAGAATTAAATTTATAGTTTTGTTTTCTTAGTTCTAATAGCATCCTAAAAGTTATAGCTTTCATTTTAAGAAAATCTATTGCTGGTACTGGATTGTTTAATCACACAAAAACCAAAATTTTGCTAAAATTATGATTTGCTTTTAATTTACTGTTAGTAAAACATGGCAACAGTAGTTTTTCTTCTGTAACACAGATCAGTATTAGAAAGGGATCAATGAAGGGGAGTTAGGTTAAAAAGCTGAAAATAAAGAGCTCCGAATCACGCTGCAGCTGCAGCTTCCTCTCTGGCTACGTAGCACCAAAAGCACCTACCCAGCCCTCAGTCTGGAGTAAAGCAGAGACAAACCTTTCATAACAGCACTGCATGTAGGTAAGTATACACATATGCATATTTTAATGCAAAAGTATGTAATATTCAATTACTATTATTTGGAAACAGCTCTTCATGAACTTAATAAAAATTATTGTGGGAGGAAAAAAAAGGTCCTCCTTAGGAAAGGAAGAAACATTGATGATTAAACTTTTTTTGGAACAGAAAACTAAAATCCTGAAAAATTTTTTGCTCAGCTGCCACCCATCTGTTGTCTTATGCTCACTTACAGGGAGAGTGGCTACATCCTCATTAAGTCAGTCTTAAAAGAAGCTTTATTACTCGACTCAGTCTGCTTTTGTGAAACAAGAGGGCGTATATATAAAATCTAAGGGGTTACGTAGATTGTGCCTCTTCCCTTCTTATCTAGACACTGAACTGTCTTTTCAGTATTGTTCTGTCGTTAAGTAAATTTGTTAGCCCATAGTTATGCAAGTATTAAATACATATTTTTTTTTCCCCTCTGGATTTTTCTTGTCAGTAAGGATTCAAGCCATTGGGTACTTTTAAAAGAAGCATCAGAGGCCTTCAAAATTAAAAAGCTCATGTATTTAGTTTCTCTGTTATTATTCCTTAATACATTTCTGAGGAGTAAAGACTTACCTGCTTGCCCTGAACTAAAACATTAGTAATAGATGGTGCAAGGCTGTCCACTAGTTTACCTAAAAGACTTGCTGCGAAGCGCACAACAGACCTGAGGGCAGAAAACAGAGCAATCCCACTGCATATCAAAAGCTAGTTTAATGAATTCATATATAAGTTTGAAGTCTGCCACAGCAGAGATCTCTAACTCAAGTAAATACATCCATTATTTATGAAGTGGAATTTGGATCAGATTTTATGTAATCTTCCATGGATTTTCATTTTTTAGTCTAGATATAGGTTAATGAATCAAAAATAAATCTAATTAGAACTCATTAAACTACCAGCTCCATAAAAAGCTTGTTGTTCTTTTCTCAGCATAATCTTGAAAACAGACAGGTAAGAGGTGCCAGCTTCTCTTTTGGGACATTTTTGTCATCTTGCAAGATAACATTGGCAATTTTTTACTCTATTTAAGGAAGAGTTAGATTTTTTGCAAGAGAAAGTACAACACGTAACACCAAGGCTTTGTTTTGTTTTCCATGCTGAGGTAGTATTTCACACATGTAGCATGAAAAGACGAGACTTGTATAAACTGCTAGGTTAAAAACTAGCTGGAACTTCTAAGAAAAATATGTTTTCATATAACCAGTTGATGGTTAAAGATATAAATACTTTTATTAATAATTTCTTGACAAAATACCAACCCTATAGTCCCATATTTGAACTTTTATAGCACAGGCTCTGAGGCTACTAAGAATCATTTATCCACAGAGATAATGAATAAGTTGTAATATTCTATAGTGTTAGTAAAAAATTCAAACAGTCGATGTTGATTCCTATGAAAACTGCTACACGCTTCTTCAGATCAAGAGCAAAGCATTTCAAAAATGCATTAGCTGATACTATCAAAACACAAATAAGCAAAAAAAATGAAATCTCACGGAGCTCTATTTCAGATTTCTGGGCACTTTACCTGTTTCCCATGTACCAGTAAAGTAGTAATATGTGGGGTAATAGAAGAAGAAAATTTCTGTGCAAATGCAGCACTGTAGCGCAACACCAACCTATATGTATGTCACATGGCAATCATGGAAGAGAAATGAAAAACAGTTTACATATCTTGTTCCTAAAAATTCTTTTGACTTTTAATCTTTACAAAAAATACCACCAAGGTATTTTGGTTCTACCTTATTATTGGTAAAGGCCCATTTAACTCTATGAATGGAATAAAATGAAAACCAATTTTTATATTTGCAGCCTCATCCCCTAGGAGTAGTTACAGAGTGAGAGAACAGAATTCAGGACAGGCTCAACTCATTTCTTTGATAAAAAGAAATGAAATTTCTACTGAGCTTCAGGGCAAAGAAATTAATAGACAACATGTAAATACCAACCTACTTGCTGAACCTTTTAAAGTTATTGTGACCAAGTCAGGCTCAAAGCAAAGTATTTTGGGGCTATAAACTGTGTATCAACTGAACTGGTTTATATTTGATCACCAGCCTTGCTACAGAAGGCTATTGATAATATTTTATTATCCCCTGTAAGAAATAAGAATATTAGCATTCTTTTCTCATTATTTGAATTTAATAAGAGTGAACATTAGCAATAGCACTCATAGCAAAACCAGCTTATTACTCTTTTATATTTTAAAAAATAACAGTAAGAAAATACTTCTGAATATTTTTAAAGCATTGTAGATCAGATCTTCAGCTGCAATGAACAAATACAATTTTGTCAGTAAAGCTGTCCCTTTTTTCCCCCTTTAATTGTGTAAGAATCGAGCTTTACTCTCTAGAAACACATAAGGGAAAAAAATAAATGATGTAAACCAAAAGGAACATGACACATGTATACAAACCAAAGCTTTTTGCTGCCGGCTCGTCTATAGATTCTTTCAATATGCTCAGCAACAGTACCTAAATGCATTTAAAAAAAAAACAAAACACACAAGCAAAACACAAGGAAAAAAGATACACAGGTTTTAATTTAATACTAATAAGTTAAGTTTGATGAGATCAGTTAATTCTGAATCAGCTTTAATAAAGCACTTACCTGTTGTGCTTAACATCTAAAATGTAGATGCAATCAAGTGCCCTATCATCTACTCGTGTGTTGTTATGCAAGGAGCCAAACCAGATTTCAGTTTAATTTGCTGCTCGTGCTCCGAAGAGACCTATGTACCACCTCTTCTTGCAGTGTAGTGGGGAAAATTAATCTATGTACAGATTTAGTCTATAAAGGTACACCCTCATCATAAGGTACATCCTCAAACTGCAGATTCTGTTTGGATACAGGATACAGCTGCTCTCTCCACTGTCCTGCCTCTTCCTTGAGCTAAAACCTACAGGAAGCAACAGGGAATTTTTGTGCTTGACGGTGCAGTTCAGCGTAGTGGTTATGTTTGGGCAAAGTTTGTAATACCTAATTCCAAAACATGAGTTGTTTTCGACTTTGTACGTGAGCAATAGATCACCTGCTTAATCACGTGGGCTGTGAGACTTGCATTTTACAAGAAGTCAGGCAAGTATGAAGGAGAGGATCTTTCCCTGCTTGGTGCCTCTGCCCAGAATAACCCCAATGAGGTGCCCTAAGGTACCCCCAAGCGCCTGTGTGCGCTCGCTTTGGTACCAGGGTGCATTACAGCACTGCTCCACTGAAGCTAATTACCACTGTTGCAAAGTACAACAAAGGATATTGGACAGATAAGATGTTATGTTACTGATTTACTACTCTCCTTCTCCAAGATGATTTTCTGTGTGCCAAAACCAAAGAGAACATTTTGTGAAGTGTTAGGTATTAAATTAGCATCCTGCTGTACAGACATGACCTAAAATTAAGAGGGCAGGAAATAGGAAGAGCACTGCTTCTAAGTCAAAATAGGTAGTCCAGGATTCAGAGAAGGCATGAAATATATTCATTACATTAATCAGAACGATAGATGCCATTCTTTTGTCAGCCCATAGTTGATCATAGTTGCAAGCTGAACTTGCTATAGTGACATCTCTTCAACTGTGCAGGGGTCAAGTGGGAACTATTATATTATAGGTAAAAATAATGACAAACATTCCATTATTTAGCTTCCAGATTTTGAATTCTCAGATGGAATGGCAGTGTTTTTCATGCCAGGCACTTACTGGTGAACAGTAAGTTCATCTATAACAACAACAAAGTTGACTCACAAAGTCATAGCCCATGCCTGTCAGCTGAAACACCCAAGGTTCTTCAGCTTTTATTTTTAGATCTATGTTTTATTGATTGTGTGATTATTTAATGTCAGTCTCAGTAATCTCCAGTCGCAGGAGGACAGGGACTTTTGTCAGTGACTCAGTCTGTTTAATGCAAGGTGCATATTAAAAAGGTTATAATTATCTACTATTTCATACTGGATGGCACAAAGAGGTCTATTTGAGTTACCTCTGAACAGGCAGAATAGTACATTTTTTGACATAAATGGTTTCAAGAGAATTCTTATCATGAATCATCGTGATCTAATGGTCAGAAGTGGTTATGCTGGTTGCTTACAGAGGTTAGGAAAGCTGCCTCAAGTTGTTTCACAGAGCCAAGAACAATACAACCTACAAAGGACTCAGGCAAGCTCCTGAGGGTCTCAAATCCCAACCAGAGTACAGGTGCCAGCGGCCGAGCAGCCGCTTCAGGGGCTGCACCTGAGGCAGGGGCTGGTGCTGACCGTGGCCTTGGACTCACATTGTATTTCACCAACACACTGTGTATCAGACAATGAATTTCATCCCACTTTCCTTTCCATGACACTTTCAATACAGCAATACTGATATATTTATCCCAAAATGACAACTCTTCATCACAAGAACCAGCTGTCCTGTATCAAAATTATGAAGCAGGGCCCTCTAACATGAGGTGGTAAGTTACACTGCTTGATGAATAACTAAGAGAATATTACTTCATCTTAATGTTCCTCTTTTTCTGAGGAGTATTCATATATACAAAGGGAGCTAATAAGCAGTCCGGGGTGGGGGGGGTGGGGGTGGGGAACCTCCAAATCTTGCAGCACAAAAGTCTCAGTAGCCTCTTTGAATTACTTTATATGAACTTAAATCCTGTGCTCTAATACAAACTCGCCATAGAAAATTAAAGTAAGATTCACGGATATATTAAACTAGTCTAATTACATTAAAAGTAAAACAAAAAATCAGTATAAAACACACTTCTGACTAAATGTTGCAGACACACAAACTTGCCTTTAGTTTCAGTTTTCTGTACAAGGTCAAATCCCCTGTTTTTCATATCCCTGTGTTCAAAATTACAAGCAGATAGAGCAGCAGCCTACAAACAATCTAAAAGAGTTCATATATTTAGCAGCTCACTCCCCACCACGCTATGAATTTGCATGTCCCATTTAATGCAGAAATTGCTTTAAATGGAAAAGAAAATAGCTACACAACTGCTTGCATGCATGACTATTATTCATCTTCATTACAATTTAACATGCAGCTGCTTCCTGAAATACTCAGAACAGTCAAATGAAAGAAGCTCTTACCTTCCTTGGTGATAAAATTCGGTCCTTCCCTTTTAAGCAATATACCTGAGAGCAACGCTTGACTTGCCAGGCAATTGCAGTCCTTAAAAAAAACCAAAACAGTGACAACATGACCACAAATAGCCTTCAGATTTTCAGTGAAGCAAAACCAAGAGACCTATTAAAAATTTCAAGCGAAACCAAAGGACCTTTCTTTTAATTAAGAAAAAAAAATACCTAGAAATCTTGTTTTTAAGGGGACTTCACAACCATTTCATGCCCTATGTGTGCTGTGTCCTTATCACTCCTTGTCACTGTAAGCTTCCAGAGGCTTCTCCATGATTCAAATTATGTTGTACTAATTTGGCCTCAGAAGTATTTCCTGATTTTTCTGCTCTTGGGTCCTGTCATTTACAGCAGAAACACTTGTAATGACACAGGGAACCGAGCAGAATACTTTTTGTGTTCCTACTGATCTAGAAACAGCCACCAGTAGTTTTTTCTAGATACAGGAAACATGCCAGACTGGAAGTTTCCCTTGGGATTCTTTATGGGTATGCTAATGGGGTAGCTTAATGCTAATGGGGTAGCATTAAGAAGCTACCAGTCTATCGGAGTGAATACCAACTGTTCAAGTCTTCTGAATTTTAGTCTAGCAATAAAATATCTATCCATACTTTTAGATGGTCATTTGTTACCAGCAGAAGATTTGGGTAGCTGGGAGAAACGGAAGCCAACAGTTGCAGCGTGAAGGGCCAGAAAGTTCTGTGATTTTAAGATAAAGGACCTTGGAGAAGAAGACTCCCTGAGTACAAAAAGGAACTCATAGACTCATTTACGTTGGAAAAGACCTTTAAGATAATCGAGTCAGACATTTTATGTTACAGCTGTATTATTAACACTGAACCGTGACACTAATCCTGTTGATCTAAGGAAGCTGCTGCTAAAAAGAATAGCAGCACAAAATTTCACTTTTCATGAGCAGAAAGTTACACTGGATTTTCATCAAGTTTTCTTACGTTAAGTTTCTGCAGGATCTCATATGTTGACTTGTTCTTCCAGTCATTAATGTTTACATCTGGTTGCTGCTCCAGTTCAGAGGCATTTGGAGTACTAGACTGTCTCTTGACTTTTGAATGTTTTGGAAGATCCAACTCCTCCAAACTCTTAAATACAGGAGCCCTGAAAGAAAATATTTCATTCCTTCATAGTTCAGAAGATATTTTAATTATCAAATATTTCATCATTGTTATTTATACATAGCCTTACTCTTCTGTATCAGCGATTCTTAGGAAGTCAAGTTGTTCAACAACTGCTCCAGATATTAATGTCTGAAATGAAAAAATGAAGAAAAAAAAAGATGCAGAAATGTACATAACTAAAGAGTTGTCTTTTGATCTCAATATATTGCTGGTGGCTTGCATTAAGAAAGTAGTTTATCTACAGTTCCAAATATCTTTACATTTTCAGAGTATTTTTGCTGACGTTCTGCTGTTCTTTTGCCTGCAACGTACAGCGCAGTCAACCAATGCCCACCCTTCAAAAAAAACCCCAGGTCTGATGAAAACACCCAAGATCAAGGATTTGCATTCCTCCGAGTAAAACTGAGAGATTACAGTTAAAGAGATGGAGAAAGTATATCATGTTTCATCAGGAAATGCAGCGATCGTCATCATCCACCATTGGCCTTAAAGCCAAATAAACATTTGTTTGTAGTTTTACCATGTACTCCTTTTAATGGATAACAAACATAGCAAAGACCAACATCTTAAACACTTATAAACTAATTAATTTATTTTTTTTTCCAAAAATCTTCCTAGAAGGTCAATGAGTGTGGAAGGGGAGGTTCACTCCCTGACAACTGTAATGTTAAAATAAGGACACATTATGTAGACTGAAAAATTTCTGGCCTGCTGATATATTAGTTCAAGTAAATGCAAGGCAAGAGAGTCATTGTAGATAAATTTAAAAAAAAAAAAAAACAAACAAAACCACGCAACAAAAAAACCCAAACAAAACCAAAACAAAAAACCCTCAACAAACAGAAAACCACCACAACAACAACCACTGTCAACAAACAAAAGTGTTTCCAAGGACTAATGGCATTTGCTATAGGAAAAGTCAAAGTTAACAGGAGAGATTCCATGACCTACATGTGACCAGTTGAAATACATAAATACTTGAAAAATGACAAGGCTATCTTAAACCATTATAGCTGTAAGTATTTAATTTACAAATGACCCAGCTCTTCTACAAATTCATGATTTTCTGGGGAACGAGAAACCATAACTGTGTCTTTGGTCTTCTGTCTTACAAGAAGAAGGTTCTTCAAAAGATGTAAGCTAAGATTAACAGCCATGTAAGTATCTAAAGCCAGCACCTGACTGAGTAATTTTCACATTTTAATGAAGCAACGTTCCTGCTTTAAGATTAATTCAAACAGCCGAGATGTTAAAACTAGATCTTAGTTCTTGTAAGAATTTTAATATATGTAAAGCACCTTTTTTCCCCCCTTATTCTAACCAAAAGAAATCCCTCAACGCTTGACATCATGGATTTATCCTTTGGTGGTAATTTCACAAGACTGCTGAACATGAAAAAAAAAATCTACCTTTTGAAAATCCTCTATGAACATTATCACTTTCAAAAGACTCATCAAAGAGGATTAAAATAAACCCTTGTTTCTTTTGAGATAAAACAAAACCTCCCAAATATCTTGCGTCTTGACTCCTTAATTTTACGATGCAAAATGAAATACTTAGAAGTCCCATGAAAAGCAAAAGCAGTAAGAAAAACTGTACCAATACTAGGAGGGGAGAACATCATACCTGTACTCTGTCAACATGAACTTTCACTCCGCCAACAATTCCCTTTCTAAAGGCTGCCAACATGTCCAGTATCGGATTGAATCTGCTCCCTCTGAAATTTGAAACAGAGCTCCATTAATCTTGCAATTCGGTAAACACCACTCTGCAACTGATGCTTTTAGGTCTCTCTACCTTATATTGTCTTCACGGATAAGTACAACGAACAGTGGACGACCGTGCATTTTCCAGTACTGCTTAATGAACTGCAGTGCATTCTAGGTAAGAAATAATGCATTAGTCACAAACAAACAAAATAATGCACAAGCACAACAAACCAGAATACACAGTACAAGATGTGAGAAGAGCTGTCTTAATATACCAGCTCTGAAAAACCCAACGGGTTAAAAAAACCTTAGCTAATAAATCGCTGACAGATTTCTTCAATAAATATAAGCTGCTTTCAGGCACTCCTATTTCACAGATTTTCTGAAAGTGCTCCTTGCCTATATATTGGGCACAGACTAAAGCACTAGAGAGTGCTGTGCACTGAACTGCAGGTGATGACCTGGTGAGCCTGCCTGGGGATCTGGGGCTTGAATTACAGCCCCGGGCATGGAACACCCACCACCACCTTCCAGGCACTGAAGGACTTCCCGGGTGAGCTTTGCTCTGCCGCCTGCCTTGGGTAAGGAAGGCAATTCTTCATTTTTTACAAAGTCAGGTACTGTTTTCTCCAGGTGTGGCTTTTGCATTTCCCTTTAAACAGACCAGTCTCCTTTTCAACCAAGAACATTTGTTTTCCCCAAGAAACACCATGTTTTGCTGGCTGCATTCCCAGTCACCGGTGGGGGAGTTTTCGTCAGAAATAGTCACTAGAGCTCGTACTGGGCTGACAGGATATTCATCTTAATACACTGTCCAGTGTATACTGCAAGTTTGTTTTTATATTAGAACAATACACGCTATAAAGTGTTCCCTTTCAATCTTCTGTTTTATCAAACTTCACAGTTCGTTCTTCTACAGACTCTCTTTTTACCAGTTTCTCAAAGGAAAAGCTACAGATAAATACCTTAATGTCATCAATCAACATCATAACGTCCTGAGACATGTAGAAATCACTTAGATCAAAAATGATCGAGTAGCAAACAACAGTCTTCCCTAGTATTCGATAAATCTGTTGAGAGAAAAAGCTTCCATTAATCTTTTTTTTTAAATATTTGAAGGACTGAAGTAGCTGAAGGGGGGAAACTTGAAGTAACAGTGAATGTAAAACAGTTGAATTAAAAATTATTTAAGACAAAACCTACATATCAAATTTTAGGTACTCTGTTTTTTATTAGGATGCAGCCCTAAATTCTATGTCAGTGAAAGCAGTTCACTTCACCACCATTTAGCCTGGTTTGGCCCAGTGTTGCTGTAATTGGATGTACTGGATAAAATATATTTCAATTCTATTTAAAATCATTCAGAGACTAATCCAATGTTCATCTGAAATATACATTAATAACAATAACAGAAGAAATTTTTGCAACAACCTTTGATGTTCCAAGGCATCCTATAGGCCTGTCCGGTCTTCCAGATAATCCCAATTTGTCATTGACTCCCAAATGGAAGTAAGCCTGTGAGAAAGAATCACCAAAACTGAGGGAAACACAGATAAAAGCCTTTTTCATGCAAGTCTCACACAGAAAGCTGTGTGCATTCTGCCTTAATTAGAAAGCAAGATTCATAACATGAGGTCATTATTTCTACTGGGTTTTTCCTTTTTTTTTAAAATATACTTCTATATAACAACTATTAAGTGAAAGAATGATTAGATTTGGTAAATTTACAGTTCAAAGACCAATTTTAATTGTTTTGATAACAGCAGGTATCTTGACAGCAGAGAAATGAAATATGTAACTGAAGCAAGAAACCCAAGAGGGCAGCAGGCAGCTCGCCAGGAGTTGGCCCGTCCTCCCCACGCAGACTAGCGCTCCGCTCCAGGTGTGGTGTAACCATTCCCCTCCCTCCTCCTAATAGTACTTTTGGGAGGATGAAGGATTTTCGCCTTACTCATGAAGGTGAAAATATAGTCGTCACTGGTTCACATCAAACGAGAGATGTCTTCACTGAAGGTAAGCGGGGCCGTGGGGCAGACGCGGATGCTGTGACTGGGACACATGGGCAAAGCACCAGGGCCCTGTCTCTCTGCACAGTTTCAACACTCAACTAGAACTTGTTGTTTCCTACATTAGGTCTTATTTTTACTTTCTTACTCCTGTTATTTTTTTTAGTCCATATAATGAAAATGTTTTTAAAAGCTTCAAATAGCCCATTGAAATAATTTTTTGAAAGGACCACTTGCGTTTATTGCCTGATCAGTTTTGCCTTCTGTAATGCTTTTCCAGTGTGGATACAAAGGTAAAAGAGCAATATAAGAACTCTCTTTAAAGACCTTTAGTCTAATTTTAGTAAAGGCCTGCAAAATTAATGCATCAACAACACAAGCAAGAGGGATTAATCTCATTATTCACTGCTTGATTCTTATTTGAGTTAAATTATGTCTGCGTAGAATTACTTCAACTGATACAATTTTGCAAGACTTGCATATTAAAGAAATAATCTTCATTTATTACAGTGTATGAGAATAAAAACCTAAAAAAACCAAACCCAAGCAAGCTGTGAGCAAAACAGTAGAAACGTATCAGTTAAACCAGACTGAAGGCTTTAATTTTTTCCTTACTTGGGCTGGTTTAGGTAAGGAACCCACAATCCCTAAAGCTTCAGAACATTCAAAATTCAGAACATTTTCCTAATCTTTCCTTAAGTCATAGGAAGATAACACAGGAGCAAATGAAAACATTTGAACAAACATTACACTCAGTAGCTTTTTACTGCTGCAGCTTGGGGCCTTCTAGATACTGTCTGCGTTTCTGCATTAGCACCAAGAACTACTTAAAAAAGAAAATAAACAAAATACCTACATCGCCTGTTCAGTCAGACTCAAGTGAGAAAGGAATTGAGACATCAAATCACTAACGGCTTTAAATAACCCCTCTAGACATAAGAAGACCAAAAGACTGTTGGGCCCCTTTGTGTAGTAAATAACAGAGAGGAGAAGAATGGCAGCAGACATGATAATTTAACACTAAAAGGACCTTCATTTTGCCAGAACACAAAACATAAAATGTTTTCTTAACAAAACCACAACTCCAGTAGTATTGCAATATTGTCTTCTTCCTTGAGGCCTCTTTCTTTAGCTTGAGGCCTCATGTTGTTCCACAGTCAGTTCCATCTTCTGACCTGTTACAATGAAACCCTCAGCTCAGGTTCAGCACCAGAGCACGGCAACAAAAGCACTATTTGATGCCCTGGGTAACTTTAAGCCCATATTCCATGTAGCCACAGTGCTATATATAAAGCACTAAAAATGACCAAACAAGAGGCCGTGGTGGTGCTAAGAGATGCTGACATGGTCTGGTACAGCCTGTAGATCTTCAACTGCTGGCTTCACGTGGGGTTGACGGCTACCTGAACAGATGCATCTGGCACCATCAGTGAGGCTCAGGACAGGTCAGGGCCACAAGGACCAGCCTTGGAGCGAAAGGAGCTGGTGCTCTGTTCAGACGCTACTTGCCTCTACAGAAAAAGGAAAATCTGAAGCCTTCACAGAGGATGAAGGGGATCCTGAAGATGTCCTTCACGCCAGTAGTTTTTGACCGTGGATTTTTAAATGTGCTGAGTAAAGGGGTAAACCAAAAAGGGGTTAAAGGCCAAACTTCCTGGATATAGTCAACTCAAGGGACTTCTGAGAAAAACAGAGAAGACTCTGTGATGCCTGTTAGAGGGGCTACACCCTGAAATTATATGATGGTTTATGCCTCCTGCCTTAATCCATTTCTTTGACAATTGCTCATTTGCTTGTTTCTCAATCAAGTTTCACTTAGTCTACTGTGCTGTTATTATTATTAAAATTTTATTATTGAGTCATTGTTCTTTGAAAGTGGCTCAGGCAATAAGCCTCAGCAGATAATGCAGAGCATCTGGGCTTCAGTGTTCCACTGAAAGGTCTAACAAGGCAGGTGCCCCTGCCAGCATATCTTCCAACTGAATTACAATAACACGAAGAAGGTATGTAACAACCATTAAGGAGTGTCCTGGTTGGAGATAAAACAGAACCAACTTTCTGTTCAGTAATTTTACATCTTAGCTAGGCCAGTTCTAACTCTCCAAAATTAATGGCATATTGTGGAGAAAGCTGGTCACTCTCAGAGTGAGAAGATCAATGTTTGTGCTTCATGCCAAGGAAGGGTGTGCAGAGAGGCTCTTGCTTATACTTATTGCTGTAA
>JAOXJM010000063.1:31984632-32006951 GCA_026413425.1 Tringa solitaria
CTTTGATCCCGATCCGTGTGTTCCTGACTCCAGAGCTGGAACCCAGTTCCCATCCCTCACTGAGTCCAGTCTGGGACTTCCCCAGTGCCTACCGGTGATGTCATCCTGGGAGCTTGATATGGTTTTGTAATTATTGTATCTATTTCATTATTTCCTTTTTAATTTTAATATTAATATTTCATTAAATTACTTTAGTTCATTCTGAACTCATGAATCTCTTTATCTCTCCCCCTTTTTCTCCTGAAGCAAGACAGTGGGGCAAGAGCATCTGTCACCATCATAGGCCATTCGGCCTAAACCATGACAAGGAGATACAAGTCTAACAGCTTGATATAAATTCCTACAGTTAAAAAAGAAATTTATAGGTAAATAAATAGTTTTAAATGCAAAATTCCTTACTTTGACAAGTTCTTTTTGAGCCCATATCTGAATTGGTTCCACCTGCTGGGGGGTCTGAGTTTGGATTCCATACGTGTTCAGAAAAACTTGCAGGCTACAAATAAGATAGTGAGAAATTTAATGACAAATTACAGAAGAGCCTCAGTTTTCACGATTATCTTGGCAGCAGATACACAAGTAGCAGTGTTATATTCTACACTTCCTTAAATACCTTTGGCAAAGTTAAGATGTCTGTTGTTCAACACTTCCCTAATATATACATTTGTAACAAAAATAAATACATACCGCTGACTTTCTGCTATCAGGGCCACGTGTACAACCAAGTCATTTTCTAAAGGACCCTAGAAAATAATGACAAAATATTTATTAGCATTTACTGACTAAATCATGTGTTAGATATAGTATGAATAGGGACAATGTCTATTTAAACAATTCTCGAGGCTGGCAGCCATCGCTGTCTCCGTCGCTTTTCCTTACTGTGGGAACAAATGGAAAGAACAACACAGGACTGAAACCTGTAGCTCTCAGAACTGCGGGAAGCCTGCCCTATCAATCGTACTTTGCAAGATGCATTTTGGAGAATTACTAATAAGTAGGTTTCTGGTAATAATTTCCACTGTTTGGTTTGGTTTGTTGGGGTTTTTTTGGTTTGGTTGGGTTTTCTAATTTAAAAAAAAAAAGGTAGGAAAAAATTTTGCTTCATACAAAACTTTGGAATTTACACAGTCGATAGATTTTCTTTACACCTGATCTGACATAATGTTTTGATAGGCATTTTTGTAAAGAGTGAAATAACTCGGCTATTTGGATAACGGATAATATCAACCCTTTACTCTGAAATATTTTGATCAGGAGCTACTCTTTACAGTTATAGGAAAGATATATTATGTTTTACAGCAGATAACAGCATTTCCTTGCATTCTTTACAAAACAGATACTTCATGTTTGAACCAAATACTAGTATTTTACATCAGGAAACCAGGCAAATAGGAATGAATTGGACACGTCGGGTGAAATCATTGACCTGACTCCCCTGGGTCTTCAAAAGGCGATTCACCTCCTCTCTGCTCCCTGGCAGCAGGGATTAGTAGCTAAAAACTGACAGGTCTGAGTTATTCCTTGTTCATTTCTCTTCTGGCATTCAGTGACTGTAAAATCAACAATCTAAAAGCCACACACGTTTTCAGTCCTAATGTGCTTTTTGTCTAGAAAATGCCAGAACAAGAATGACAAAAGTTAAATACATCTTCCATGGATTATACAGAAATCCAGCATTTTCTGTGAAGACAGATGGACAGACATAGTGATTTAGAAGAAAAAGTTCAGGGTGAACGCTTGCTCGTTCAGGCGTCTGTGAGCCTTGATATCAAGTCAGATCTTCGGGATCTGCAGAAGAAATTTGTGATAACATTTTCCCAAAGTCTATCAGCACTACATTTCTGCCAAAAATGTTGGTGTTTTTGCCACATGCAATAAGTTTGTGACGAAAGCCCGTGCACTAAGGGACCAGATTAAGATGTTCAATTAATATGAAAAGGTTGTCCTCCTCAAAGTAAGTTTATCACCCTATCAACTGCATTTATACAAACAGCAAGAAAACTCAAACCAATTCTCTACCATAATCAGAGCATTGGTTAATAAAACAGAAAGCAAAGACATCGCCCCCCCCTCTCCCCCCCCCGAAAACGAGAGAGCCCCCTCCAACAGTGTACGTGGGGAGAGGCCTTCAAGTTAAGGCTCAACTTAATTATTACTTTATTGATGACACGCTGATTGGGACTGTAAGCACAGGGTAAGCACAGGCTGAAGCTGTACATAAAGCTGTGTATTCTGCATCTCCACTGGGTATATCCTCCTGTGATACCAGCACTAATTAATGCCTCTCGTACGCAGATGGACCCAATGCTGTCAATCATTTGTGGCAGCCAGGACGTGGTGGTTCTACCATGGGCCATAACTAAGCAAATGCTTCTGCAGCTAAACGGGCACAACACAAAAGTGGTGTGAAAAATAGCTACTATTGCAGAAAACTATGAAAAACTAAAATTACAACTATATTGTGAAAAACTATAATTGCTGTACAACTACAGGATTGCTGTAACATTAAACGCAAAGTTACTTTCATTATCATTTAACATGTCAAGGCCTGGAAGATCACAAAGAGTGCTGTAGAAAAACACAGATCAAAAGAAGAGCTGTAGCACTCATCAACATGAATGACGCTGTTTTCAGTAATGACCACGATATATTGCATTTGCTATACATTTAAAAAAAAAATGTGGAAAAGCATTAAACTCCTAAGTAGTCCACTAATTAAATCGTGTTATTAAAATTTCCCTTTTCATGTGTTTGACTTCCCGTTCATCTAATAAGGCAAGCTGAGGTGTTGTTCACACAACATAATCACCGTCTCCCCAAGACGCTGCAGGAGCCCCCCCCTCGGCTCAGCCTCCTGCCTCGCGCTCTCACGTGGAATCATGGGCAGAAGGATCCGTTTCAACTCCATTCTGCGTGCTGTGCAAGGGATGAATACACCCCGGGCTTGTCAGAGGACCAAGATAAAAGATCAGATTAGTTTTCTTCCTCTCAAAATTGAAAAAAAAATAATAATAAAAAAAAATCATAGTTTTTAACAAGGTTCTAAACCATTGGGGGCAGGATAAAGGGAAAAAGCCCTGACTCCGCTCCTGGCAGGAGCAGAGGAAGCAGCTCAGTGTTGGTCTTTTGCTGCACTCTCCCCGGACAGATGCTCTCAGTGCCTGCCTCGCCGCACGCGTTCCCGAGAAATCTCAGAACTCTGAAAAAAACCCCCTTCACTCTGAACACGTGAGAAAGTGGGCACAGCCATCAAGAACGCCGAGTGAAGCGGTACCCACGGGGCTTTCCAAGCGCGTGGAGCGAGAGGAGGAAAACAGAAACAGGATGCAAGAGAAGAAATTGTACGTAACCCAAATGCTGCACCGGGATTGTCACACACCATCCACTGCTGGAAAAGCCTAAATACTGCGGGACCGGTCACGGGCAGCGCTACCGACACACGGGACTTTTACATACCACACGGACACACACATGCCTTAGACTCTAAAATAACATTTTACAGTTTCAGAATTGTGTTAACCGTGGTAGAGAACTGCACTAAGAGAAATGAAAGCAAGAATACGCTTATAATTAACATCACAAAACAAATCATCCAGTATGATACATCTCTCTAAACCATGGAAATTAGACACGCCCTAACCTGAAACCTCACTTAGGTGGCTGAAAAACCTTAATGTAGCTCAGTCTGCCTACACTTTGTAATTTTCGTTCCTTCTTTATATGTTATCTACTTCCCTGAAAATAAAAAAACAGAAGCAGTCTCTCATTTTGACTATTTCCCAACATCATGAATGGGCATTAACCTTAATTTCCAGTGACATAAATGAAGTCCTACTAAATGATTACTAGGTTTACAAAGCAAAACGTTTAAAAGAATAGTCATCCTATGCAGTCAGATAATTTAATGAATTAATTGCAACCCTATACTTATATTTAAAGTTAACCCAGAATATGAAATAGTCTTACTTTGACAATTTAGTTGTTTTTTTTTTTTGTTAAATACCAAATGAAATATAAGACAGCAATAAATCAGCTTTCAGAAACTCCAGTAAAATACAAACCAAAACCAGAACATCCCCAGCCTGCTTCTCAAATGTTGTTACCCCACAGACCCCCTTATACACGTAATTCTCCCAAAACAGAATGCAACAACCGAAACTGTGTTACAATATAATCTTTCCAGGATACGGAGACAGTAAAAAGAAATAATAAGCTCTTCTAAGGAATCCAGTTCCCAAGCCTTCTCCCCACTAAACAAATGCCCTTCATTTTCTTCTTTCAGTAAAGGGAGTGCGGATGGTTCCGTTGTCTTTCTGGCTCACGAATGGGATTTAACCTGAAGCACAACTGACCACCCAGCATCGCAAAGCAATCGGTAGTGCAGAGGAGAAGCTCTCTGACCCCTCTCAGACTTCACTGTGGTTGGCAACACAAACTGGCAGAGAGCCCTGCCCCAGAGCCCTGCCCCAGAGCCCTGCCCCAGCGCCACCCTGGCCTTGCCCCCAGAGGGAACATACAGAGGCCTCCTCCTGAGAGCGAGAACTAAGGTTTTGGGGGCACTAAATTAGGAGAGAAAACATTTCCTTTTAACTCTAAACAGATGAGATGAATATTTTAGTATTAGCGGCCATTAAGTTTTTACTGCTGATTTGATTCCACAGTTTTCTACAGCAAATGGAATTGTCCTCTTTTAACAGGTTTTCTAGGTTGAGTGATGCATTTACAGCTGTATTTACATATATATATAGTTTTCATAGCAATTTTGCCTTTGTATGTCTATATTATCTTACTCCCTTTTAACTCATTGGTTCTTCAAAACTATAAGGTTGGAATATTTCAAGCACTTTTCATTACTTGCTTAAATCTACCCAATTATGTGGGCATCAGACATATCTTTGTAGTGGCAACAAAGCCACAAATAAACTAAATTAACTACATTTTTCAATGACAAGTGTTTATAGAGATTACAATCAATGCCATCAAACCATGCCTACATGGAAAATGCATTTTTCTAAGAACTATTTCCTCAGCACATGGCTTCAAATGAAAATTTAAAAAGCTTTTCTGGGTACGTCCCTTTTTTCGGTACAAAACCGTACCTCAACAAAATTGATATACACAGGCATGTGAAATATTTACATAACCTTGTTTATTCCTTACAGGAATGAAATCTAATAAAAGTGGAAATACGTTTTTGTTCAATTTCATTGAATGGTTCTTTAAATATATGGAAAAAAGACAACATCCTAAAGAGAAGAAACTGCTTTTCCTTTCTGAAGACATGATTAAGATGTGTTGTGTTCTCATTTTGTATTTTATTTTTAGTCATTTTCCTAGCACTCTAAGGCAAATACTAAATACTGATTTTGCATAGATTAGCTCAATTAGATAAAATGGCATAATTGAGACAAACTAATTCATTTCTGCCAAAGTTTTAGCAAATTTAAGCAGCTGAAGACAGCCTTTAAAGGGGAAGGTTAACAAGCATCAGCTCCAGCAAGTTGTCCTAGAAGAGCACAATTGCTCTTTCAAATAATTCTAGGGTAAACAACTGCTGAGTGCCAAAAGGACAGGAGGACTGTATAAGCACTTGAAAATGACAGACCATCTAGTCTGATGTCCCTTTAACAGTGACAAAGCTGCTTTTCTTTTTTCCTTGTTTGCAGATGAAGCAAAGTATCGAACTCTAACTTTTTAAGTGATTTTCAATTCTCTCAACTCTGTTGAGCTTTCAGAGTCCCTGTTACATTGCCAAATTTTTTCAAGTAACTGCATTTTACTAAATAAGTTCTTCATTGACCCACAAAGTGACCACTAGGGAGTAAGTTATGAGAAAATAAATTATTGTTGCATTATTTATTATCTCTCTTGGGAAGCTCTCAGGGCAGAGCTGAAGACCCCAAAAAATAGTAGAAATCCTTTTCTACTAAAACATTTCCTGATGAGTCACACAGCATCTTTAGAAGAAACCATCAACTTCTTCAAAGTGTTCATCTGTGGCATATTAAAAGTTATTGGTTTCAAGAATCAAAGAATAAAAAACGTGGATGGGGTGCGTGCAACACTGACTCAATACAGGCCTCTTCCCAACGGCACTCCCCAGCGGGCACGTCCTACGGGCAGCTCCCTGTTTCTGCAGCACTCAATCCCGTGGTGTAAGAACAAAGAAAGAAACTGGGAAGAAGTGAAGTCACTGAGCTTTCACCGTCCCCGGTGAAGGTGGCAACCTGCAGCACTGGGAACAACACAAGTCTCATTCTGAATGAGCCAACAGCTGGGCACTGGGATTACCTTGTTACAGGAAATTGTAAGAAACAGAGGTTTTAAGCACCGTTTGGATGGAGCAAGGAAAACCTTGTTCCCTTCTGATCTCAGAATAAATCTTAAGATAAATTATTTATATTTTATACTTCAATAACAAATTCACAATGCTGAACAAAGAACTTTCCAAATATGTATTCCTTATACCAAGAAATAAAAAGGCTGAAAAACATCTCTTAGCTACACATTTCCATATACACAGTTCTTCCTTCTTTAATAAAAGAAGTCCCCCACATACAGGCCATGTTTCTGTCTTGTTATCCTCTCTACTGCAGATTTGAATTACGATGTTTCAAGCATTCCCCATCCCTGGGCTCTCATTCCTGCTGTGCGTCTAAGCCAAATTGAGGAGCACAGTTATATACCCTACACACCAACAAAGAACCTCATCCTTGTAGCTCTTAAAAGCTCTAAATGCAAAAAAAATACTAATACACTGAAGCGGTAATTAACTGCAAGGAATAAAATACCACAGGCTCATTCTTGCCTTCCTGACATATCCAATGAACCACATCTGTCTATTAGCAGCTTTTTAAACATATATTTTACATACCATTTTGAATGCAGCATGTAATTTGAAGGCACACATGCACCACGGCCCCAAAAGTGCAGATGTTATAGTCTTCCTCTTAAAAGCAATCCTTCATCAACTAAGAAAATGTACATACATTTAATATTTTCCTAGCACTTTAGCTGTAATATTAGAAGACTGCATATAACACGTAGGTGACGTTTTTTCAGTAAAAATACTTTAATACTAAGCTTCTGCTTACCTGATTTTAAAATCTCATGCTAACGTTCCGCTGATCTTGGGGAGATACGTAACGTCCGATAGGGTCGATATCTTTAGGACTCACTAATTTGTCAGCTGAAAGTAAACAATAATAAAAATACAGAATGACTTGAGTAATTTCTGCCACTTCTGTGAAGGAGACAAACCTATTTTATGTGGTCAGTTCTGCTGACATTGATCTTTGGTACAGATCGATGATTTACAGATCAAAATGACATTCTGCAAAACTGTATTAACTTTACAACTAATGACTCAAGCATCATTCTTGCCATAGCTAATACTGTAGTATATAAAAACAATCCATTATTTTTTCACAGAGATTTGTTAAAAGAATATATGCAGGCAACAGACTCTACAAATCACGTAAAAAGCCCTCAATCCACAACCATGCAATTATTCTAGAGCTTTAACTAGAAACTGAATGGTTACCATCAAAAATTATTGAGCTTTGAGGAAAAGCAGCCAGCCTCTGTCTCAAGGCAATCACACCGCTACAATGCTGAAACGGGAAGGGATAGCCAAGATCTCTCTCAATATGATATCTCAAGAAGAAATTGTAAAAAAAACAAACAACCCAATTAAATACATTTGAAACCTAGCAATTTCCTAGCAAAAATCCACATGGATTTTTTTTTTTACATGGAAGAAAACAACCCCAACGCTAAAATTCCATTATTGTAACTTTCTCTTGAAAACAATCTAAGTAGTCCAATAAAAGTACACTACCAAAAAGTTTCAAAAAAATGTCCTGAATAAAGGTTCACAATCCACTGTGAGCTATTATGCCCTTCAAATAAGCATTCTCCCTTCAAAATCTCATTTTGACTTGAAACCATCCAATCTCTATTTGATTTCTGCCACAGCGAGTGTCGCAGTGCATTTTCATTTCTCCTATATACAAGTCAACAATTTTGCACACATTCTTAAAAGGCTCTAACACTAGAAAATCAGCTGTTAATCTGAAAAAGAAATAACTCATGACTCCAGTAGCTTAATTCAGCTACAATAGAGAACCAATGCTCTCTTGGTAAGAAAAATATTTCTTAATTTCAGGATGGGTGGTTATGTTAAAAACCAAAAAGCAAAGCTAGATTATGAAAAATTACCACAGACAATTTATTAATACCCTGACACATAAGTTAGCAAAATACATTTTAAGGAAAACAGTCATTTAAGCTCCAGTCCACAGAGTCAGACTTCTCATGCTGGCTGAAGTTACTTAAATTATTTGTAGTGATGCTGATGCTATCAAATTGATTAACCAAATGTTTCCAAGATCAATGGACTCTGCCTCATAGTTCTTAAAAGCAAGAGCAGTTTCTAAGGATATCTGTATCCACTGTTTTTTACATTGATTTAAATTGCTCAGCAATTAAAATATATAGTCAGAATAATTTAATATTTAAACCAACTATACCAATAGACTAACATATAATTTAAGCTGACTTTCAGTATTTAGTTTTATTTAGAAGAGGAAAGTCAGTGAATATACATCACTGATACCACAGATACAAGCATATTGGAACACAAAAGCAGAGTTTTCTTTGTTAGCTCATTATTTGCATCAGCAACAACTGACAATATTTAATCCATTCAGTCTATACTCTAAAAAATATTGCTAAAAACTCTTTACTTAGTTCTAGGCAGCACTGAATCCACAGAAGAAGATACAAAAATGCTAAGGAAAAGTACAAGAAAGATAAGAGCGCTACTAAATGAAAGCCTAAAGCGAGTGAATTTTCAGTTGCTCACAAGAGGTAAGTACCTGGCATTCCCCTCCCGTGCTCTAAAAGGGGACCCTATCAGAAAGGCTTTAACAAATCCCCTCAACCAGAGCAAGCAAGAAATTCTATGAAGTTGCATCAGTGCCTGCAAAAAGCAGGCTTTTTTAGTCCATAAACAACTTTTTCAGTTGCGTAGGCATGTGGTGACTCCCAGCAGCCATGGGCAGGCACTTCCACTCCCTCTCTTGTTCAGAGCCTTCATAAGCAGGATCAAAATTGTGACTTCACCGTGTCTGTTTGTTCCTCTGTGGGAGGCAGCGAGGTGTGTAAGAATTGACTCAGTTTCATGT
The DNA here is from genome assembly GCA_026413425.1 of Tringa solitaria. Taxonomy (NCBI): domain Eukaryota; kingdom Metazoa; phylum Chordata; class Aves; order Charadriiformes; family Scolopacidae; genus Tringa; species Tringa solitaria. The sequence goes on from JAOXJM010000063.1 coordinate 31,993,818, forward strand.
TACTGCATTTAGAAAAATTCAGAGCGCAACAGGCAGACAGGAAGCCCAAAGGGGCAGGAAGGTTCCATTACGTGCTCGCCTACACCACAGAAACAAGGAGGCTGAGCAAATACAAATTAATTGCTACCCACGAGGCAACACAACAATTTCTGGAATGGATGACAAAATGGGAATCCAGTACCTTCCCTGAACTCAAAGTATTTGGAGCCCCATCCCTGGAGGTGTCCAAGGCCAGGCTGGATGGGGCTTTGAGCACCTGGTCTGGTGGGAGGTGTCCCTGCCCAGGGCAGGGCGTTGGAAGTCAATGATCTTTAAGGTCCCTTCCAACCCAAACCATTCTATGATTCTGTGAGTCAGGCTTCCACTTAATTAGCAACCACCAGCAAGCAAAGTAGCACACACAAAGACTTTCACCAAGGACAAGAGTGTTATTCAGGTAGGTTTTCATCCAGAAAAGAGCAAAATTAAATGCACCAATTATAAATTAGTATGAATACAGAGAGTTCCTCATATAACAATCACCAGTGAATATATTTAGCTTTGTGATTAAATTTCCAGACACTGTTTGCAAAGACTATGAGAGAAAAGGAAAAAAAATATTTTGAAAATAAGCAGAGAGGAACAAAAAGTAGTGAATATAGTGGAGAGAAATTTTCAAAACAATAAAGGAAACAGTTACTAATGATAACGCTTCAAAAAGAGATTTAGCACAATTATTAAAAGAAACAGTGTGTAAGAACGTTCAGCAAAGAAAAGAACTGGAACAAACCAAAAGAAGGTTATATTACATAAGCAGCATTTAGCAAACAGTACATACAATTTCTTTAACCAGCATTCTGCAGGTATAGAAACACACAAACATTAATACAAGATGAGTATCAGCAGAATTACTACAGCGTTCCTGCACACATATCTGAGGATTACTTGGCTAATACTAAGAGGTTAAATTAAATTTTTTTCTCATTAAAGGTGAGACTGCCTGCGTTTACTTTCCAGTGTTGGCTAAAAAAGGAAGATTGGAAGGAATGGAGTGAAACAGAACAGGTGGAGCACCAGACGGGCTCTGCTCTTCCATACCTAAAGATACAGCCACTGCTCTTGCCAAGTCTTGAATTTTTAAACTCCCCTTCAATGTTTCTCATTTTTACTACCAACAGCCTGTTTCCCTTTACAGTGTTCACAGAAAAAGAAGGTTTTAGAACTCAGTCTACTGACTATTAGGTAAGTGCTGAGCACATTAAAGTAATATATCTTTCTCCTAAAAGAAATTCTAAGAAAAAACCCCAAACCTTAAGTGTGAAGACTTTTCTGGCTTAACAACTGGTTTTACATTAGCCTTTGAATCATCTCAAGTGAGACCAAGAATTCATTTGTGACTGAAATTCACCATAACAACCTTCAATGGCCAAACTTTTCAAATGTTATCTGGTCTCTTCTGTTTTAAAGGGTAAAAATAATACAGACTGAAGAAAATATTCACTTTATCTGAGACTGCAACTATTTCAAAATTTAAACTTGTCTTGCTTAAAGCAGTAAATAATTTGAATTAAATGCTATAGATCACGTACAAACATCACTACACAGGTGCAGCTGACGTAGTTAATCCAGAAAGCATTGTGCTAATATATTTTGTCATGAATAAAAGGAATTAAGATAGAAAGCAAGGAAAAGAAACAGCAAAAAAGAAGCCCATCATGTTTAGAAGATTTTCGGTATCCTATCAAATATTCCAGTAAACTTCATGCAGGACAGAATTTTAAAATATAGAATAAAAAGCAATTTTTGCCTATGGTGTATGTACTAAAGCAGAGGACACACATGCCACCCATTCAAAACTCAAGCAAATGTGTTTGTTCAGATTCAAGAAAAACATTAACAAGACAAAATCCTTCACTTTGGCAGAGTCAAAACCTGCCAGAATTTCCTCAGCCTCTTACCCAGGAGTTTTGCAATGATGTAAATTGCCTGTCCCCACAAGAACAACTTTCCATCTCGTCCATTGTTACTGGGAAACCGTTTCTGACTGCCAGGGTTCTTCTTTTCCAGTTCAACAAAATCAGCTGGCACATAGTAATACTTGGGTACAACAGGACACCCTACGGAGTTTTGAAATAAGTACAGTCAGTAAATAAATTCCACTTCCTGTAGCATTTGACTGTAGGCCCCTAATGAAGCTAAAGTGTATTCAAAACAGGAAAAATTATACCCTACCAACAATTCAATTGAACTGAAAGACTGTTGTCATTCATTGTTATCTCTCAAAACCACAATCAGTGCAGGAGACCCAGGGCAATATTAAACTATTTTATTCTTCACCAAACACTTCCACAGATTCTTTCCCAGAACACGCACGTTGTCTGCGTAGCATCTTACTGCGCAAAAAGAAAAATTAAATATTTCTTGCCTAAAGCAAAATGCAGTAGAGATAACAAAGCATAATCAAAAGAAATGAAAGCTGCATCAGAGCAAAACACTTGGGGCGGTTTTTCCTGCCTTTAACAACAGATCAGTATCAGACAACTTTTTCTTAGTCAAAAGGAGTCAAACATTCAATTAAATGAAAATTATCATTTTTTGCAAGTATGCAAAAACAAGTTAAAACTGACATCTTAATTTTGAAACATCATGAAACAAAATGGCATAACTTCTTCATTGGAATATAGCATATCTTGTACCTAGAACTATGCTACAGGTATTACTGATCACTGTAGATAAACAACTTTTATTTCAACACTCTAAGTTGACAAGAGTCAGGAATTTAGAAAGATTATTACAAATTACTGACCTAATTATATGCAATACAAAAGCAAATTATTATGCTTTCTGCAAAATTAAATTTCACCTTAGTATTGCTTTAATTTTTCATTTATTTGGATAAAGAACAGGTGAAGAACAGAATAAAGTTTCAGTGTCTCGTTGGTTGTTAGACAAAAAAAAATTACTGGCAAGAAGCTGAGAAAAGTTGAAAAGTGAGAGTTACTAGAGACAGAATATTCAAATGAGCGAGGTATCAAACTTTAAGATGAGAAATTTATAATGACATTCAGCAAGAGGAACCACAAGATCAATTTAGTGGCCACAGAACTTCACATACTCATTAATAACCAGAAAAAAGCAATGATCAGCAAGGTCAGAAAACTTGATACGTAATGAAACTTGGTAAGGAATTCCTTGAATTTCTTGCAGAAACTAGTTCACTTTAACAACTATTCTAAGTTTAAAGAACAAGCCACACTAAAATATTCTGCATCTACTTGTGTAACTATACCCACAGATGTCAAGAACAGGTGACTAAAGATGCTGCATTTTAAAATTGGATTGTCAGTATATTGAAGCTTGTTCTGTTCTCAGGACATTTTTTTCCTCCCACTCAAACTTATGGTCTTTTTCTTTTTTCTTTCAACTGAATTTTGGATGGATGTGCCTGTGGGCCATCAGTAGTCTTGTCTGCAGTTCCAGACATTCTGGAGTGCACAATTTAAGTAAGAGAACATTTATATTAAAATTAACATGTTGCCACTTTCACTGTTCTAAGCTAAATCCAATTTCATATGTATATACCAAATTATTTTTTAAAATCTTGTGAAGTTAAGTGACAGTGAATGACACAAGTAACTATCGACTGTTTCAATGTTCCACCTGGATGCAATGTGAGTGTTGGGAGTTAATATCTTCCTGCAGAATCAAAGTGAACTCTGTAAATAACGAAGCACGGGCAAAGGAGGGGAGGAATGAGCTGGTACAGTGCAAATCCTACATTTATGAGTCGCATTTTTCCAGGTAACATGACTTCTATTATGACAGTTTATGATGTAAAGTATCTTTATGAAAGAGATTATTTTTGTGTTAGTATTTTGCCATCAGGAAACATAGTGATACTATTACTTCTCCTTTGCTCTGACTGCAAATATACATTAATAGGAATGTCAGTATTTTAATAAATTCAGATCAGTAAAAAACAGTGTTTTCGAAGAATGATTATCAGATATTACCTTCAGATGTATGTTGAAGCAAAGGATCCAGAAGATCCTGATATTCCTTTACTTGTGCAGGATTTCCTCTAAAAACTCCTAAAAATAACCAGACAGTAATTGATTTAATGGAAGAAATAACTTCTCCGTGAGATCAATGTTCACAGAAGAAGAAAAATCTAGTGTTTGTTTTTAAATGGGTTAGGACCTACACACTAAATAGTTCATGAAAAGTAAAAGACTAAACTGTAGGTCCTCACTAACTGCTACAGCTAAATTTCACAGGGATAATGAACCAGACACTTTCTTATTAGCTTAAACTGAAATCCACGGCAATTTCCCCAGGACAGTAAATCTGTGGACACAGAGAGGCTCAGGAACCAGACACAGACGAGCTGGAAATAACTCCTTTGTTAGAGCAGAAGGAAGAAGCAGGGGTTGTGTGCCAGCGTGGAGACAAACAAGTAGGTTCTAAATCTTTAGGGACAGGGTTGCAAACTGATCTAGAAACCCCAATATGGGCATTGAGTTGCCCAGAAACCCCAATAAATAAATACAAAAGGAATTTGGAGTAGGAAATTGAAAAATTCCCCTCCAAAGATTTTTAGATGGAACGTTTACGTTGATAAGTTACCTAGGTATTATTTAATTTTTTTTAAAAAGTTAGACTAACTGGCTACGTTGAAAAACATGGCCAGGAAGCACAGGCATTTCAAAGAGAAACTAGGCCTTTTCTGGTTCGCTTTCTTCTCTTCTGAATTCTGTTTCAATTACTACAGAATATCCAACTTGAAAAGACCTGCTGCAACATTCAGTTTGTCAATGTGTTCTCTCTTCTACTTCCTTTTCTCTTATGTGCTGCTGTGAAGTTGTGCTACACTGTGAAAGGTTTAAGGCTTAAAAGGCAATGCAGGACTGAATGTAACAGATTTAAGCTTTTAAAAAACCCATACCGAGTTATATTCTAAAAACAGTTCACGTTAAAAATGTTGAAAAAAGAGGGGGTTTTTAACCCATGAGACAGAACTCTAAATGAGATATTTAGCATCGCTGTGTTATGGTTTACTTTGGCAGGACAGGAACATCGTTTTGTATCCTTCCACTGAGAGCTCATCTCTCTAATACCTTTAAAGAACAGGAACATAAAGCTGTACTTACCATCAATTATCATGAAAATGAAAAACAGAGGGAATTCACACTCAATGCCATCGAAAAGCTGAAAAAAATAAAAATTCATCAGACATTTCATCATTTTGATTTAAGGAAATATATTTGAATATCCCACTGAATAATTTTAAAGCCACAAAAGACAAACATGAATGCAACAATCATTTTAGTAGATCAGTTTTTCATTTAGCTTATGGCTTCTTAATTCTATGGGCACTTTAACTGTGCTTTTATGTATGCCGTGTCTCATTCTCAAGTAGAATATTTATATAATCTGTTTTATTTTCCACAGAGAAACTACTGGGGAGGGAAAAAAAAAAAAAAATTAAATTTTCATTTAGATAACCTTTACTGATAAACACTGTGGTCAAAAGCAAAATTGTTTTCCATACACTCAGACTGTAGTCAGCTGTGAAATTAAATAAAATGATAAATAACTTCCTTATTTGTTATGTGAAATCAGCTGTACCCTATATGTAAATGGAAGCACATTCATTACAAAACAAATCAATGAGTAACTTGCTGATTTAGCAATCTCTCAAAACTGCACATACCAAATTACAAAATGCATCTCCTTCACTTCAAGCAATTAGGAATCTGACCAAACTGCAAATAGGATTGTGGGGGTCCCTTTTCGTTTCCTTTTCTTTTGAGGGATTGCACTTTGCTTTTTGGTGTTGGGGTTTTTTCTTTTGCTTTTGGTGGGGTTTTGTTGGATAATTTTTTTTGATTGGGGTTTTTGTTGTTTGGTTGGGTTTGGTTTTTTCCTTTTTTTTTTCTTAACTACTACCTAAGCATTTCAGAAAACCAAAGTTTGTCCTTATATAGCCCTGTTATTCCTTTACCTTAATTTCTGCTGGTTTATAATAACGTCGCGTTTTGTCCTCCAGCGCTGTTCTGTACCCATCTCTCAGAAATCTTTTAAACCCATATTTTCCTTTCAATTTTCTAAGAACTTTATCTAGTGTTTGATTGAACAAAGCCTCATCATCCAAAGCAAATGCAGGATAACTGAGACAGGGCAAAAGAGCCGCATCAGTATTCTGTAGGAGTGGGAGAAATAGCACATTACAAATTTAATTAGATCTCTGGCAATTATTTGATGCACAAACAAAGACTGTTTAACTTACTAAGTGAAATATATATTTGGAACATAATCTTATCTTTATCAAAATCATAGTACTAGTACATTAAAAAAGTGTGCAAAATAAGGCTTCTAAAGATGCATAAGGATAAATTACAAACCAAATATTCAGATGTATGATTTAAAAGAGAACTCATTTGACTCAAAATCTGACCTATTTTACAGTTGACAATCTGCAGGGATAAGCGAATGCATTCTACAACTTTGCAGTTTTAGAAACAAAAAATAGCCTCCAGGTTCTTCCTGGAAGAAACACAAACATTTGGGTATCCTATCCTCTAAAAGATCACAAACATTTTATAAAGGTGCAATGCTGAGAAGTAACTATGATTAAATTATTGTTTCTGAAAAGCTATTTTTCAGGAATATTCTTCAGGTGCTGTAACAAACAAGACCATTTGATTTGCAATTAAGGTGATAAGGGAATAATTTCAGGAAAAAACATGAGTAGCATTTCTCAAGAACCATGTGCAACTATAATGAATTAAAAAGACAAGAAAAATTACTAACTACTGAATCAAGACTACTGGTGAGTTTACAGAAACATGAAAAATGTAGTTTTAAGTTCTACTTCTTATGTCACACACTGTTTTGTTATTCCTTTCTGCTGAATAACAGAAAGGAATAAAATTTAAAATACCATATTTTCACCAATATCATTGATGTGAACCCAAAAAAGGAAAAAAATAAAGGATGTGAAGATCACTTCTATAGCATAAGGAACTTATGAAACCAGCTTCTGTCAGAATATTTCAAGTCTCCAACAAATAATAAACAGCAAAAGAGTTCTAAAAGGCTATTAGACTATAAAAAAGTAGCTGACAGTGCTTTTTATTTTGATTATCCAGTGCTACAACTGTGCTATAATTCTTCTACACAATGAGTAAACTATTAATGTTGAAGCGTAATAGTCTGTTTCATGATCAAAAATGCTATTATACCCCAGAACGAACAAAAAAGCAGTAAAACTATTATCACTCATTTTAAGTTACTGATTTTCACAAAGCAAATTTACCTTTGATGCTAGTACTGAATTAGATTTTTTAAATTAATCTATATTTATGTCACTTAGATTTACTCACTGAGGAAATATTTATTTGTAACAGTAGCTTACAACAAGAAATCCTCCATATTCAGCAATTTATGAAAAGCCAACCTTAAATGCTTCTTTTCTAGATAGAAGAATGAATTAAAGCTAAAATAAAATGTTTCAAATCTGCAGGCACGGAGTGTATAGTGGGAAGTAAAAAAGAAAGAAGGCCAAAAGAAAAACAATTACTGAGACTGCAAATCCTACTTAAGTCACTGCAGATCATTAGTACTTTAAATTTTATTTTTAAATTGTTTAGAAAGATACAAACAGGCTACCATTTTAATTTAAATATTCAGAAGATAAAGAACACCATCATAATTCCACTTCAGAAAAACAATTACATCACAGTGACCTGTAAGAAGTAAAAATTTAGTATCTTCCTAGTAAATTCCTAATTTTACTAAGCAGAACATAATGGCCATCATAGAACTAAGAATTATGTTCCTATCCATTTATTTTCTCCACACTCTGTTGAGGTGAATTTCATTTAATTACTTACATGAGACCTTGACTCTCGGGGCAGCAATGAACAGAGAGTCTGTCTGTTACGGTTATGGGCATCAAAATCCACAAATATAACAGACCAAGAGCAGCCCTGTAAACAGAACGTGAAATTTATATAAAGGGAAGGGAAGAAAGGTTAGCATCTCCTGGTGAATCTGGTTCTTTCTTTTATTTAGGTTACACTGTAATAGTCTGGTAGCTGGTAATTTTAATCTAAAAATATACCACAATATCAAGTTGAAAACATTTTGAATTTTCAAACGTGTTTAAATATAACCAAAATCAGATGGTTTTATCTCCTAGTGATCATGACTTATATGATTCATTCAAGCTATAAACTCTTCCATTAATTCTCAAAAAAACAATGACTGTATTAAGGACAAAGAAAAAAAGTAGTTGTTCCTCCCTGTGACTGCAGGAAATGCTCCATATAGTGATGGTGAATATTTCAGTCAGTTAAAACACAAATAATTGGATATTACCTGAGATACCACTTTAGGAAAGGGCTTCCATAGCAAACAAAAATAACCTGCTGTTCAGCTATTGTAAGCTCAATGTTGTCAACATCTACTCCTTAGCAAAACCCATTTCCTAGTAAAATTCTGTAACTTTACACTATATCTCTCTGTCAGCTTTTTTGATACTTCCTGAAAAAGTCAGAAAAATTCAATAGCTGAAATACTGTTTAAACAGAATCAACAGCATTTAAAAGGATTATCAGTAGGCAATTTTTTGGAAACTCAATGCATTTTATTAATGAATGGATATCTTCATACATGTTGTCATTGATAATGAATCTCAGTATCACTGTCCCATTGGAAGACATTCAACACTGAACTCATTTCATTACTGTCATAAATACCGTGCCATCAATTTTCATAAATTCATCAATTTTCTCCTAAAAAGCAGTCAGTTTCATTGGTATACTGTTCTCTTAGGAAGATTGTTCCAGAATGCACTTTACCTATTAAAAACTTGAATTTCCAACTAAGTACATAAGCTACATAACTAGCTAACTACCCATCTTTCTGTGCCGGTACTAGCATCCATTCATCTGGCTTTCCAAACAACAAAGGATTTTCTTACTTACTCTTCACACACAATCTAATAGCTATCATGCAAATACTCAGCTTTTCCTTTTCTAGGCTAAACAAAACATATTTTTCCACTGTCCTCACAGAAAATAATCTCTCTGTTCTCCTAATTGTTCCAGCAAGATATACTGAATAGTGCTGAGATAAGAACGTACATAACAAATCATCAAAGCAAATGTGATTATTTATTCTCCTACTTTCTTCTTAATCCAGATTCTGATTATTCATGAATCTCTAAATTCATCTACAAACTCTGAACACAATCTGTCTACATGTGTGAATATGCACTTTCAAAATCTGTGCTTCACTAAAGGATTCTTTGGGGATTACAAAAGCCGACTAATTCGCATTTGCATCTTGTTTTACGAAGGAACTATTTTTCACTTCTCTAAAGACTGTAAAGTTCTGTAGTAAGGACACTTTACAAAGGCTTGATATTTTTTTTAAATATATTTTTTTCCACTAGTATGGGACATGTGGTTCATACACAAAGAATTGATTATACTATGACTAGATCAGACTTGAAATGGCATTAATCTCGTCACTAGCAGTCCCATTTTCGTGCAAACATGCACACACTTAATTCATTAGTTCATTAACTCACATTGTCAGTAAATGCACGTCCTCTTATGTAGACTTTTTTGCTGATATGTAATTTTTTCAAAAAGTTATTGTAGCTAAAATGGGATTCTTATATTAGTGGTAAAAATTTTAAGCGATTTATATGCTGTGATTTATATGCCAGAGGTTTGGGTTAACCCTATCAAGCCCCCAGAAAGAGAAAATAAGTTACAGTACTTTTAGTGGTGATGATTCTAATGTGATTAAGTAAAAACATAAACTGAAATGCAATTGGTTCACACTGCATTCTAAATGTAAAATCAACAAATAAGTAAAGAAACCAACCAACCAGGCCCAGTTTTACAGTTCTTCCATACAAACTTCAGGAGAACTTAGGAGAACACAGTGATTTCAGGATCTGGCTATGATCAATGCACAGTTAAGGATTATAGCAGAATTCTTATGCCAATGTCATACACATTAACTACTTCATACAGATTTATAACTATTGTTTCAGAGATATACAATACACTGGGAATGAATTTAAGAAATTTATCATACGATATAAAGCAAAATAATGACAAACTAAGTAACTTATTTATCTGTTATACTGAAAATTCTCTTCTCAATGTGTAAATAAATCTTTTACTGAGGGAAAATTAGGATTACAGCTTGACTGTATTTTTATGGTTATTACTCCCACATTTTATGAAATACTTCTGGTATGATGGAGATGAAAATGAACAGCATTTAAAAACCATGAATGAAATCCTTTTAACATTAGAACATGTGAAATTCAGATTAAACAGAAAGACAATTTATTCAATTTATAATTGTTCTTTATTGTATCTGGCACCTAGAAAGTATAGCAAAGGATGCATTAAAATTATTTTAATATTAGCTAAGCAGCGCTTTGATACAGAACAAAAGTAGTATGATTTCTTACAGATATATACGCTAATTTGGGAATGGGGGGAAGGAACAGTTTAATGTAAGTATCAACAATAAGTGACCTTTATTTTGTCTTTTCTGGGTGCACCCATGAACGCACAGGGAAATAGCCCTATCATGATATACTCAAAGATCTATCACACACACACATGTGTGCAAGCACAGCCTCAATCCTACATATTTGCATTTATTAGTCTCTTCCAGCATCCCCCATGTGAGTGGAAAAATCTGCATGGAAAGGCTGAGCAAGCTGCTGTGCCCAACACTGATTTATGCAGGTTGCACGAGTGGAGTTGCAGGTGCAAACAAGTTCCTCTTGAGGGGCTCAGCAGGATTTCTCAAAGCTATTGGAAGCCAGCTGGAGCTCAGCACAAAGGCAAACTCTGCCGCAGACTGAAGGTCAAAATGGTTTCTTTTTATGCAAAGTATCTTGGAAATAAACTCTCGAAGCATTTAAAGCTGGTTTTGCTTCAGCAGTTTATTCATCCATTTCAGAATTTAGTTTAAAAGAATCATTTGAAAGAAAAAAAAAACAAAACAAAACCCAGCAGACTCATTTACTGGTGCTTCAGGCTGTTGCAAAGGTAAAGACTGTAGATAAACATTTTTTTCTGAAATACTGACAATGTGAGTATAATGTCTGATCATTATTTAAGGTCCTTACTAGCTCCTAGTTCTTGACGCATAGTATCAGCTTTTAAAATGTACATAAAGTAAGCCCAAACTGGACCAAATGGCTAAGTCTTTTTGAAACAGTGTATTTGTGTACGTATAAAGAGCGCTTTCATACTTCACTCATCAGCAAAGCACCATCAATAACTCCTCAGGAGCGGATTCTCAATAGGACAAGCCATTGTGCTACAGCACTAGCACAAATACAGAGATGCAAAAACAAACATCAAAAAACCCCACCACAGAGAGGCATCCACAAAAATTGGAATGGATGCCTAAGTCTACAGAGTCAGTTTAGGAAGATCTCCTGCTTTATGCCATAAGACAAAGAAGGGTCTAATAATAGTAAATGGTACAGCTTTCCATCAATAGATATTGTTTAATAGATGATACTTCTATGTCAGTTGCTGACTATTTAAAACAAATTCTAACTTATATTTTTCATCACAGGCATGTTTAATGGTTGTTTTTTTTATATGAATAAACTATAAGGAAGAACTTTTTGTTTAACAATGCTACTAATTATTGTATATGACTGTTCTGATCCGTATCTTCCATTTTACCAATAGAAAAATGGAGACACAAATAACTAAGGATGTTTTAATAAATCAAGCAGCACAGAAAGGAACTTGGAACTTAATTTGGACTGTCTCCCAGTCACACTTTGACAGTTGACCTATCTTATGCTCATTAGCTCACACAAAGAGCACCTGAGAATTCCCCTTATTCACCATTAACCATTTCTATCTTTCCTTTGTACTATTTTATTTATGGCAAACCACTGCATTTAACCCAGTTTCTTAAAGTTGAATATTTGAAACAGACAAGTATCACCATGTGAAAGTCAGATCCATCTGACTTACAAGACAAACAGGAGAGCACAGGTATTACAGAAAGAGAAGAAAAATCCCATCTTCAAGCCAGCAAATATATATAGAAACTTTACTAAAAAAATACACAAATAGTACTGCAAGTCAAGGTCACAATCACTAAATTATTAAAACTCAAAAGGCTGACGTACTGCCTAACTGCAGGAAAAAATACATAAATATAAAAAAGCTATGCAGGTAAATGTGTAGTTTGAGTGTTACTCAACCCTAAGAGGAGGTAAAGCACGTTTCATCAATGAATGTTTATTTTGCATGAAATACAGACATTTGGGCATGTGGGCAAGGCCCATCAGTTACAAATCAAGGATGGGATTCCAGGAAAACAGTGCAATAGGAAGGCTTTACTCATTGTCCTGAGCTCACCCACTGGTGACCAACCTGTCCTCCCTTCCACACGATTCACAGACAAAACTCACCAGCAAGTTTTAGAACCATATCTACACACACTTGATACCATCCAGCTTTCTTTTCAGCTGCACTCCTACCCTTTATTTCCATTCATTAATAAAACCAGTAGCTTGACAACAACATATCTCTTCCATTTGTAAATTTTCTAGATCATTAATTTGAAAGAGTATTCTTTGATTTTAGCTACAGACTACTGTAGGTGTAACACCTAAAAAAAGATGTACATTGAAGAGGAATACAAGCCAAAGATAAAAATCTAAGAAAAGACTTGCTTTCTTCATTGATCCAAGCCATATAAAAGGATGGCAAAAGATTTTACCACTATGCAACAAATTGAAATTAAAAGCCAATAAAACAGCAGGATTATGTACGAGTAGCTTGTTTAAAAGCCTTCATCCAAAGACACATGAAGGAACAAAACAGAGATAAGGTGATACTCGTAGCTAGAATTATATTGTATTATGACCAACAGATAAAATTCAGTAAGAAAAACTTTTTTGGCAACCAAGCCTTTTTTCAGAATTAGTGACAATTATTTTAGGTTTTGGGGTTTTTTTTGTTGGTTTTTTTTTTATAAATAATTCATGACAGTAAGGGCACTAATGATTTTATCAGATGAATTCTCTACCTGAAACAGGAGCAATCAGTTTGCAAACTGCATCTATCAAACTGTGCTAAA
>JAOXJM010000063.1:32017501-32048399 GCA_026413425.1 Tringa solitaria
AAAGGCAATTCAGACAAAATCATACAGACCTATGATCTAAATAAGTAAGAAAAGAGTTGCATCACTTGGTTTTCTCATTATCTAAAGAAAGAATGTTAATGAAGATGTACATTTCTAGATTTTAGAAATCTAATGCAAATCACTGGATCTATCTCCCTATCACTGGAAAAATCTCCCTTTTTTAAAATGGTAGTACTCTTAAGTGCACTTAAACTTTTTAAGGCAATACAGCAGCAACTATTAAACAGACTCAAATAAATTTAAACAAATCCAGATTAAGAAAATTGAAAAAAAAAAAAATCTGTGCTTTCCATTCCTGTCTCAAAACATAACCTCATTTTAGAGCAGGACAGCAGGTTGTCCTGACGTGACTTGTCCTCAAGTAAATGCCGCGGTGGCTATTATTATCTTATTTACAGAACAGTTGGCAATCCTACAAACATCTCTTACCATGATATAAAATTGTTTTATTTTCGAGTAAAGATACAGCAAAATCTCTTAACACCCACAGATTCATATGTATTTGAACAAAGTCCTTCAGCTTTCCACAAAATTAACCCTGTTATGTATTACACTGAAATTCCACTGGACAGAATGCACTGACTGACAGTTTGAAATAAGGTGAAAAGTGAGAACAACGCAACTAAAAGTTAACTGTTGTAACAGACCTTTTAATTCTTGACTTTGTACCCTTCAGTAACAGCAGGGAACTAGAAAAGTTTTCAATGTCATGTTATATTCACTCTTTGCACATTAACACTTTATTGCCTATTAATTTGTTTCACTACCATTTATCTTTCCTGACTTCCAGTAAAAGTGGAGACTATCTGCAGTGCATTTCCAGAAGAATTATTTTACAGTTGGTAATTAAATAAAAAATAAAACCAAGGGAAAAAAAAACCAAAGCCAACTTAATAAAGCATGTGTTTTAACATTGGAAATCGATTTGTACCTCATCTGTGTTGTAGATAATCTGCAGTCCCGAAGAGATCATCTCAACCAAATAGAGGAGAAATAACGACACAGCATTTATCTGAAGTAATTAAAGACAGAAAGGAAACTATAATTAATTTTATGTTTATTGGAGTCACATAAATAAACAAGCTAAATGTGATATTACTAACAAAGATGGTCCCACTATAACACAGTTTTGGTTTTTCAAAAATATTATCCTAATCTAGCAATATCCTACATGTAATGATGTGGAAACAATCAATAGGAGGAAATGCCACAAACAAGCATTGGCCTCTACAACTTCTGCTGCAGTATCATTTTTTAACTTACTTGAAACTATGATATTTAAATGTTTTTGCTTATGTACACTGCTTTGACCCATAAGCAATCACTTTAGTCACAAGTTATTTCATGTTTACATGTGACAATTTAGTCATTACACATGACAATTTAGTAGCAAGGAGAGCACCATGAATGCAAGTAGCACATCGAGTAATGCATAGCACATCTGAAAAATAAACCCCTCTGTCCCTAACTGGAATTTTAACATTATTGATTGACAGAAGTATAATTACAACATTCAGATATGATTATATTTGGGAAAAACTGTTTTCCTCTGTAGCTGTAAATAGCATTTATTATTAACAGTAATTACCTTCAGCAGCTGTACAGATGAGCATCATAATCTCAATTTATTAATGAATCAGAGAAAACTGCTTTTGTTACACAGAATTCTAGTATAATTGAGAATTTGTACAACTTCAATAGAGAAACTTAAGTTTATCACAGTAACTTTCTTCAACGAGCACTAAAACCGCAATCTCGGTACATGAAATTTAGAGAATCCTTCTAGAACTTAAAATTTACCTGAAACATAGCAGATTAAGAAAAAGGTCAAAATTTTCAAAATTCTCCAAGACTTAAAGACCACTGACTCTTAATAGTTTCTTAATACAATCTAAAAAGCACCAGTTACAGCAATAATGGCAGACCAGCTATGTCATATATTCCATTCTTCCCAACCAAACCACCCCAGTTACTCTGTTTTCTGTTGTTTCCACAGACATGAAAACCCTCTTTTTTTTTTCTTTTTTTTTTTGAGATTTGCTGATGATGGTTGTTTATGGGAAGGGTTGAGTTGCCACAAAACCCAGAGACTTTGAACTATCATACAATGCTCCCCAGGCCCCAAAATTATTGTCTCCTTCTGCAGATAAAAGATGTGCATTTTCAGGAAGTTTCACATCGAAGTCCAATATGCTAACTTATGGTAACTCCACATCTCGTTTTTCTCAGAACATACATTTCCTGAACCCAACACATTTACTATACAAACTCTCTCAGTGATGTTGTCACCATGAAATTAAATAACTATCAACCTACTGTAACTTCTGAATAATTTCACTAGCAATTTCTGAACTAAAAAGAGTATGTAGAGTTGTGGAATGCAAAAGGATAAGTTTATGAATGCAAAAAAGGGTCTGAAGGTAAAGAGAAGGAGAAAAAAAAAAAGGTAAATCAACCCTTTGGAAAAAGAAAGACAATAAAACAACCAATTATGCAATGAATCTGACTAGAAGCTGCTACATAAAATAGTAAACAATTTGTAACTAGACAAAGCTGTTGACAGGGTATATTAAATCTTTACTATGAATGAAAATTGCTCAGAAAATGGAAAATTAAGGTGGGAACATTAACAAAAAAATCCAATATTCAATGTCAGATTACACTAAATCTTTCACTTTACTGACTACTACAACTTTTTTTTTCTTTTTTTGCCAGGATTATTTATTGACAGCCATCTGTTGGTCTCAGAAAGAAGCAATTCATAAACAATCAACCATCCACCTCCACAAATCCCACAGTTATTTCAGTACCTTCTGACCAAAACATACCACTGAGTTTTATTTCAAAACTGTCTTTTTCACCAAAAGATACAGAAGGAATCTCAATTTTATCAAGGATAACACATCTAACATCAATCCAAACAAACTGAGACAGCTGCATTGTGAAAGAATGGAGACAACAATAATCTTATTTTAAATAATCCAAACTTTCATTTACACACACACATATTTTACCTGAAGGTGACCATATTCCTGATGGGAGAGGACCTCATCTCCAGTGTGTGCACTGAAAACAGAATGAAGACATCCAGATGGCTTGGGGTCTTGCTTAAATTGCTGAACCTAAAGGTGAATTAAAGGCAAAACATAAAATCAAAGTGAGTAACTTCAGTATGTTTGGCAATCACAAATTCACTATATAACTTGGGTATTTCAAAATGTCTTGATATGACCACTATGTAAAACTTATAATCGACAGTTCCTGAAACTTACCAGCAACTGTTTCACACATACTTAAAGTATACACATACTTAAAGAATACATATATTCAACCCATCTACCTAATCTCTTTGGGTTTGTTAGGAAAAAATGTGTAATAGATAGCTACAGATGCCTAGTCACTTTCTTCTTCTGCAGAAACATCCCTTTGTTTTACTGGAGCTGGAATCTTAGCAGAAAGCACATCAAAGCATATCACACCTACCTTAATTCACAGATCCTAAATGTACATATAAAATCCTGACCCATACGCTCTCAGCTGGCTCACCACCTTTCCCAAGCACAGCAGTACCATGAATTACAGCTACTCTCTCCCTTATAGGGCAACTTCCCTCCTCACCTTCCTGGTCTGTCCCAAAGAGCCTGTATCCACCCATTACAGTGTTCCAGCCACTTGAGCTATCCTACCAGGCCCCTGGATCCCAGGAGATCATAGCCCTGGAGCTGCGCACATACTTCCAATGTCTCCTTTTTGCTCCCCATGCTGCATGCATTAGTGTACAAGCGTGGCTGAGGCACCCAAGCATGCTGATTTCCCAGAAAGGGTATGAGAGCTTTCTTCTCCATAATGCTGTCCCATAGGTACCTCCTTATTTCCTCACGTACGCTTGGGACAATTCCATTTCACGTAATGTCATGTGCCTTCTCTTCACATCACCCCAGACCCTTTGCTTGCCTACCCCATGCACCAATTCCTCACTTGATTGTTGAGCACTCCCTCTCTCCCTCAACCTTGTCAGTTTTAAGCTCTTACTGGAGCGTAAGAGCTCAAACTTATGTTGGGAACAACAGTTTTAATAATTTTATTGAATCACGATCCATAAAACTTAATCATTATTGTTGTACCATTTGACAATCTGACAAATGTTTTAAAACAAAAGACATTATTTCTGTTATTAATAATATTTTTTAAAGCCTTTTGGGTTACAGATCTACCAAATTGTTCAGAAGCCACATGTAGATCATGTAACAAGTGAAAAGCTACAAGAGCTAAGACGTTCTAGTGTAACAAAGTATATGGGAAAACAAAGACTTATTTTGGTGAGCACAGTTTGTGACATTCAGATGTATAGTGAGATGTTTACAGATATTAGAAGTCAAAGCTGATAGCTTAAAAAGAAAACATCAAGATCATACATAAGAAGAATAGCACCCCAGATTAAAAGGACTTTTTATTCATGGACATTATTGTTGGACCTCAGAACGAGCCTCTATGATACAGAATCTCTTACTATGGAAACGGAACACAATAAGATGAATTACTAATACAAGAGATTAAAAACAAAGGAGTGAAATGAGAAGTACAGAGGTTTTACAGTAGTTTTGATTCCTTATTAATTGGGAAATACAATGTCTGCTACCTTACAAAACCATTTGAGAAAACAATCTGGACTGTCAGAGAGCTGCCAGTAGGGCAGAGAAAGGAAATCAAATTCATGGAGAAATGAATGAAGGTAACAAAAGATTCTTCTCCATAATGCCTCAATTCATGCTATGCTCTCCAACAAACAGTTTTCAAATTTTCTAACCATCATTGCCAGAACCTGGTCCACATTTGCCAACATTTTCAACACCGATCTTATCTCTAGGGGATATTCTTCTCTACCAACAATTCATACATAGCATATAGCATGTGCCCCAAAAACAAGAAAGTGAATACTGTTTTGTGGAGTTATCGTGTCTAGTCCATGAACTTATTGAGTACATTTTAGGTCATAACTCAAATGTTCATTAGCAATAGAAGATAACATCTGTAATTTCTGTCATAAGCAGCATTCTCTATTCAAGTTACGCCTTGGACATAAATATTTCATATTATTAAAAAATATCTTCCTTCTACACGAGGCCAGCACATACAGAGTCTCTCAGAATAAAGTCCAGTTTGACTTACATCTGTTAGGTACTGGAGACTGCTTATTACTACACTGTAGGAAAAGAGAAGCATTTATAATAATCAAGGCAAAAACTGACAATCAGTATGTCAGCAGTATGACACCTGTGTTAATTTAATACTCATTATTCATATCTGCACTCATCATCCACAAAACAAACCACTCCATGTAAGAAGATCAATTTAGGTCAAGATTATTTAAAGGTATGAGACAACAAAGTAACAGACTAAGAAAACTGAGAAAAAAATATGTCAGCATAAATACAACTGGCAATACATCTGATTTGCATATTATTATTACTGATATCACTTGCCTACGGACTTTACATTTCAGTTTGCATGCTTAGAAGTGATGAAAGCTGTGTGGTAACATGAATATTTTTAATACTACAGTTAAAAGTCACTGACATGAAATGTAAAATAATCATATGGAATACAGATATTTAACTATTTGTAGAATTATTGCTAACTATTATGCAAAATTAATCCACCACATCTGATTTTTGATAAGGAGAAGCCCTGAATATTCAGTAATATTCAGGGTACACTCACAGGAGGATTATAGGCTGAATAAATCAACCACATTATAACATAAGTAAATTACTCTGCTTCCTTATTCATTTTGGGTTGGTGCCCTTCTGAATTTACACCATTAGGTTAAAGAATACTGGAAAGTGAAATGGTCACCTAAATAAGGAAAACAACTGCAAATGCAATAACCAAGTTAACAGTGCAAAGAAAACTCTCCAGCCTTTGCTAAAAGAAATCCTACATCTTTCCATTTAAGACTAAAAAGCCATAAGAAAACCCCAATTACTAATGATCTAATGTTTAAACAGGATAAATAGCTGCAAAAGAAGTGTCAAATACATACTGCTGTTTACTTTGCAAAATGCTCATGTCTTCTGTACCCTAAAACAATGCTGACAATAATGAAGCAGCTGTTCTTAGCTGGCCAGCCACCCAGTAATACTGCATTTCCCTTTTGAATTTTATCTATATTTAGAAATTAGTTTTCATGGTTTAATTAATCCCTTAGAATTAAGTTAGTGCTTGTTTCCACACTACAGCATTTTACCTTATCGGCCTGACGCATGTAGCAGTAGAGAATCCCTCTCATACACTTTATAGCAGAATGCTCCAGTTCATGAGTTCTTCCCTTGTCATCATCAATACGCCTGGGTAAGAGAGATAACTCATAAAAAAATTGGAAATGCATTAGGGGAGAAAAAAGAAAAAAAAAAAAAAAGACACACTAGTGCTTTAGAATGTTGTATTTAACTAATGTTGTTGTATAGTGGTGCCCACACTCACATCAGCATATTTGTAGCCCTACCCATCCTTCCTTAATAAAATAAGATAAAATGTTTTCAGTTTATGTTGCAACTTACACAAACGTTTCTACCTCAAAATTTACGAAGAAAAATAATAATCCTTGCTGATATTATAACACTGCAAGCCATTGTTCTGTGTTCCTTGAGAGAACCAAAACAAAGGCAATTTATCTTTAACTCTACAAAATATCTGCCATTCATAATCAAGCAATCACTTCCTGACAATGTTGATAAACAAGAGTCTGAAAGTTCACTGCTCTGAAGGCCCAGAAATGTGTTTCAAGATACCTTAGTATTTTCATACTGTGAAATCAAACAACACTCACAATTACTATGTTACGAAATGCATATTAAAAACAATGCCAAGTCCCAAGTTATTTTGACTATAAGAAATGCATTCTTTGTTAGCAACCTTGACCATCGCATTCATGTGTTTTGTCTTTTCCAGTTCCCAATTTTTGATTGAGCCTTTCAGGGTGAAAATAATGTTTTCTTACATAGTTGCAACTTACAACATGTCTCTGATAAAATATGCAAAAGAGCCTAACACACCCACTGCTATTTCTCAGTCCATTTTATAGCTGTTACTAATTTGATTTCGGGTAAAAGGATAACTATACTGCAAACAAAACATATCCTTTTCCACCATACTTAACACGTTAGTAGTTTATGCTGAGGTTCTGCTAGTTACACTGAAAATTAACAAGGTAGCGATAATTTCAAAAGTTATACACATTCAGAACTCACACTATTTAAATGATAATCTTAGATACAAGAAATGTACTTGCTTTCAATTACAAAGTTGAAAGAAGGGGTAGAAAAGCAACCCCACAAGGAGTAAAACCAGATAATGCTAAATTAATAGGTTCAGATATCTTTTAAGCAGTAGGATTTAGTCTCCAAAGAGCAATAAGAAACACATATAAAAACCCTGAAGTTTTCATGTCACAACATTTTTTCTCTGTTCACAAAAGCAGTGTGTCTTCTTAATGTGCTCTCAAGAAATTTAGCTTTTATGAAAGTGAAGAGCAGCACTGCCATGAGTCAAGCACAGTAATCTGCATGTCGTAGATAAGGCAGCCTTCCACATCAGTCTTGTATCTTGGCTCATTTCAGATTTTAGCCATTCACTTAATTTCAGTCATTAACCTTTGCCCATCAAAGAAATTCTGCTGCGCAGTCCATGAAATTCAGGGCCCTGTTCTGAGCATAACTGGAAATAACCCAAATGATTTTTCTTGCCACTTCGTCCTTCCTTAGACCTGCAACAAATTTAATATACCATCTTCTATGATTCTACATATTGGTAATTAAAGACTGAATAACTCAGGCAGCATCAAGCCATGCTCTCTTCCATAAGCTGCTGAAAATGCAAAACAATCATCTCTTCTCCTTTCATTCTTCCTTCTAAATTTTTCCTATTTTTTTTCAAATGTTTTTATTTCACCAGCAGAAAGAGGAATTAAAAAAATGATGCAAAGATGTCAATATAAGAAATGAAAGTAATAATTACACGCTCTGAATGTTAATTTTCTTATAATTTTTGCTCATTTCCCCAAATTTTGAAACCCACTAGATTTCAGGCATGGCATCTCCAGAAGTAAACACAGATCTCTGTACATCTTTGCTTTCAAAAAGCATCATTTTGTAACAGCATTTCCTAGAAGACAATTTATTAACTGTCTCTTCAAATTGGTGTCAGATGCACAGAATCTAAAGCAAAAGAAACTCAAAAGATTTTATGTGCCAAGAAGATCATCTTTATTTCAACAGTAGCTCCTCGTATTATTTCTGGCCCTTCTTCTGTAAGATATACCAGAATTTTGTCCAAGAATGTGATCACTATCTCAATAGAAGAAGTCGATTACTAAAAAGACCAAATTATTCATTATCTGCACACCATCTTCTCTCTTAAAAACACTGCATTTGAGTTATCATCGCCTCTGTCTGTTTTCCTAGGGTAGCAAGGTTGCGAACAAGGAATATTAAATCTTGGAAAGCAATTTCCATAGTCATTTGACCTAAAGGAGAGCAAATTATGAATAAATTATTATGGTACGTAACTCTCCCATAGTTTTTAAGGTCATACCACACCACACAAATTCCTAACCCACTTCTCTAATGACTCAACAGTGGAAACAGAAGAAACAGAACATAAGAAGCGCTAACAACAGAGACTGCCCAGCTGTTGTACCTAGCAAGGGTGAGAGTCACTATTATTTCTCAAATAAACATTTCCCAGCATCCAAGGAATCAATCTCCTGCGAGTACCCGGGTCATTACTACCTGCTACAAGCCTGTTTCTGCTCTGAACTCTCGTACCAAATGTAAAATGAGCAGGTTTTCTTGAGTACGGTTTGCCACAATAACCTTTATTTTTAATAGCATGCATTAATTCCTCACTTTCAGAATATTGATACGAATTAAATTATATGAAAACATGTTTACTAACCAAAAGTATAGTGACAGTTTTTAACCTAGTAGCTACATAAATATTTTTATCAAGATTTGGAAACATGTATTGTCTCTATGGGTTTACAAAACTATTTTTGACAAAGCTTCATCTTTTCAAACATTCCCAGGGAACTACGTAACGGAAAGCACGTAACGTGGCAGAGCCACAAGTGTCGAAGTTACTCACCTGTAAGCAAGGGCTAACGCCCAGGCACATGCAGCACAGTAAAGACTGTCGTGTACTTTTGCCTTTTGGTTGTCACCGTATGTCTTTGTAGGAAACAGACCTGTCGTTGGGCTTTGATGAAGCAGCACAGTTGACTTAACTGGAAAAAGGGAAAAAGAAAAAATAGTATTAACAACATTTATATTTCTTCCAGTTTCTACATAGATTTTCAGGAAGAAATCAATACCTGTTGGAGCTTATACAACATAAAACAGAATAGAAAGAAAGGTGAGGACACAAGAAAATTTTGTCACACTGTTTTTTCAGTCAAATTACACCTTTTTACAAAAAAATCAGTATCCAAAACTATTTATATGGCTCTGTTCTAGTACAACTCACTTCGTACAGAATCTCTACAATGCAACCCGGTAATTTCTCCTTTATGAAAAAACAAAAGGGGGAAGCCTGTAGTATGTCAACTGCCCTCCCAAATAATTTAAATAGTTAAACTCTGCAGAACTTTACATTCATAAAAATTAATTTTTTTTTAACTTAGGCCAGATGATTGTACCAATATGTTTTAAAAGGAGTAAATAAAGAGAAAGGACAACTATAATTATTCAGCTCGGTACCTTGACATAAAAGAAGAACCAGACAGGAATTTTCAAGTTGTCAAAACTGAATTAGAAAAAATAATAAATATTACTTTCATTATTTTTGCCCTGTAATATTTCACATTTTGTGAATTGTTTTTTTAAAATTGTATAATAACCAGTGTGCTACAAGATTGAAACTGGGCTTAATGTCCTTGAACATGGTCCTTTGAATAATAATCTGTCCATTACAAGACAGGAAAGCAGGTTTTTTTCCCAGAATGTTATCAAGCATCAATTTTTAAAAAGCCTCTTTATTGTCTCTGTATTAGAAATCAAGTATTTTAAATTAAATATGGCTTTTTACATTATATTCTTCAGTGACTTAATACCATATAACAAGAACTTTGATAAAATGTTACCTGAAAAAGTCAATATAGATTATTCTAAAATGAAGTATAACTTCAATAGTAAATTTTTACTGAGGCAGCAGACTGCTCACAACGTAAGTGCCTGCCAGAGATAAATAACAAGCACCATCAGATTTGCTGCTGTCAAGCATTAAAAGTAAATTGAACAGTCACCTCTGTAAGAAAGATAAAAGCAATGCATCTACAAAGAGCAACGCATCTATGGAGAGACTAGGCACAATGCACAGACTTCACTTCGAAAAGTGGTTTGAATGAAGGGAATCTCACCCCACATTTTTAGAATGATGGAAAAACTGTTCACTATTCTATACCCTTGCCTGACTGAAACCTAAATTCTAAACAGTCAATTGCATAGCCATTAAAAAACCCCTGATTTTAGAATACAGGCAAAACTTTATTATAACACAAACCCACCCAACACCCAAAACAATCAATAAAACCCATTGCTTCCCTAACGTGTAAGTTTTTGGCTTAAAATGATTTCATAATGAAAAGAAAAGCAGGAAAATGGGCTTCAAATAAGTTACCTACCAGATAACATTTCAGCACAAAAATACATTATGGCACCATTAATAACAAAAATTAACTTCTCACTTCTCCTGGTTTCAGCTGAGACAGAGTTAAATTTTTTTTTCCTAGTGATCACTGTGTTTTAGATTTGGTACAACACGAATGTTAATAATGATAATATTGTTTTAGTTGTTGCTAAGTGATGTTTATATTAGTCAAGGACTTTTTTCAGCTTCCCACAGAAGCTCAGAAGCAGCATAGACAGAACAACAGAATGCCCAACGAAACGTTCTGTACCACAGACATCATGTTCAGTACATAAATGAGGACTGGCCAGGGGAAAGGAATCTGCAATCTCTGCCAGGTCAGGCTGGGCAACCAATTCACTGGCCAGTGAGAGTCACTTGTGTCTTGTATATTCTTTCACCATTATTATTATTATTATTGTTATTTTCTTTTTCTGTTATTGTTTTATTAAACTGTCTTTACATCAACCCATGAGGCTTTTTTCCCTTTCCAATTCCAATTCATATCTGGGTTATTTCAAGCAACAAAAACTGTCAGCAGATTACTTTTATGCTTCCCCTTTCATGACCATCAGGTGCAACTTAGAATCTGTTCTACCATTCTACCATAGCCTGACAAATACAGGGGATCATTTTGAACACTGTTTACAGTTCATGATTTTTCAAGCAATGTATGAAACATCCAAATACACACATTATTTATCACAGGAATCCTATGAGAAATTCTAAAGACAGAACCCTTTACCTCTCAGAAAATAAAAATCCTTATAAAGACTGCAGATAATATTTTAAGACAAAGCCAATCACTGTCATAACCATAATTGTCAATATTTTAGTAAAATACACTGAAAATCTTTCATAGTAGGAATAATTATTAACTTACCAATTCTGTAATAGTGATCTAATTTATCCCACAGACTTCCCCCCTCTGGTTTGGGAAGGTTAATACTTTTAAGTGGCTCATAAATTGAACCTAAAAAGAAGAAGAGTGAAAACAAAATCAACATCAGAATAAGTTTCATAATTCTACTATTCCAAAAAGATACTACAATATGATTTTTTAATGTTTGTTATATAAAAGCACAATTTATCAAATTTCAATTCAAACAAAAAGAGCTGTAATTTCTATCATCTCAGAGAATGTATTTCTATACACATTTTTTCTACATCACCTGTCCACACAAACAAGACCTCCATCTGGATCCCCAATGCTTTGTAGACAGTCAGCTATAGCCAATGCTACATAAATGTGTGGTTTAATTATTGAAGAACACTTATTATATTTTAAGAATTTGCTAGGAATATTTTCTTAGAAGTTAAGTATGCTACTGACAGTATTCCTAAAGATACATACAAAAACAAAAGGAAGAGGGACAAAAGTAGCCCAAATTTAACTATTACTTTCCTACCTGCTTCTAAAATGGTGAACACGTACAACACTATTAATGTTTTACCTTTCCTAACATCATTTTCACCCACCACCACAATAAGCTTGGCTGATTTCCTGTCTTGAATCAAAAAAAGGCTTAGCTTGTTCTCACCTACCACTAAAGCTTAAACAACCTATCCAACAGATAAAGCCCCAAATTACCTATACTCCAGAGAAATACAATGCTATCAAATGCACATCTTCCCTTCTCTGTGTCTCACATATTGACTGATTCCCTATTTGCACCTGAAAAGTCCTGACAGCCGAAATGAACTACCTATCAGAAAGATAAGATTTCTTAAAAATTACTGGGGTAAACCATTTCCAATTTCTAATTTAAGAGTAACATACTGCTTCCCTTCCACAAAGCACTTTGGCTTTATTCAGTGTTCTGGATGGCAAGATCTCCCACAGAGCCACTAGGTGACAGGAAGAACGCGCGTTTCCCCTTTGGAGACTGCATGCTGTCCTTCTGAAAAGCTCAGAGAAATGAGTGCCAGGGAAGCCCAGCCAGCCAAGCCGTTCTGGCAGGCTGCAGCAGAGGGCTCCTATGCAAGTTACCTCTTTGGCACTCCCCGCGCATACCCAGGCACTAGACAGCAGATCCTCCATATGCAGGACTCTCATCCACACAAAATGAGTGTGCGTGGAGTGGTGACAGAGGATTTATTAATCAAGTCTTGTGATGGGGAGACTGGAAAAATGTTTCTTGCCCCTCAAGATTACCCCAAAATTAGCATTACTTTTGCTTTGTAGTTGTAGGAGTTTAAAAAAAAATAAAATAATCCACCCCTCTTGAGCAGATCCCGGTGGGTCTGTTGTCCATGGACTCTCTGGGGATGTTGAAATCCACCTCTGAGCTTCCCCCACAGCCTCTCCTTTCCTCCTCGGGAAAGATTAAGCTACAAACACCACGTGCATGCGGGGAAAGGGTCTGAGAGGGAAACACAGAGACCCCAATTTATTTTAGTTGCCTAAAAAGACAACGCTAAAAGAAATGAAGTTGTTCTGTAATGGAAAAGAAAAACTTGTAATATACCACGCCTTTGGTATCTTCTGTTTAAACATCAACATTCTGAACCCAACCTAAATAAATTTTTTAAAGCAATTTTATTTTTCTACTTCTTTTTGCCTAGGAATCTCTGTCCATTAGAAAATTCTTAATTTTGTTATAGTTATTGTTATACTATTAATTCAGTTATCTTGCAAAAGCACACAATACAGTGACCTGCAGTAACTGTATTTTTATAAGGTGATTCAGTGAAAGTAGGACAGAATTTGCATAGGAAAAAATCTTCAGTTAAGTCACTTATTGCATAAAAAGCAGCAACTTTATGACAGGTATTTACTTACTAGGTTGTCAAAGGCAAAATAAAGATTCTTACTCTTAGATATGATAACTGTATAACATACATAGTACACTCTCCTCTGTGTGTAAAAAAGGTTCAGAATGTCTGTTTCTTGCAGAAACTGTTAATGCCAGTACTGCACCACGAAAAACAGTTGAGCATTCACAGGCACACACACTTATACACACAAGTCAAAAGTTTCTAAAATAAAATTGTTCTAATTTACACACTTACCAGACAATCTGTGACTCTCTGTGGCCAACAGAGAAACAAAATAAAATTATCATGAACAAAAAGCATATTCTTCTATTTCAGAGCATTCAAAGATTTCAACACAATAAACAGCATGAAAATGTCAAAGCACCACTACCTACAAATTATATTCTTTTAGGTGTTTGAAACTTTTATATATGAAATAAATTCAAGCAGCCAGAGTAAACTTGATGAAACAAAAAGGTGAAATTAATTCAAAGTTAAGAAAACTGACAACAAGGAAACTTTGATGCCCTGAAAGTAATCCTTAGAAGTAGTGCTACTACAAGTAGGAGAACTTGTTTAAAGGAACACTTAAAATTCAAGTATTCCACATATTCTTCATTAATTCCTCACTAGCATCTACATAGTTTATGTTTTATTTGGGTGTCTACAGCATTCTAGTGGACAAATCCTGCGGTAAATTATGTTTCATTAGTATCCCAGTCTAATGAAAAGCAAGAAACAGACAGGACAAGCATAAAGCTAAGAGTTCCTTCAATGTGGTTTTGTAGCGAGACCATAACGCAGTGGAAGCTATTTTTAGGATAGCTAAAAAAAGCCTATCTGTACTCTTTTCCAAAATCTATTTTGATAGTTCATTTCAGCAAGACAAAACCTGCCATAGAAAGCTATTTTCACTTAGATATTTAAAACAGGTTTTAAAGCCGAAAAAAATGACAGCAGCAAGTCTCTGCAACACTTAAACATAAAAGAATGACATACGCAGATAGCAGTCGAGTTCCCAGTTTGTACGTTAGCATTCAGAACAGAATGGGGACATTACTTTCAAATATTATTTTTCATAAATATCTCGTTTCAGTAACTATATAGTGTGAGTTTTATTTTAGGTAAGTAAGTACGTATGCTAAGAAGGAATATAAACAAGTATTTTGATGATCTAGTATTTCTTCAGCCACATACCAGTGTAACAGCCCTATACAAAATTTAAATAGGGTACATGGTAGTTCAGATTTTCTTCCACAAAGAATGAAGTGTGCCCATTATTGCCTTATACCAGAAGTGAACTGCTGCAAGTCAATAACAACTTCAAAATCACTAAAAAACCAAACAGATAGGAAATCAAAGTGTTGCTTCCTGCATTAACATATTTAATGTCTGTATAAGAGAACATTCAAAATCCTTATTCCCAATTTAAATTAAATCCCTGTCTGTTTTCATATATTGCACTGACTAAATACACTATATCCATATTTTGAATTGAAAATTAATCCCCTGTCATTTACTACCACTTATAGGTTGCAGAATAACATGATTTCACCATTCTTCAAGTTGAAGAATTACTAAGAAGGATAGTAATGTTCTTTCAAACTATTAGAGAACAGGAAGAAATCTAAACCAGCCCAATAACTGATAACAGAGATATCAATTCCTGGTGTAGAACTACAGTAATAAAGAGACAAGATATTTCTGACTTTGCTAAGATACAGAAACTATAAGAAAACATTATCCAGCAGATGAAACTCAGATGAAACATTATCCAGCAGATGAAACTCAGATGTACAACAGTTCCAGGAAAAATTTGCAATTTAATTATCTCTTCTAAGCAGAATACAAAACTGAAGGAAATTAAGGGAAGTTCTCTGAGGTAAGCTATTAACAGTGTAAATACTTATGTATATACAACCTCTGGAGGCTGAAAATACTATGTCATCGTGATGTTAAAGTACTTCCCCATCCACTTCATTTTTACTCCAGTTATACTCCAGATTAGCATTAATTGCTCTTCAGGGAAGAGCTATAAACTGCCTAGATGTTTAGAGTTAAATGGCCAACATTCTGAAAATCTGCTCCCAAATTCATATGTACAGAAGCTTTGAACATAAGCATATCCTTGAAGATGGCAGCAACTGCAAATATTAAAGAAAAATAGGCATCACAATGGAATCCTGGGCCCAGTCAAGGTGAAGATTTGCATATGTCAACAAAGATTCATTAGTTTTCAAAGTACAGAATGTTAAAAAAACAAACACACACCTCCCAAAGTTTCATCACAAATGGAAGCAACTCAGCAAGAATTTTATTTCCAACATTTCACGTGCGTGAAGAACAAAAGAAAATGTATACTCACATAATTAAATCAGCACACAACAAACAAAAAAACCCCTGGGAATACCAGATTTCTTTCCAGATTTGACAAGAATAAAAACTGATCACAGTCCTTTAATGCAACACTAGTTCTGGATGTAATCCAACACTCAAGACACGGACGAGTCCTGGATCTCAGATCACAGTAACTTTCGTTACCCAATATTAGTGTGGGAATTAACATCTTCACATTACAAAAGTCATTGGGACCAAGGGGGATTTTATTTCTTCATGCAAAGTTTAAGAAATGATACCACATGAGCAAACTGTATCCTCCCAACATCACATTTCCTTTCCCTCGAGACTTCTCCTGCAATCTTTCCTGACCTTAGATTTAATACAGTACCGTATTAATCCAACATTCTTGGATACAACAGTTTATTTTAATAGTGGTCTGCCAGGAACTACACCTGCTTCTAAGTCCAAACCCATGTAGTTGAGCAAGCTGATCTCACAAAATGATTTTCAGAATCGCTTCCACTGGAAGGAAAATTCACTTCTCACATACATAAATATCTGAACTCTAACTCCATGAATGTTACATGTACCAACTGTGCTGCTCCTGCTGGGGATTTTTAATCCTTACATACAGGATGAAACAGCAATCTCATAGCTCACCCTGCTCTGAGCCAGAGGCTCGAGTAGATGACCTCTTAACATCCCTTCCAAACCAAACTGTTCTCCAATTCAATGAAAACACGGTCAGGAAGCCCCAGAAGAGGGGCTGGGGAGGATAAGAGAAAGGTATTAAGGTATTTCTCTATCTGAGTAAACATCAGGAGCACACACAAGGTACAACATGTTACCTAGGTTCAGTGACAGTAACAACACAGGTAAAAATGAGTAAAATCTTGTAACAGTTTCATTTAAACAGTTTTGGCTTGACAAAA
This sequence comes from Tringa solitaria, assembly GCA_026413425.1. Taxonomy (NCBI): domain Eukaryota; kingdom Metazoa; phylum Chordata; class Aves; order Charadriiformes; family Scolopacidae; genus Tringa; species Tringa solitaria. The sequence goes on from JAOXJM010000063.1 coordinate 32,034,235, forward strand.
CTTTTCAACTATCATTTATCCAGAAAAATCACGTGTTAGACTGTGCAGGTAAGTCAATTTGAATTTCATGGGAAAAGAAAAAAATATGTACCAATTTATTTTGTCCTTTCTCTATTTCCTAATCACCTGAAGTGACATCTCTCTACAGTATATTGTACTTAATGGAAATTTCTGATTTCAGGGTTTACAATAACTAACAACACACAGAAGTGACTGAACACCAGAAATAAAACAGGAGCTTCACATCATGAAAATACACCAAAATGTCAAGGTCTACCCTACCACACAAGCCTTGTCAATGCTATAAGCAAGAGAGGAAACCATGCAGGGTATTCAAGGCAGTCGCTGTCATTTCTGAGAACTCAAAACAGTAGCTCTTAAAACTAATAAAAATGTTCATTTTGCACCATAACAACAGAAACCTCAATTATCAATATAATAATAAGGGTTTTGTTTTTTTTTTATTACAATGCCAGTAATGGTCTGACAACATCATATAGTCTAACTTCTAAAAAGAAGCTGTGCCAGGGAGGCTTTATTTTGCTTCCACTTAATTTCCACAAGTCAAGCTTTAAAACAATGGCTTATTGGAAATTTTACTTTTTTTTCTGTAAACCAGTTACATTGGGGTTTTTGAAGAGTTAAATCTAAACATGATCCTTAGTGCACCTTTCACATGAACATCACCTCAAAAGAGAAATCACACTTCAGACATTGTTACACTGACAAAATACTTACAAGAACACAAAATACAAATAAAATAGGAAGATCTGAACTTAGATTTCAATCCAAGTAGATTCCAATTTTCAAAAATTTTCACTGAAAGAGCCCAAATTTTTAGGTTCTACTGTACAGTGCTAAAAAATTGCTGGCACAAAACACTGCATGAAACACAAAACACACGATTATTTTTTGTTGAGTTAAACAGCCACAAACAAAAACAATACACAGAACTGCACACTTACCAAATTTTAAAAAAGCATGCGCAGAGGAGGTTCTGTCATCATCCAAATTGGCCATTTCAAATTGGTGCAGCTAATCACAAACGTCTCAGGCTAAGCTACAGCAATTTGCAAAACTGTTTAGCAAATGTTAAAGGCAATCAGCATTAAATTAAGTGAAAGCAACGTTAGTGGAGTTATTAACATGACAGTGTGTGCAGGACAAAGGACAGTGATGTTTCATCACATTTTATGTTTTCTTCTTCTACCCTAAAAATGGGGTTTATTTTGCTTTTACTTTCACAAAACCAAATAAAATGACAGAGTCTACACAAAGTCCATCTTTTGACATTAGACAGTAGCTTTGTTATTCAACAGGAGATTTACTAACATCAAAAGGTGCTGAATAAAATCTATTTGACATATTTCAAAATTAAATAAAAATACTGATTTAACTAGTACATATAAAAAATATTAAGTAATAGTAAGCACAGGTAGCTAAAATTCTGCTTATGCATAGTGCTGCTTTTAACGCATGTGGAATTTACACTAGCATGTTGCTTGTAGCCATATATATTGCTTATGCTACTGAATATCTTAGTTACTTGAAGTAGAACCTCTCTGAGTTTGAAACGTAAGTTAAGAAAATACTCTTTGTAACTGTAACAGTTTTTTCCAAATTTTAAAGAAGCTTATGCCTTTTAAAGTAATCAAAATTTCAGGGGTTGCAGACTCACCAACTACTGAATATCTTTATAATCCGCTCCTAACTGTTAATTATCACAGTAGCAATGAATGAAGCGGTATTTTATTGCTCAAGGGAAAGAAAAAATTCTGAATAAAATTTGGTATTACTGGCAAAAATGTAATTCGTAATTTAATATACGTAAACATGAAGATATGGATTACCTCCTACTGGATAGGGTCTTAAATGCTACTTTGCTGTCAGCTACAAAACATGAATCACTCCTGCAATTCACGCACATGAGTCTATACTCCCATGTTTACTGTATCTTACTGCAAGCATCATACTAAAAAAAAAACCCAAAGCCAAAACACACAGTACTGTTTGTAAACTGGGACTCTTGAGCATCCTCCTCAGCCAATTCACAACAGCATGGGGGAGTTTCAGCCACTTTCAATGACAACACCAACCATGTCTCTTTCTGACAGTGCCAGAAAGGAGGTATAAAAGCTCTTAAGTTATACAAATTTCAACATAATTCTAAAGATGCAGGAGTAAATTTGAGAAACAAGGACATGATTTTCATTTTTAGGTAAGAATGTTTCCTGAAAGATTATACATAAAATTTGATTTTTAAATCAACTCTTTCATGAGAAAAGGATTTCAACTAAAATAATCTTTATTTCTTTGGTAAATAAATTTCTAACTGACAGAAGTCTCTATGAACAGGAACAGAAGGAAGTGAACTTCAGTAATAATCTGTCATTACAGAAGGCACTTATACATTTAACAAAAAAGTAGAAGGCAGAAGTAGTTAAGAAAAGCATTTAAAATCTGCCAAATGCCTTCTGCAGTCAAAGTGATTGGTTCTGCATGGGAATCTCAAAGTTGGCACTCTGCCTTGTGACTCAGGAGTCACATACTCCAAACACGCAGGTTCCAGACTTTATTTTATAGAGCTCTACAGCTACGTTTATAACTCAATTTTTCAGATAACAGTACTGCGTAATCATAATTGGCCACAAAGTAACAACTCATTTACTGGATAGTCTTAATCATGGTGTTCTGCAAATTAATACTATACATAAGTAGAATTTTTAAAGCCACATGAATCAGACCAGACTTCAATCAATCAATTTTCTGTAGGAGAGCCCTCATAAAGCCCTGTTTTCTTTTCACACTGTCTGATCAGTCATTACCACAATAGAACAAATCAAATATGCAAATAAGGAAACACCAATTGAGTTTTACAAGCACGTATGATGTGTAAACAAACACCCCAGGGATCATTTGTAAAAGTGTTTCCAGTAGAACATTAATAACTAAAGCCTTACTAAGACTGTACTTTATTTAAAAAAAAATAATAAATAAAAATCGGGTTTTTTCAACTTTGGAAATTCAAGCCAACTCGGTAAACATCCTCCTTTCGTTTAGGCCACAATCTAGCTGCCACGCAGTCCGAGTTCAGCACAAGAAAGTCAAAAAAAAAAAAAACCAACCCCTTATCTCTACCCAAGGGGAATCTGGCAAAAGCCGGTACTTTCGCCTCAGCGCCTGCAATTCTACCACGACTGTCTCTCCCTGCCCGGCAGCGGGGTGCAGCCGCTGCAGCCCCCCCAGGCACAGCCCCCTTTACAGCCCCCCGCGGCCCAGCGACACCTGTAACATCCCCCCAAACTCTCTCCTGGCCCGGGACAGCCGCGCTGGAGCTCCGCCACGGGGACCCCGCCTGCCCCGCACAGCCGCCCCGAGGGCCTACAGGCCGTGACCCGCCCTCAGGGCAAGCCGTAGGGGGCACGGCAGGGGCCCACCGGGGCCAGCGGGCCAGGCCGGCGGTGAGGGGCTCGCCAAGCTGCTTGGGGAGAGAAAGAGGGGGACGAGAACAGCCACGGGAGCGACGCGGGACGAGAGCTCGAGTGGGGCGAGGGGAAGGAGGGGAGAGCGGGAAGGGGGCGGTTAGTGCTGAGGGGAGAGGGGGCCCCCGGGGCTCCCCTCAGGGCAAGCCGAGAGGTCAGACCTGAACGTTTAGAGCGAGCCCGCAGCTCCAGCATCTTCCAGCTCACGTCAGCCAAATGGGACCCCGCAGGGGCCGCTGCCGCCGCCGCCATGGCGATGAGGACCCGCCGCTCCCCTCACTCCGCTCCGGCCGGGACCGCGGCTCCCGCCTCAGCGCAGCCGGGCGGCGATCTCCGCCCGGTTACCCACGGCAGCCGTAAAGAGCCTCAGCCCGGGCCGTCGCGCCGTTGTCGCAAAGCCGCCGGGTCAGTCCCGGAAGTGGAGCGGTGGTTGTGGCCGGGCACACCCCGGCGCTGCCGTAAGTGATGCGGGCGGGGGCGGCGGCGGTGCAGGATGGCGGGCGGCCGCCGCGGGCTGTGCCTGTGCCTGCTGCTGGCGGCCCTGGCGGCGCCCGGCCGGGCCCTGCAGAATGTCACCGCGCAGCTCTTCGGGGGGGAGGCCTACGGGACCCTGGCGGCTTTCGGCGACTTCAACTCGGACAAACAGACGGACCTGTTCGTGCTGCGCGGCGGTGAGCGCTGACGGGAGGGGGCCGCCGGGCCTACCGGGGGTGGGAGCGCAGCCGCCTGAGGGGATCTCCGCGCAGCGCCTGTGGGGTTTTCCTCTCCTGGGTAGCCCAGGCGCATTCCCGGTTACTTGTCAGGCCTGCGGGCACCGGGGCGGGCCGGCAGAGACCCGCGGCCCGGTAGGAGATGGGCCTTCGCCGGGCCTCCTTGCCCCGGCTCCCTCCCTGCCGGGGTGTGCTGGGGCACCGGCTGCGGGGGGTGAGAGGTGCTTTCTGCGTTGTTGACGGGTAGGGAAAGGGTTTCCCGCTGGGAATTGGGCTGCGAGGAGCAGGGAATGGGGCTGGATGGTCCCATGGGAAGGGGACCCCTGGGGAAGGGACCCCTGGGGACTGGGGGTCCCCTTCCCATGGGACCATCGAGCTGTTCTCTGATGCTCGGTACCACTACCTGCTCGTTCACCACTGCTGGGGTCTGCGGGGTTGACGAGGGGCCACCACGGCCAACAACATCATTCCTGGTCGAGATTAGAACTGAGGTTCCCTTTGCTCCCGAAGTATCTCCTGTATGGAAAAAGATACTGCATTAAAATGTGGCTACATACAGGGCAAGAAATATTTTTTTAATTTATGGTTGTGAGTTTTTCTTCCAAGCTATGAAATAATCTAAAGACCATTCTACAGAGCGAGTGGTCGCAAGTTGTTTTTTCCCCTACTGCTTTCACAATACTTTGGGAAACAGGAACGAGCGTTTCATAGTTGTAAAGAGGATAAATTGCACGTTATCCTGCCTGGAAGGTGATGTTCAAGTGGAAGGCCTGATAAATGCATTCCACACAGCTGTCACCTGCCATGAGTTTCTGTTTGGGCTTCAGATAGGAGGGGACCCAAATAAGAGCTTATTATGGGCAGTAGTTGTTATTTGGAGATGTAAATCTTGGATTATTTTACTCGCTTGAAGCTACACATAAAGATAATAAATTTATTTTCAAATTCCCCTTTTTTATTCCTTCCATCTCAAAAATGTTTCTATAAGTAACTTGGGTGAAGCATGAGTGAATTTCCTGTCTAGTTGAGGTGTTTAAATGCATGGCTTCTTCAAAATGCTCTGCTGGCTTATCTACTGGAAAAATGCCCGAAAGATGAGATTTAAAATGAATGAGTTTAATGTTTTAGAAATGAGACTTACGGTTTCTTCTCTGCTTCTGCCCAGCAGCGCTTGCTCTAGTTTTCCTACTTGACACTCTCTGTAAAAATCAGCCAGAAATAACATACTTGAAAACATTATTTTTTTTATAATTTAAGTCTTTGCAAAAAGTAGCTTGAAAAAATCAGATTACTTTCTAAACAAAAAGTAATAATCAACTCAGAATAGTAGAATTCGAAGTAGTAGCATAACCAGTAGCCAATTCTCAGTAGTGCTGAAACACTGCAGATCATACTAGACTTTGAGGAACGGTGATCCGGTAAAGAAGCCCGTTCCCTAATAGTCCTGACCTCTAATAAGGAAATTGGGATTGATGTCTTGGGCTTTTTGTTGGATTTTTATTCTTGTTCTGATTTTGAATTGCTTTATTTGAATGAGAGTTATGTTTCGTGGGCTCAGATACTGGAAAGAAAAACCAGTTTGTACCTGGAGCTTTGTGAGAGGTGAGAGGTAAGCTAGGTCCAAAAGCATCTTGTTGCAAGAACAAATCAACATTACCAGTGGACCCCGGGTTTAACCTGACACTGAAATATACGAATAAATGGCATTGTGCATATATTTTCCTGTTTTGTAAGTGTATGGCAATATGGGGCTCAGTGGGGCAGCTCGTGCTGTTTGCCTGTTTGACCTTCCACCCTCTAGTTGTGTTTGATGCCTGTGCCAATAGTGATCAGTGAGTGATCCTTCCTCTCCTCACCTTCTGCATCTCACTGGGGGCTTTGAAAACTTCTGCGGTATCCTCACGCAGGTGTTCGGGCTGAAGACTTCTCATCTGTGTAATAGATTGTATAGAAATTTCTATACAAACAAAAATCCTTGTTTGTATAGAAACTTTCCTTTTTTTCCCCTTCCTATATACTTTTTTTTCCTTCTGTATTCTTTTTGAGATGAGAGGACAAGAGCTGCAAACAGCATCAAGGACGTATGGGCTGTGGATTGATGTAGTGGCATAGTGATTTTATTTTCTGGTCTTCTGATAATTTCCAGCTAGTCAGGTTGTTTTGGCTATTGATGAACACTGAGCTGAAATTTTCATAAATCTACCTTTAGCGACCATAAAAATCTCATTTCTGAGTGGTATAATTGACTTGGAACCTGGTATGTGTAAAAACGTGTTTACTGCTTCTTCGTCATCGTTACTTTACCACGTTGATGGTAAAAAGGCAGGTGGAAGTCTGTCGTGTGAAAGCAGAATTACAAGTTTTAGCAGTCACCCGCTGCTTTATTAGGAAAAGCTTAAGCAGCCAGCAGGCTGCTTCACCACACCATGTGCCAACTTCTTCAGTCACCTGTGAAGGTGTAGTGGCTTTATTAGCTTTCCAGGTGGGACTGCACTGCTCATCCCTAACCATTTTGACAGGGTTTGTTTTCATTTACTCACTTGTTGGCATATTCTCCTTGGCAAATACGTTTATGGCAGTTACCTTTTATATTTTCAGACCCAGGAAGCTTGTATTCTGCTATTTCCCAGCTGTGAACTTTGCCACAGAGTGATGCTCTTGAAATATACCGTGGTGGCTCAGGTTTGGAGCCCTAGAATTATTTTTGATTAGGTAATCGTGTTCTTGCAGTTCGGGATGCTACAAGTGAATTTCTTGGAGAATGCAGAAAACAAACATAATAAGGGACGAGTAAAAAACCTGTATTTTTTACTTCAGCTGTGAACTATTATTTTCCTTGCAGAAGTAGAGCATGTGTATTGTGGTTTGCTGACAAAATACATTTCATTGTTCAGGTCAATTTTTATTTTTCTTTCCCGAAATGCAATTATTTGTGCAACCCAAAATATGGGAATTTATTTAGATCTTCCTGAAATAATTAAAGGATAGTGGCTTGTATCATTGACTCTGAATGAGGAAGTGCTGCAGGGAACCAGGTTACTTCAGTGAGTTTGACTCAAAGTGCTTTTGTCAGCTGACTTGGGAAGCAGTATCACATCCTGCTGTGGCAGAGATGGTATTAAAAGAATTCATTTGAGTTAGGTTTTAAACCTTAATTATTTGTGTGGAACTGATGCCTACTACTTTTCCAGGTATAATGTTTCCTAACTCATTATAGGAAATTTTATTTTAAGTGATGTGGTAACAATAGCAGAGAGAAAGTCTTAACACTGAGCCCCAAAGAAGATTCTTGATATTAGCATCCCCTTGAGATGCAATTAGATTTTTAGGTTGTATCAAAGAAGTGCTCCTTTTTCTTTCTCTTGAATGAGGAGGAGGTAGCTGTATGGGGAGTCTTTAAAAAGTTTTTGCTGCTGTGAGGAATGACTATTTGTGGTGTAGCTTTTTAAATGTTGTTTTGGCATATAAACCATTTTACAGTCCTCCTCTGTTACTCATCGTCTTACTTGCTTTTGCAGGAAATGAGTTGATAATCTTTTTGGCTGACCAAAAGGAGCCCTACTTTAAGCCCCGTGTTAAGTTACCAATGAAGTAAGTATTGATACGTGATGGTGAAACAGTCCAAGTGCCCCTTTTTCTTGGAAGTGTGTCTCTGCAGTGGGTGGGAGCGTGACTGGAATCGTCTGTGCTGTTTGACTGCGGTGGTCAGCTTGCCCTTAGAGCTCCAGTTCTTTGACCGGTTTCCTTATTTTTTTCAGGACTTTATTTCCTGGTAACATAATCATTTCATATCATAGGTTAAGTCTTTTGGGGAGGTAGTATTTGTCTCTATCCCTAGACATGTTTTCAGTTGCTAATGGAATCCGGCCAGTATCATCTGCTTTAGAAAGAAATATAGAGAATGGTATTCTGGCATTTCTGTACAGAGATCTGTTCCTTTCTAAAGTTTAAATGTGGCTTAAAAAAAGCATCATTTCTTAATAAATGTAAAACAAGCTGTGTGCTTATGTACATACATATGTATAGTTTTAACCATAATAGTATTAAAGAATATGTTATTGCTTATGAAGAATGCTTACTAATAGTATTACGTCTATTAAAAGTTAAATTACAGTAATAGCTCAGCTTCATCTTCTGTTGTTCTATATATCTGTGTTTTTCCTTATTCTCTCCTGTCTTGGAGTTTTTTTAGTGCATTGGAAATTATCTGCTTCTAAGTCTTAACAGAATGATCCATGTTTGTGTGTGTAAAGCAGAGTCTCTGAGTAGGTAAACAAATAAAAAAGGATGGAAAGAACAAACAAATGTAGGGAGGAGTGGTAAGACGTGGCAGAAGATGGGAGGAGATGACACTGTCTTTAAAACAATTTAATTGTCTGTCTGACTCCTGCTTAAACTGCTCCTGTTGCTTCATGGTCTTGCTCTTGGAACACAACCAAAAGATCCTGCTCTCTGAAACATATTTTTTTGGAGGACCAGCTCTACAGCAAATGAAGGCATTTAATGAAGTCTAGATAGCATTAACAAATGAGATATGATATGGCTGAAGAATGCCTCTTAGCTGAAGTTTAGAGTTAACAACGTCATCCTTTCTTTAAGGAAGACAGACTGCAGAATGCTTCATTTAAAGTTACTTTTGCAATAGACAAGGACTTTAAAAAAAAAAGCCAGGTTGTTGAAGGATAATACTGTATTGGACCAACTAATAATAATTGGGACTAAAAGACAAGCCTTTGAACACACAAATACTTTCAGTTTTAATGCACACATTTGTACAGTTATTCGCAAGTGGTGGTTATGGTTTGGTGGTTGTTTTTGTTTAATTCTAGATCTCTCGGTGTTACTATAACCAGTGTAGTTCCTGGAGATTACGATGGTGATTCACAAATGGATGTCCTCCTGACTACTCGGGCACAAAGTCATGGCAGAGATGAACTTTCAGTGTTTATTTTTTGGGGGCATAACCAAACATTGGGTGAGTTGCTGAGTCTGCTTATTAAGAAGATTGTTAGACTCTTTAATAATTCAAAGTATTGTCAGACAGTTGTAACTCATTTTACAGTGTAGTATTTGATTTCACAACTGAAATAGGGATTAGCAGTTCTTCAGCTTTGCACCCATGTACTATCTTGCTGATTAACTATATTCAGTAATTAATGGAAGAGAACAAAGCTAAAACTCTCGCTTTACATCATGGAACAGACACAACTGAATGATGTTATAGTTTGATAGTTACTCACTAACTGAAGACCTACTTCTCATAGCTCTGAACTCTTGACATCTTGAAGTCTTTTCTCTTTTCTGTTGACTTTACTAGGAGAGGGTTTGGGGAGGAGTTTAGGGTTTGAAGAAGGACAGAAAAGAAAAAGTCTCTTAAGTCCAGAAAAATTGCTGAAGAGTAATCACTAGTATAAATAACTGTGTTATAAAATAGTTACAGGTGAGGCAAGTGATGACCTTAACCTTAGATACCACTGCTTTTGGTTTTGATCAGAGGTGAAACCTGGGAAAGTGCACTGCATTAAGTATTAAGAGAATAGGGGGTATCTGTAGTTTTGGGAAGAAAAGAAGGATTTGGATTAATTTATGCTGTCTTGCTTCTGAGTAAACAATTGTAGGGAGAGGTACAAATGAGCATATGGGGATTAGAAAAGCAGTCAGAGGTTTAAAAACTCAAGCAATGGTTGGAATGTAGTGAGGCTACAGGGGAGGTATGTGGTGCCTGCTTGGGTAATGGAAGTGTGACAAGTCAATAGGAGGGTACTGTCACATAAAATGTGGAAATTGGAAAGAAGACAAACATTAGGGAGAGATGAAGGAAATAGGGATGATGTGGCAAGGAGTTTGGATTACAAGTAAAAGTGAAGAGTGAGAGGTGATAATCAGATTAGGACTCAGAATCCTTACTTCCCATTTAGGCAGTTTACCTCTAATCTTTAAAGTGCCTTCATCCCAACTATTTCTGAGTTTGTGTGTGTATGATTGCAATCACACCTAGAAGTATGTTTCAATAAGATCTATTTAGAATAATTTGTTGAAGAGTTCAGTGGAGAGAGAAGAAGCTTCAGCATTTTAACTGTAACTCACCTTTCCTGCATAATTTCAGGAAGCCATTTAGTTGTTTATGCTCAGTGGTGGCTGATTATTTTTTTTTAATCATAAAATTGATGGTTGTATATTAATAGAAGAATTATGTCTAAGTTAAAAATGTAAATGTCGTTAACATATTTGTAACCGAATCAAATGAATGTTTTCTGTTTTCAGATCTTAACCATAAAACTATGTTAAATAAGACTTTTCATGATGAGCCTTTAGTAATGGAGTAAGTATGACCTACTTTTTTAGAAAACAACATTTATAATGGTGACTAAGAGCAACTTAAATATACTTCAACAGTAAAATTTGAAACACATGCTCTTTATCTTTTAAGAACAGGGTGGTTTGTGTAATGTCAACTGGTCTAATAGAAGATGATGAAACTTAAGTCATCTTTACAAATCTTGTGTATTGTATTATCCTGGCAATAGTAACTAAAAAATCTAAACCCATTTTTTAAATTTTTTTTTTATTTCAGTACTCTGTTTTAGGCAGAAAAATAGCCATTCATTTTTGGGCAAATTTTGTAAAACAAAAACCTTACTGGCTTATCAGACTGAGCAAATATCCCTTTCACGCTGCCCTTCCTTTTGTGTGAAATGCTGAACAAAGGACAGGGGGAAATAAAGGTGGAAAATCAAATGTATGGCATAGTGTAAAATACTGAAAGAAGTGTACTGCTACTAGCAGCTCAAACGAGCCAAAATTCAGAAGAGAATGCACAGTTAAAATTCTTCATTGCTTGGTGAGAAAACGCCAACCAAATACAGGTTAACTTAAGAACAGTTAATTTCAACTATTATAACGACTAAGGCAATATTGAAATTGTTTTGCATTTTCAGCTTTAACGGAGACTTGATTCCTGACGTCTTTGGTGTCACAAGTGATTCAAGTAAGCCCCAGATATTGATAGGCGGGTAAGCTGAGGGTTTGTTTATTAGCATGATTTTCGATATTTATTCATTGTGCATCCACTTCTGTTCTTATTAAAGAGGCATCAGACTCATATTTGCCTGGAACTGCGCAAACATATGTATCTTCTGTCATTTCCATCTGTATCTTTAAACATTCTGTGACAATATTCATTTAATTTTTAAAGTGTTATGTTACAGAGGAAGAAGTTGTTTTATAGGGGACGTAGACATTCTGTGAGAACTGAGAAAAGAAATTGTTTGACATGAGAAATAGGATAATTGTTTCTTGGAACAGTTATAGTCTCCTTTGTTTAGTGAGCTTTAATATTTATTAATTTTTCTGTATTATGGAATTCTGTTCTGTACAAAAATACAAAGCAAAGTTTTTTTAAGCTACGTTTCATCTAATAGATGAAGCGACAAGTTGATGCAAGAAGTATTTTATGTAACAGATCTTATAAGGGATGGCAAAAGGAGGAGTTTGAGGTCAACAAAAAAACATTCAGCTGTCGCTTATCTATGAAATTAATTGTAATGGGAAGGTTAGACAACATGGGAAATCAAAAGCACAGGAAGTGCAAAGTGTAAGGGTATGAAGGTAAATATTTGGTATGCTTATTGGGGAAAGAGATTCATAAAGAGACATAAGGCAGAGGCGACTTTAAGTAGCAATAGAAGTGTGTGCGAGCGATGCTCTCTGTGCTGCATCTGTGGTGTTAAGGAGCAGCTGAGGCCACTCTTCAGCAAATAGAAGTTGACTGAAGTCTTATGAGATTGCAGTAAAGGGGACTAAGTTTCATTATTGAAGCTTCTGCTAGCCCTGGAATTTCTACAATGGGACCGGCTAGCAAATACTGGGATAAAAAAGATTTTAATGGCATATTTAAATGGTTAATAAAGGACTATGCAAAGGATTATTTTTGTTTAACTGTTTGGGGTATGAATGCTGAAATCAAAGCATAACAGAGGAGTGGACCTATACTCACTCAGAAGAACTAGTCACTTAAATGAAACAAAAAATGTAAAAGTAGCAATGTCTCTAATACTGGGCAAGATGCCAAAGGACTTTAAATCTGTCTTTTGAAAATAAGTTATTTGTTAAAAATACTACTGGACCCTGGAGAAGGACAGTTCACATTCTGTTCAGTTTTCCTGATAATGCTTTTGAAGTTTGTAGTCTGATAGAGAAAGAAAGCTTTGGCTTTTAAAAGATGTTAGGATTATGTATTCAAGGACACAAACTGGTGTGACTCAGAGTTAGTGAAAGTTTCATTATTGAACAGAATTACTTATTTTTTTAAACAGGTCTGTACATCTTTTCCTGTGACTTTTGCCAAAGTGAATTCAGCATACGTTCAGTCTTTGACTTTTGTAAGGAAGAACTTCATTGATAGTTTTGTGGAGTTGGGCCTCAAAAGAAGGATGCTTGAATTAGAACTCTTGTCCTGATTTAGAGATTTTTCTCTCAGTTGTCAGAGAACGTGCTCAAAAGATAAAAATTATTTTTAGGATGCAACTTGGATTATATATGTCAAAATAAATACATTGTTCTTAGCTTTGTGATGGTATGAAAACCACTCTCTTGGTATTTTATTTTTGAACTGTTTTCTCTTGACTGATAATGAATAATTACCAATGATTAATTGGAAAAATTAGGAACTGTGCTTGTATTTTCTTAGAAGACTGGACCTTTAAATTAGTTGTTTGAAGAAATTTGCATCTTCTAACTTGGGATGTTGCAGCTTTTAAGTGGAACTTGCTAGGATTGTCTTGAATGTTCTTAAGTAACATTAACAGAGAAACATGCAGCTCTTTGTTTTTCAGGAGAAATCACAGCTGGTTTAGGTTTGCATACAATCAATAATTAAGTTTATTTTAAAAGAAAGAGTGTGTTAGGAAGTCTTTGCATTGCTATTTGGTTTTCTTTAGCTATTGTTTCCAAAGAGGTCTGTTACCACTGGAGAAATCAATGAGATGATCACTCTGTCTCTATGGCAACAATATATCGGCTTTCTCTCCTGCATCTCGTGGCCCTTAAGAAATGTTTAAATAAGGCTTTCCCCCCACACCTCATCAGTGAGTTTAATAAATCTATACGTGTTGTTCCTAAGTGGCTATTTTCCTTTCCTCAGAGATGATTCAGAAGTGATGCAAATGACATTTAAATGTGTAAATGGAAACTATACCCTTCTTGACGACATGGTTTTGGTCATTAATCCCAACTTGAATTTTATCACCATTACTTTTATTTAAATTAATGGCTTATGGAACAGAGATTTCAAATTCACAAGGGTGTTTCGGAACACCTTGCAATGGTCATATATAGAAAAGCCTTACGAACTTTTGAAGATATGGAAAAGTGGGAGAGCTTAGTTTCATTTAGGTGAAGAAATCCTGATTTCAGTAGCATTAGGATACAAGTAAGCTTACTCAGAGCTCAAAGGAAGACTGAGTGCTATAGGTAACAGCATAAGCAATGTCTTGCATATGTAAACAGCTTTATGTTAACTACTTAAAAAAGCATTTTTCTATTTTTAATCTAAAATGTTTTTATATTTATACTAGAGCTGTATAACTAACTTCTTTGGCTATCTTCAAAACTTAATACTTAGAAAAACTTATAGAAAATAATTAAATATTTCTTTAAGTGATTCTTTTTAACATTTCTAAGATTTAGTTACGATCTGTAGAAAGTAACCAGAAGCTTATTTTTTTTCTTAAGGACTTCAGTGATATGTATGTAATGTCACTGGAATAAACAGAGAGTAGTAATATCCGTCTTGCTTACATATAGTGCACATGGAGATTTTTCTGAGTGTATTAGCTAAGGGTTCTGAAGTAACATGTCTGATGATTCAACTGCTGTGATTTTGAAGGATTTGTTAAGTTTAAATGTGCTGCTAGTAGGGAATTTCACTGAATTTCACTGAATTTCTGGAGTTGGAAGGGACCATAGAGATCAT
>JAOXJM010000063.1:32048499-32068339 GCA_026413425.1 Tringa solitaria
GCCACTCAGGACTGCATCCAGGCGGGTCTTGAAAATCTCCAGAGAAGGGGACTCCGAAGTTTGCTTTTGAGCAAGAAACTCAGAAGTTTGCTGGAAGTTCAGTCATTTTTAGAACAGAAACAAGCAGGGCATGTATGTTTTATAATAAATAAATACAAGTACCACCTGCTTGGGAAACGACATAATTAGCATGTAGTCCATCATAATGTGAGAGTTTAATCCTTGTGCTCTTTGTTTGTTTGTGTTTTTTAATTGACTGAAAATAAAGTCCATTTGCATGCAGCAGGCATGAGCTGTTTTAACAGTATGTAATGATGTGCATTTTTGCTCATCTTCATTAAACCTACAGTAGATTTCAAAAGTACTGGTAGTAAAACTGCTTGAGGAAAGTGGGGAGGACAGCAATCCATGTCTCAGGATTTACAGTTGAAGCCTGGGCACCAAATTTCACTTTGTGGGCAGTGACACATTGTGTACAAAAAAAAGTGTTGCTTTAGAAAGTTAATAAAAACCTAACTGAAGCCCCTTTGCTATGAATCATCCTTTACAGAACCTTTCAAGCAATTACTCTAATTAGTATATTGTAAGCTAAGTAGTAATTTTAGCTTAGCATTAGAGAACATGCTTTCTGTTTTACAAGGGGTTTTTTAATAAAGATATGTTATCATTCTTAGCGGTCCCTAAGCATTGATGAAATGTATTTCTTTATATTCTTGTTTGCAGGAACTTATCATGGCATGCTGCACTGGATACTCCAAGTAAAATGTACATACCACATTCCCATGCATTTATAGATTTAAATAATGACTTCACTGCTGGTAAGTCATAAAAGTGTTAAATATCTTCCTAAAAATATTTATCACTATGTATACAGTGTAACGTATTGCAATTTCCTTCTAATTTTTCAGTAAATTTCATTGATGGTTGTAAAGAGTTGGTTCTGGAATGTTGTGTTCAGTAATTATATGACTTTGCTATTTCTGATTTTTCTTTAATTATTTTATTTTAATATCTACAATTTGAAAATTCGGCATTTTAAAAAATAACTGCCAAAATGAGTAACTTTAATAATGTCTTCTACTCCTTGATGATAATTTAAACAGAAGTAGTGCTTGTTCTGAATAATTTTTTGTTCACCATTAAAGCACTGTTTCCTGGTTTTCATGGTGCTGTACTGTAGTATTCAGTAAGCACCTGACTCAGCAGCAGTGCTGTGTTTTCCTCATCTCGAGTCTGGAAATAGTTTATATTATAGTTTATTCAGGAAAGTGTTTTCGAGACTGGAGTTATAATTTGTTTCTTTGAATCTGATTTCATTCTATTTTGTTGTAAATTCTATGACTGATTTGAGAAAATAGCACATGAGACTTTATTCTTCTATGACTATGTGAGCAATCCTGTAACCTATTTATAATTCAGTGTTGTCAAACAAGTACAGGAGACAGCTTTTCTTATGGGAGATAAAGTGTATTCTTCCTTTGGTGGTGGCTTTGTTTTGTTGGGGTTTTTTTGTGAAATAAGCAATGCAATTTAGCCTCCGATTATCGCGATGAATCTATTTATCACTTACATATCTGGCTCTTATCTTTAAGCGCGTTTAAATATTGTGCTAAACTTAATTTCTTCATACACTAAATGAATTCTGAAATGCTTTATCTTCTGCTAGATGTGCTATGTACATCAATTCATATATGGTAGCTTTGGAAGGAGAGCTTTTTTTTTTTTTGCTATTTATTAGCATGGGAATGAGAGAGGAAAGAGTCCATAAATTTAATTAATATGCCTGTAAATGTTGGGGATTAAGTTAATTGCTTTAGCGCGTAGTCAAACCTTAATATTCAGTTCTGGCACATTGCTGCATGAAGCTGTCAAGTGGAAATTCCAACTGGAAAATTAAGTATACGGTTGCTTACCATAATCAGTGTCATGTAATAATCAATTCTAACACACAATTAGTTCTATAAATCCTTTGGAATTTTGTTTTGGTGGCATGGGTGGCATAGATGAGCATTCCAGGTAGCATTTTAAGATGAACATAATAAAACCTAACTCACGAGTAGGTAAAGGGAGGAAGTCTAAGTTGCTTATGTAGATCAATCCCAGACTGGTCAATTTTTGCAAGAGTACACAAAGGTTTTTATGACAGCTAATGGTCTAAAGAATGTCCAGAAAGTTCCAGTTAGTGTTATATGGAAATTCCTTCATTAAATAGAAATGAGAGCCGGGATCTTTGTGTGGCGAGTGCTGGGAGCTTTAATAGATTCACATCTATATTCGTATGTCAAGATGTGAATAGAAGCTTCTATGAAGCATAGAAAGATCTGGACTTTTATTTGCTTGTAACAGCAAAGATATAACACCTCGGGCTGAAATATGTGTTATGTTACAGCAACCTGAGGAAAATTGCAAGGAAAATACTTTATTCAGAGAAGAAAACTGGAGAAAATATTACCATAGAATTATTTTCTTTAAAATAATGTTTTGCTTCTAAGCTGGGAATGGTAAATTGTTTTTTTTGCTGTCCCTATGAAAATTGGACCAACTGTGAACAAGGTATACGTTGCTGAAAAATAATACCTTATCGGTGATATCTGATATTTCATGACTGATGTGTTATTCCAAGTCTGCCTGGTGCCAAAATGAAAAGCCACCCATCGTTTGGTCCTGTCTGCACACTGATGGCAGCTGCCTCCCATCTATAGCAACTGCTGAGGAGCTGGGGCTGAGGGGGAGCACAGTTCATTCTCACTCGAGTTATTAAGCTGCTCCACCTCGCCATGCAGCTCCAGAGCCAGTGTAAGCACAGAGAGAAGGTAGACTCCCATTTCAGTAGCAGCAGTTGTAGCCTGCCTTTAACCAAGCATGAAATTGCACCTTGAGTTTCATTGTGCCTCTTCCAAAAGATACCTGTTTAGTGCTCTCGCCGTGTCTCCTTTAATTTCTGTTAGTCTGCACAGAGTTGGGCAAGAGACTCATAGAAGTAGTCAGCTGTTATAATTAAAAAAAAAAGAGGCAAACTAAAAAAACCAGCTGTAGGTAACCGTGCAGTTCTCTTTAACAGCTAGGTACTGAGAATACTGACATTCTCAATGTGCTTTGCCAAGCAGGGCCAAAAGAAGGTGCTGGTCTCACTGAGGTTTGCCCAGAGTGGGGCCTGTGACCCAACACTCATCCGCGCTACCATTCTTGAGTTGGAACAAAACCCCTTTAAGAATAGGTGCTGGTGCACATTAAAACCATCTTAATTTGGAAGGAGGTGTTGCCGAGGATGTAGGAGAATAGTCAGCGTGCTGAGAACCTGCTGTCCGAAAGACTTAATTGTGAGATTTGATGCTGTTGTGGTACTTTTTGACTGAAAAAAAATCACAATATCTACTTACAGGCAATGCTACTGTTCATGAATAAGAAGACATAGTTGTACCTAAGATGGATGTACTGAGTTTTGTGTACAAATAAAAAAAAAAAAAGCCCTCGAGAATGCACCATCTTTACATCTTGTTTTTTGGTGGTTTTTTTAAGACCTTTTTCTAATATTCCACAATGTTTTGGGGCTCTTTGTATTCTATAACAGATGCAGCCAATTCAGTGATTTATTTTTTAGCTGGGTTATTTTTGGCAACTCTATCATTATAAACAGCTTAGGAGATTTAAAGTGTGCTTGACATAAAAAAAAAAAAAATCCTTTCTGGGCTGAGAATCTTTTTGCTAGTTTATTGCCTAACCCGTTTTCAACATGCCAATATTAAACTCTCAAAACGGAGCTTTTAATTGGCACGCTTCTTGTGCTCTGGGTAAAATGAAGTTGAATTGTTATGATTTCATTATCTGAGAACATGTTCATGAAGATGTTTTTAATCCCTAACAATGCTTCATGAAAGGCTAACTGTGTAAGGATTTTATAATCCAAAAATCCACTAACCAGAACAAAGATAATACTAATCTCTCTTGGTGAGATATAAGCTGGGCTGTTTCAAATAGGGACGCTGCTGCTGTTTTTAAATAAAGCAGCATCATGTAGAAATCTCAGCTTCTTATAACGTTTAATTCAGTAATTTTGAGTTAAGACAGGAATCTTATATAACCTGTGCAAAAATTTGCAGTGTAAAGTTTTAACCAAAGGGTCTACATGTGCTTTATGGGTAAAGTAAACACAAAATTTTCAGTTGTCTTCTGCATGGGCACTGTGTGTTGTTCCCTCCCGGGAGGAATATCGAGTTCACAGGATGGGTGAGATTGGAAGGGATGTCTGGAAATGGACTTCTCAACCTACCTACCCTCAGTGTCACTGCTCATACATGCTCTGAGAGAGACTAAAAGACGAGGAGAAAATGTGGTGACCCTTGATAGAATAGGGCTACTGGATGTCTAGTAATACATGCTCACACTTGTTACTACTTCTCTTTAACAGCTAGCTTAAGAAAATCATCTTGAAGCTAACAATAATAATCTGTCTGAACAGATTAACTTCAGGTGTATTTTATAGAGCATGACAGTTCAGGTGTGTGTTTCCAAAGCAGGCTCCTCCAGTAAGAGACCTGTTTTTAAAATGCTGTATCCTCAAACAGAAAGCCCTACATCATGTGACTTAAGAAGTATTTGAACAGGACTTGATTTCACTCTCTTGACTTACAGTGAAGGAGGTACAAAGGGACTTCTCTTTGCATTAATCCACTCAATTAAAAATAAATAGGAACTCAAGGTTTCTCAGAAATGCATTTCAGATGAGTTAGTCGAGAGATGCAGATAATACTGTTCAGTTGAATAAACGCTATTCCCAATATGGTCATTACGCCAAAGATTTTACAATTGAAATACACAAACCAAGTCATGGAGAAGAGAAGCTGAGGCCAAGATAGGTGCAAGGACTTGATAAAGACCACCCAGAAATGATGTAGAGATAGGTACCAATAAAGATCATCTATTTAAAGCTAGACAAAAGGCAAACATATTTTGTTTATGCCATTGTTGATTTACATTACAGTCAGCATTTTCAGATAAATACTTCAGACCAAGCTGAAGTGTAAATTTAGCATGAGTCATGAGGTGAAGGCTGATTAGAATGTCTTAACGTAAGCTCTTATAGGTGTATTGAGAGTTGAGATTTTTATGATAGCAATTATTTTTGGTGCGTGTCTTTTTTTTTTTCCTAATTAGTTAACCTGATTGTTTCTAATTAAAACATCTTAAAATGTCAGATGTTCAGTTAGGCCTAATGGTGTCTTTCTAAGCCAAAATTTTAGTACATAATTACCGAGGGGAAAAAAGGGTCATTAATAAACAATAAATTTGTATGCACTTAAAGTTACGAGTCTTCTACCAAGAAATCAGGCCGTGGCCCTGCAAATATTTTTAAAATCTTCAAACATATGAAACAAACTGCCTTGGACTCTGAATCATACTGTAACTTCATACTGCACGTCTGTCAATGTATCCCCTAATGCTATGAAAAATAGCCAAATATATTCAATATTCTGTGCCTTATTTGGCTACGGGATTCCAGCGTTTGGAAATATGGCTTTTACAGCCTGCGTTGTTTTGAACACCAGCACGTGGTGTGTATAATTGCAGATATTTCTGGAACTGTTTATATAAGATGAAGGAAAAATCATAAATTTGATTTTGGGAAAACTAAAGTGGAAAAATCATTAGTCAGAAACAGCTTGCTATGAGCTAATTGCTAGTCTCTTTACTGATTTCTGATGGTTAATTTTCTTATGTTGTTTTGCTTTGGGAATCTAGAAACCTAATGTACCAGAACACTGACAATGTGTTTTCTTTTTTGATTCCCACTTCTTAGTTTAATCGCATAAATGTAGATAATTTCCTTCTTGAAAACCAATTGTTCAAATCAGAGGTGATTTTTCTGTTGTAAAACCTTGATTCTGGAGACACTGTAATGCTTGATGTCAGTCAGACTGATTATATTTTTAGTGAGTTGCCTCTTGATGAAGGCTGGTAGCTTCCCTCCATATAGTGTTATCACCAAAGGTTATTTTATGCAATAGAACTGCATTTATTCTCTATTAAAATAACATCATCGTGTTTGCAAACAAACTATCTGGCCTTTAAAAACTTATATTGAGTGGCATTTTAAAACTGGGGGTGGTATGTATTTTAAGTTAAATTGTTCCCTCTGGTTTTGTCCCCCTCCCCTATGTTTTTTTCCACAAAACAAACATTCAGTAATGCCATGTCACTATTTCATTCTTTGAACAACTACATTTTTTTAAATTTCTTAACTATTTTAAGCTCTTATAAGAGAGCTTACCTGAGAGTTACGGTGATCGATGGAGGCAAAAAAAATTATCATATAAGATACACAGGATATATTTTGGAGGGCCTCAAGCTATGTCTGTAAAGATTTGGTTTGGTTTTATTCCTTTTATTTTTACTATTTACAGATTTGTTATCTCTTAACTAAAAATGCTCTGTGCGACACGATCTCCTGTTGCCTCTCTTCCCCCCCTTTTTTCCTGCACAGTGCTCAATACCACAGGAGGTTCCTGCTCGTGACACCAGAGTTGCTCAGATGAGCTGCATCTCCTCCTGCTGCTGAGATTGCTTTTCTTCTGCCAGTCCCACTTTTCTCACTCGTAGCTTACCTCACCAAGAGAATTACAGAATGAGTAGCGATCCTTAGAGAAAAGAAACAGCTTTTTTAACTGAAGTTTTTCCTAAGTTTTGTAAAAGAACCCATCACCTCTGCTATCTGGTTAGCAGTTTTAAAATTAAAAATGCCATTGTAAAGTGTCTCAAAACCGATTCCTTTTGAAATCTTTAATTCTATACTAGTAGAATTATATGCACTGGGGGGTACTAATATGATATTTTTATGGGAATCAATAACTTAATATAGGTGAGAAGTAAAATGGTTCTGCCCCCAAAAGCATTTTGTTGAGAAAGCACAAACGTGAAAATGGGTTCTGAAAGCACTCAACACTGAGTGGTCATCTTCTATTGCTTGAAACTATTTTGTTGCTTTTATTTTGAAAATAAACAGTTTTCTGTCTGAAAATTCATGTATGAAGGGCTATAAAGCAGAGGAAAAGTCCCACTGGCTCTGCATATTCAGAAGCATAACTATTCCCCATAAATCTAATTTAA
The DNA here is from genome assembly GCA_026413425.1 of Tringa solitaria. Taxonomy (NCBI): domain Eukaryota; kingdom Metazoa; phylum Chordata; class Aves; order Charadriiformes; family Scolopacidae; genus Tringa; species Tringa solitaria. Next base: position 32,055,604 of record JAOXJM010000063.1, read on the forward strand.
AAGTTTTCCATTTATGTGATGCTTTTAAATTGATGCATATGGATTTTTTTCTATAGTAATTTTTAATAATTTAGATTTTAGTGCTTAATTATGTTGCTTATAATTGTTGATCATCTTACTGGAAGGAGTGGATTCTTAACTTACTGTTTCATGTGACTAGCAACAAAAATTATTGCCAAGTTAATTGCAAAGTCATTAGTATTAGTACTTCTATCTATTTTGTAAAAGTTAAATTGCTACAGCCAGGCAATAGATGTATCCATTGTCTCTAGTATAGTGCTAGTGCCAACTTGACAAACAAATCTGGATACCAAATGGTAGAGGATTTCTCTACCTGAATGGAAAACTTATGAACAGAAGCACAAAACTTAGCAAGTTTGGTTTTCCACTTCTGTGTAGTAAAGAAATAAAACTGACTATATCTAACTTTTTTGATTAAATTAGGTCTGTTCATATTACAAGTATTGTGCAACCAAAGTCGTGCAAGTAAAACAAAAAATTGTAAATAAAGTTTTTAATTTTTTTTAAATACTTTTTTCTTTCCCATTAGTGGGTCAATCTTTACAGAATGACCATTATTGTAAATAGAGGAAAATGTGTAATATAAATAGAGGAAAGTTGTCATTTGCTTGTCCTTAGGCTTTATGGCATTTTAATGATTTTAATACAGTTGTCACCTTGCCCATTCAGTCAACACACTGCGAAGCAGAGATTTTTAGTTCAGCATGTTATTTACATATGCCAGTACATACAAGCAGGCACATTCATATCCACAAGTAATTTCTAGTTAAAGAATACACACAGACACACCTGTTCTTCCACATAATTTTTTTTTCTGGCATGTTTGGAGTTTATACACATCTATGTTCTAATTGTGTAATATCTTGTGTATTTTGATAGTGTTTAAAAATCGGTCCTTTTTTTCCTTGTGAAGTAAATGTGACATCAAGCTGTAACTTAAGAAAGTTACTCACGCCCTGATGGCTTCTGAAGATAACCGTAGATGCTGAGGGTTTTAATTCTGAAATAAAGCCCTCTGACATTAAACAGAAAGGTCAAATCAGTCATTAGTGAAATGAATGCTCCATCTATAAATAGTATCGTTTTTTATAACACTCAAAAGTGAAGGAAAATAACAAGGATAATCAGAAATGAACTTGGAGCTGGTTCTGTACAGTTCTGTTTTATTGCAATTTCCTGGTAGTCCTAATACGAAAAAGCAATGTTTGTAAGAAGGGTTTGTAATACCATCTGCTTTATTTAACAAGGTTTTCTGCAGTTTTCCAGTTGGGCTGAAGTCTTCTAAGCTCTCTATCTACCCCCATGGTGAACTCTTTCTAACCTTCAGTTACACTTGTTTAGTCACTTCCACAAGCTGAAGTCAGGGGGGAGCTGGTTTGGTGTTAGACAACTTAGGGCAACTTTTTCTCTAGTGACCTAGAACTTGCTTCTGAAACATCCTTCCTAAAAGACATCAAGGTCTCTTTGCTCTTTCTGTTCTTATTAAAAGACCCGTCTGAGCTTAGCCAGGTTGAAACAAGTTTTACAAATATCAAGTGTGGGATTTTTGTTGTTGTTCTTTTCCTTAATGGCTAATGCTGCCTTTTTAAACCAGCCAGCAGTAGTGAACCTTCCATAGATGGGGATTATCCACACCTTCCCTTCCATTGCACCTCTGGGCTACTGCCAGTGTTTGGATGATTAACTGAGAACGGGGCAAAAGGCAGAGATGGTGCCCGGAAAGCGGGAATAGAAGTTGGTAGGTGGAGAAGAAATCTCAGCTGAAGCTAGGGAATGTAGATGGAGATGATGAGCAAACACTGGATGAACTTCTGCAAGAAGAGGATGTTAACAGATGGACTTGAAGTTATTAGGGGAGGGCTGACCTAGTGGTGTGTGGAATAAGTGAAGCGTAGTTGCATAAGACTGGGTTGAGAAGAGTCTAGGATGGTCTATGTGAAGAATACTGTGGGATAGGGACCAGAGATGGACCTTCTGTCGGGTGTAGAGCTGTTTGGTTGGAAACTGCCTGTACGATTATTTCTGCATCTGCAGCAAAAATTGTAAGATATATGGTGTAAGAAGCTAGGGATTGCAGGAAGAGTAGAAATGCTTTCATGTTCAAGGTGTTTGAATGCCATCCTGCATTTTAATCCACCTTTTCTATAGAATTCCTTTGTCATGACCCATAACCCGTTGCCATGACATGTTGGGCTCTCAGTAGGTGATAATCTATCAGGCGTCTTGATTTTGTCTGGTTTCTGAGCCCCCGTGGCTAGAATGCCATGCTTTTGGTGCCTGAGATGGGCCGCCATAAACATTAGTCATTGTGTAATGCTCTATTAGATGTATTACATAAAAAAGATCCGAAATGGGTCTAGCTCAAGATATGGTTGGGATGTGTTCAAATTATTGTTATGGTGTTTATAGACATACCTGGAATGACTTTGGCATTAATACAAAATCAATCTAAAGACACTAAACTCAGCTGTGAAAGTTTTACAAAGCTTTCTGGGGAGATTTTTCAGTATTCACTGCTCCATATATTGATAGAATGTCAAAATTAGCTGATCCCATCACATAAAGATATATAGAATTGCTGTGGTTCCTCTGTAATCAGCTTTAGGTTACCAGAGCTTGCAATACAGTACTTGAGTACTTTCTGGTTTTTAAGCTGAAACTTAAATTCTAATAATCTCCATTTCCTTGTTTTGTAAGAATGAATGCTGGATTCATTGCTTTTCAGTATATGAATTTACTGTTGATAAGATGTAGTAGAGCCTGGACAGCAGCATTTTATTGCTAAGCCAATTAACACAAATAAAGAATAGCCAAATTTGTTTACCAACTCACTTTTTGGGGAAAGCAAAGTTGTGAGTAAAATGCCAATACTGTGTAGTTTTATGTCACAGCACATGTAGGTTATCTTCTGTTATGTCTTTGGTTTACATATAGGTGATTTTTCAATCTTGCGGATGTAAAATGCTGGTTAACCTCCTTGATTCTTTATCCTATTCCCAGGCTGTTGAAGTTTGTTTATGAGTTTTCCTATTGCTTATGTTGGGTTTATGTTAAAAAAACCTGTTAAGTCAAAAATAGGAAAACATATTCAAATGTGAACACGCTTCACTTTGCGTTTATTTAAGAGAGGCATTTGCTGTCAGACAGTATGGCTTTTTTTATTTGTAGCTATTTACTTAGGCTGTAGGTGTTACATTTCAGGAAATCTGCCTGAATCTGACATGAAGATCTTCCCCCATCCCAACTATCAAGGATTTTATATCTTTACTACATCATGTCACAACTTAAACATAAAAAATGCTCTGCAGGCCTAGTCTAGTGGTCCATCTAGCTAACCCAATATTCCTTCTCTGGCAATAGGAAAGTGGCTAGACTGATTTTTCCTTGTCCCATTGCCTATATCCATTGCGTATCTCTAGAATCTAGGATTGGCATAGGGATGTTAATTGCCTATTGTTTTTGATATTCCTATTGTTTTTAGTATACTTGCCTATTGTTTTTAGTATCCCTTTATGTACCTATTGTATAGTAAAAGTATCCAGAGCTTCACCTTCATATTCTGTAAATAATTAAGATTGTTGAGCTCCAGATTATTTGATTTTATAACCTCAGGTTGTAAATATCTCATGTTGTGCTGCTGTGAGGTTCATCAGCATTTGAAAGAGCATTATGATCCAGTCCTCAATACTTTATCCATCCTGTTTAAACTTAAAGATTGGTGTGCAAATGATTTTGGTTCTTACAGCCTTCCAAAGGCAATGTGGCAGCGTATCTTTAGACAAGTGGCTTTTCCTGAGCCTGTGTAATATGATAGGCATTCCTTAAACAAATCTGATAGGTATCCTTATGAAAGAAGAGCTGAGGTTTCTTGATCTAGCCAGAAGCAAAACAAAAGCGTTGTCATTTTCAAGAGGATTAGTGTATTAAAATGCAAAAAGTGCAGAGATGAATTGTGTACATCTTCATTGTGTAATCCAGGTACTGCACATACAGATCTTAATGCATCTGTTGACTCCATATCTTCCTCTGTAGCCTTTATATATTAAAGAATTCAGTACTAATAGACATGGAAAGAGATAGCAATAGTGGTGAGAGATGTCTGCCATGGACACCCTTCCTTTGGGAAAGAGATGCTTGCAACGAGTTCTTGCTATGGCTGTATAGAAAAAGATGTTTGTAAATTGCACAGATTCTTAATTATTTCCTCTCTCGTGTGCTTTTGGCTCTGAGGGACAAAAACTTAGATAGTAAAGCCAGACAGAATCATAGAATAAGTTTGGTTGGAAGTAACCTTTGGAAATGACCTGATCTAAAACATTGTGCCAGGCAGGGCTTGGTTTTTCTTATAGGTTTCTTTCCTATAGGCTTGGAGAAAACATTTGTGATTCTGAGCTATACAAATTTGTAAACAGTTATTTGGATTGTCTAAAATACATTGCATTTTTACCCTGCTGCTGCAAAGAAATGTTTCTGTTTTGCTTGCTTTGAAATCTCTGACATTCTTGATCAAAATGGAAAACCGCTTGTAAATGTTAAGTATTCGATTTGATTTCAGTGTAAAGGGGTTTAATCACAAAAACATGCATGAGCATTTGAGATGTGTAGCTTCTAAGGAGGCTTAGGGACAAAAAGGAGAACAATTGGCAATAACACACCGGCTGAATTGTTTCAGCGGGCTCTGGTACTAGAGGTGGGGGGGCTGTACCTGTATTAGGTTGTCCTATGGGAAATCACAGCTTGTAGCTTTAACTCAGGAGCAGCGTGGCACTAGGTCCTCTGAACTATTCCTGGAAGATTATCTGCTATCTTTGCCTGCCTTTGCATTTTACCAGGGCAGTGTAATATTACAGTAGCCTCGGAGCCGCTCTCCTGTGTTGGTTCAATTCGTTGGATATAATGTTGTACGCCTCAAGTTAGGAAAAAAAGGAGAGCCGGAGGAGTACACGAAGAGGAACAAAGGGCAAAAGTAATTTACTAACTTTCAAGAGAAGCTGTTTTGGGGGTGGGAGGGAGTTCAGTGCAAAACAGGCACATTGCTGAATTTAATCATCTTTAAGCTACTGCAGAGGGCCGTATTCAGCACTGACTCCTGCAAACCAAAGAAATGTAGGGTAGATTGCCTCCTCCCAAAACATAGCTCTATTTTCCTACTCTCAAAAAGTGGAACAAGTGTTCACATTAAAATATTTGGTTTGTACGGTGGCTGAAGAAACACTTCAAATCTGTAAGCACCTCCACATTTTTAACATAGTAAACATTTTAGATGTTTTAAATTATTATCTTTCTATTAGCTCTTTGTAGTTTGAGTTGCATTTATTATCCTGATTTATTCCTCCTACATTGCAGATAGCTAAATGTATTCTTTGATTTCATTAAGTTGTGTGACATCCCACCCACCGTGGTTCTCTCATTCGTTTTTATTCTCACACAGTTTAATGTTTATTTTTAAGCTACTTTTGATTCTGGTCCTAACATCTGGGATTTTATATGCCTGTTGTTCCTTGTCTTCCTATATTATTGCAATTCCCTGTGCAGTCATATTTCTGAATACTTATATACTTATTATGAAATTGGATCAAATGAGGAGGGAAAAACAACTAATGGAATATGCTTCAGACTAAGAATGGGGGGGGAAAAAGAGTTTTTTCAACGCATAAGAAAAATCCATTGCAAATCTATCTCTCTTTGTTACATGCTTTTACAAAATAGGTGTTTGTGTGTAATACACAGTAAGCATCCAGACTCTGATACCCCTAATTCACTAATACTTAAGTGAGTTCACACTGGCCGTGTATCAAAAATGGGGTTAGTGTGCTTTGTGGTTTATTTTGCTGACGTTGTTGCCCAGTCCCATTGAGTGCCTGACTTTCTGTGGCCTGATGTAATGCTGTCTGGGATGAACAATATGGGATGTCTTTTGAGTCAAACATGGCCATTATGCTCTCTGAGGAGCTGTAGCTGATATATTTACTTTGTAAAGCTCAAGTGAAAACAAGATATATTACTACTTACAGATACTTCAATTCATATTAGTGCTTATATGACTGCCCATTAAGATGTTAAGGACATTCATTTCTCTCTATTCAAAAAGCTCTATTGAAGGATGCTATAGGTGGTACTGCATTTTCCCGGTGAAGAAAACATTTTGATTATTTATTTTTTTAACAGAGCAGCTGTCATAGTATGCTGCATTAGTATAGCTTTTAAAATTAAGAATAATTGTTCAATGAAATTCCATCACATGTTAAATTAGCCAAGAAATGGTGCTGTTTTATTTGTGCTGGTTTTGTTTTTAATGAACTTTGGTTTAACTGTAAATAAATGATTTAGAGCTAAGGACTTTGTAATACCACCAGCATAACGCATATCTGCCTGTTTTATTTGTTTTTTCCACCCTAGAAGCATAACTGTGGTGCATAAAAACTGGATGCCTTTATTTGACATCATAAGAGAAATCCAGCTCTGAAGAGTTTGCTAGCCTAATACCACTGGGTGAATTATGTCTTGTGTTGGCAGCTTTGCCATTTTCTCTAATTCTGGGATAGAGTCACAAAACGTGTATAAACACAGCATTACCAGTGGGATCCCCAGGATCTCCCCTTGCACGGAGGGCTGGGCAGAGGGAAGGGTGAGGGTTCAGCTCTGCAGGGCCTGGCACTGAGTCAGCGACCAACGGTGCCAACCCAAACCTGTGCCGAAGGGTGGCTAGGATTAGCCTGACCTGTTGGCTAATCAATGCTAGGCATTTGCTGTGTATTTCAGTGAAACACTTAGAGTCTCTTGTGGCATCATCTGTATGCGACATAGCCCGTAACTAGTTGCAAGTTGCAGGACTAATTACAGCATGGATATACTACAGCCCTGCTTGAAATACTTATTTGAACCTCAAAAACTCTTTTCAAAGATTTAGTGGCATTTTGGACTGTAGGAAGAAGAGTTAAGGCTTCTGTTGTTCCATGTTTCTCTTTTTTTCCCCTGTGAATGTATTAGATTTTTAAATATTTTTTTTCTGGTATATATCTGGTAGTAATCAACAATATTGCACAAACTTCCTTCTACATGCAAAGTAAAAATTTGAAAACATATTTTTTTTTTAAGTTCCATCTATGATTTCTTCAGATTGTTTCCATTACTTTTGTTTCTTGCCTTCAAGCAATACTTAAATATCAATATAATTCACACTATCATGCTTTTCACATATATTCTAAAGGAAATAGATATTTCATGTATTCGGGAGAATAAAATCAAATGGTACAACTTTCAAGCTGGGGGGATGGAATCTGTAAGCAAAATGTTTGTTGGGTTTTTTGTGTGTATGTGTTGGGTGTTTTGTTGTTGGGGGAGGGGAGGGTTATTTGTTGGGGGTGGTGGTGGTGTTATGGTTTATTGGTTTTGTTGGTTTGGGTTTTTTCCCCTGGAAGAGAATACCCTGTATTGTGCCATTGGAAATTCCCTGTACAGCAGTCCACCTGCTTATTCAGTAAACCACCTCAGGGTAAAACATTAATGCTTTCTGGGTTTTTTTAAATTACTTTTCTCTGCGCACAAAGTAACCATTGTGTTCTAACTCACATAGTGATATTTTAAATTGCAGTGGAGAACACTGAAAAAGAAAACAAGTGCTTAAATCTAAAAGCATAGTTTTCTTAAAATCTGGGCTTCTTAACATTTGACTTCATAATTATTAAATTTTTTTCTTAAACATCCCTCCCCTTTTTTAATGTCCCTTATAAAGCTTTTGCTTCCCATTTTCCTAACTTAGGTGCTTTCCTAAATGGCAATGAATAAGCTCATCTTTAAGTAGGCATTGATAAATTCTCTGAAGCACTCTTTTGTGCTGTTTTGATGTTTAAGAAAATTTTAGTGTAAAGGAAGCCTAAAATATTTTTCCATCTCCTTTTCTCCTCCTGTCAACAGTACATATGTTGCTTAATTCAACTTATCCAAAATAAAAGGATGGTTGGTGGGTTTTAATTTTTAATTTTGACTTACTAAAAATATAACTCTGTATGCTTTTTCCTAGCTTTAAGGTCTGTCTCTGTTTTTACTATTAAGAAACGTTCTTCAGTATGCATATATAGCATCCAGCGCTTACTGGCTCATGTGAGGTGAACTTAATTTCTGTATAAATATACACATGTAGAAGTTGAGTGTAGAAGGTATATTTATACAGAAAAGTATCAGGGATGAAAATAATTTTGGGAGGTTTTGTTTCTTAATCTTTCTTGCTTCATATTTATACATCTAAACATCACTGGAATGTAATATATTTATAACTTATAAAATATAGGTAGTAGATTTTTTTTAAATAAGTTATATCACATATCTGTATTGAGTGATCAAATATTTGTGTGTGTATTCTACTGTTAAATATTTTATTTCTCTTCTTTGCAGATTTGTTCCTTACTACATCACCAGATTCACAAAACATTGAGTTTGAGACATGGGTAAATAAGGTAAGAGAGAAAACCCAATTAATCATTCTGTTAAAACACAGACAAGTTTTTTCGTTTTTTTTTTAAGAAAGTCATCTGATAGTCCTTGTTTCAGGAATGAGTGGAAGGGATGTCAAGGGGCACTTAACTGCGCTATTGTTTCTGACTGGCAGAATGTCACCGGAGGAGATCTTTTACTCAGCAGAAGTTCCTCTGCAGGTTTTTTACCGTGACTACTGAGTAAATCAATCAGCCTCATTCACCTTCGCGGGGCTCCTCCTGTGTCAGCAGCTGCTCTGGGAGGTTACCGACGCTTACTGTGATGATTTATGAAGAGAAGGCTGATCAGATTTTTTATTCTGGCTTTCTCAAAGGTTTGATTTCTTTCAGTGAGCTTTCTTAGAACCATGACTTCAGGTCTTGGGTAAGATTTTGTGGAAGTGAGGTTTAAAAATCTCACTTCTGACCGTTACAATGTTTACACAAGTTACAGTTGAGAAAAACCTGAGTCCTACGTTAAACAAATGTCACAAATGCAATTCAAACTTGGGGAGAAATAGATCAGTGGATTATTTTTATTTATCTATTGAAATTCTGCTTTTATATTACTTAACCTGGCCAGGGTCAGTGAAGAACCTCATTGTTAATAACAGTTAATGAAATTAATTGATTTGAAACTAAGTGTATCCTTGATACTAAGTCTGTTATCCAAAAGGACTGTAGTTGAGAATCTTAGCATGTGTATGTTAAAAGTTTACTTTTTTTATTATAATAGAAAGTGCTTAATGAGCTTCTTACTAGTTAAAGCCTCAAAGCCTCATTACTTATTTACCTGAAAATTTATCCATCATGTCACAGTGAGTCACTGTAGAATGGGAAGTGTAGTCTTGCCTGTGACCCTGGGATAACGTGAGTCTCTTCAACAGCTGCTGAACTGAAAATGAAAAAAAAAAAAAATTAATAGCTGACACGTATTCTTCAAATGCTGTTTTTTAGGTAAAAGTAATGAGATCTGCTCTAGGCACCTTTTTTTTTTTTTTTTTTCCCTCAAGCAGCTGGTTGTGAATTCTGTATTTCTGGCTTTTATATAGACTTAAAAATGAACAGTTTTTGACTTTGACAAATTTAAGTCTTGAGGGATTGAGTGTAAGGATTACACAAGGCATTTGACCTATCTCTTTCAAGTGTGTGTGGTTTTTTTAAATTTTCTTACAAATTTTTTATTTTCCAAATTTTCCAAACTCATGTATTCTGAATATTATCCTACGTTATATATTTTGTATGCATAGACTTGCTTATCTTTAGAAAGAAAGAATTCTATTCCTTGGAATCAATCAACCCAGTGAAATATGTCACACACATAAAATATATGTACATATAATATATATCAATCTTAAAATACCTTAATTCATCCATTAAATTGCTCTACTACAAACCTAGGGAAAGTAATTCCCTTCACTGATGCACCATGAAATGCTTTTATATTTGCCTATATGATAATGCTTTTCTGGCCAACTGAGCACAGGGCCTAGTGGTCTTTTCTGCATTGAGATGATTTGCATCTTTTATATATTTAATTTCCTCATCTGAATTATAAATTATATGTCAAGGTAAAGACATATAGTCAAACATCCATGTACTGTCCCCAGAGTGGTGTCTTCAACAGCAATAAAGTCTACAAACTGAATATGATATGATATATTCAGAAATAGTCTGATACGGGTAACTAGACCTAATCCACAAAACAGTAGCATTGTTCTCAGTGACTTTGTGAGTTCATTGCAACAACTAGAGGAGTGGGCATCTCACTTGCTTAAAAATCCTCACGTTTGTTCCAGTTGTGACCCAATTCTATGATAAACAAGGATCCAGCACTCTTCCTTTGTCTTTCTGATGAAATACCGGAATATTTATTTTCTGCAGGCTTAGGTTTTAATAATAGGCAATTAAAACAAGACCTAAACCAGACCTAGTGTAAAATCAAGTTATTTTCTAATTAGAAGGAAAATCAGAAGCTATTTTTAACAGGTGTGGTTTTAGATATTACATATATTTGTAAAATCACATGTCAATATGCAAAAATGCACATTAGTGTTCATAATCACTTAGTTATGATTTAGGTTATGTTGCTGAAATAACCCAATCTCTTCCTCATAAAACAGCAAAACATATGGACAATTGCACCTGAATATTACTATTATTGGATTGCGGTAAGATTCCATGAAGGATTAGAAATGCAAAAAGTCCCAATTTTCAGAGCGCATTTTTTTCCATAGCTGAGATTTCTCTTCATTATCTACTGAAGTGCTCTTTTATTGGTGTATATTTTCTTTGGTTTAAAAGCCAAATTTTATCACTTCTGCTATTAATTTTTTTCATCATCTTTGTCCTGTTTAATAGGATGGGAACTTCTCTAAAACTGGAAAAAGTAAGAAAATGCCCAGTGGTGTGAAAGTTGTTGGACAGTCCATGTTTGCAGATTTTGGTGAGTTTTATTCTTCTAAACTATGCTGAGTGTTTCTTCCTTTTTTCGTGCTTTGGTTAGCTACTCTAAAGCAAAGAACAAATAAAGATGTTTGGCTCTAAAACTTGGGGTTGGGGCGTTTTTATACTTTTTTTTTTTTTTTCTTTAAGGTGTATGTATCTACTTGACTGTAACTCTTGAATATCTGGGAATAATTTTAATTAAATTCAACTCAATTCAACTTTGACTATCCCAGTACATTCTGCCTCACATATGTCTGCTTTTGAATGTGACACTTAAGGACATGTAAGCGCGTGTGCTGTTGTGTTGAGGCACGGTACAACGCCAAACTTACTTTTATCAGGCATGTATTTTGTTTCTCATTATTTTGGTTTTTTCCATAATCTCGTTCAGAAGATATTATTTGAGTAAATGTTCAAAAATTCTTCACTTGTACAAACTAATAAAGCCAAAATGTAAATTAATTAAAATGACTTTTGTAAAGATGGATGAAACATCGTAAAATCATAATGGTTGCAATTGAAAATCCTGGAATGCTTTTGGACAGAAGAAAACCTTAATTTATATGTAAATCTATTTTTGCAAGGGTTAGTGAAAGCCTATATTTTTCTATTAGAATGTACTTTTTCAGTCAATTGTGTTTTATCAATGTGTGTCATGTTACGAACAGGAAGTGTTGGTTTGTAGTCCAAAAAACACCTTTTTTCCATGCATAAAAATAAGAATTTACAACCCAATGGTAAGTGCTCCAGGCCTCATTCTGCTGATATTATTGAATGTAGGTAACTTCTTAAAGAACTGATTTACTTATATTTATTCAACACGCTTGTTAATTGTGAGACTGAACTGGTCTTAAAATGTTGTCATATGGTAGCCTGGCTGCATCATTTTGATTTAAAAACTGTTTTAAAGAAAATTACAGGTTTTTTTAAATGAAAAATTGAACCTATATTAGACCCAGAGTTGGATTCTCTTGTACTGTGCTGGCACTTAAAAGTTTTCTTAGGAGTTCTAGCAAAGCTGTTTACTGGCGTGGAACTAGAAGGCACCTCTGCTGGATAGTTAATTATCCTTAGATCCTTATTTAGCGACGACGGATGGATTTACAGATCTATAGTAAATGAAATAAGGTAGAAGCTGAACAATGCTCTAGGTTCTTCTGTCAAATGTTTAACACATTTTCTAAAGTCTTTGTAAAAGTTCTGTAAAATCTTTTACTGTTTATTTACAAATATAAATACTTGTCTATATAATATCTCAAGAAAAGAACAGAATACTTAGTAAGTTTTTTGCAGTTAAAAAAACCCCCATGTGTTGGAGTTTTTGTAACCATTTTCCAAGCTGATGTTCTGAATAATGTGCTTTAATAAGTACTAAGTATGAATCAGATTATATATTTTTTTTAACAATGGCAATGTGCAAAGCAAACTTTTATGTGGGATAATTTCATATCTCTGTTAGGTAGCTAATGAGCCCAAATGATGTATCACAATTCTAGAAATTTATCATAATTAATGGGACTTTAATAAACCCTGGGATTTCTTTGCAAAGCAAAGTGGAACTGTTGAAATGTTTAAGTTTTGAAAACATGAATGAATGGGACGTGCAGTGATGTAGCGGTGCAGTTCTCTGTGGGTTTGCTACAACCGAGGTTAGGAAAGACAGTGGCAGCGGCGGGAGCTGCTGTTGTGAAGTTGCATCACCAGTTGTTTCACACCCTGCTCTGCTAATTATTGTCAAATTCATAGAATCATCTAGGTTGGAAAAGACCCTTGGGATCATCAAGTCCAACCAT
>JAOXJM010000063.1:32068439-32084369 GCA_026413425.1 Tringa solitaria
AGGGATAACTAAAAAGCTGACCTCCCTGCTCGTTTTGGCACTTTCACTCATCCCAAACCCATGGCAGCTTTTTTTCCTGGTTTTTCCTGGGAGATTTCTTTCATGCAAATGTCTTCTTCCCAGTTGAGGCTGCTGGAGGACGCTGTCACTATTGGCCTGGGGCTTGAGGTTATTCTGTCCTCAGATAAGACCTGAAGAAAATTTCCCATCAGGAGCTGTTTTTACAAAGAGAAACTGAAATGCATGAGAATGGTAATTGTACAAAGCTGTTTAATATGTAAAAAAAAAAAAAGATTCTAGCTTCATTTGCCCTTTATATGTACTTCTCATCTACGTGTTTTACAACTAATAAAATTGCTAGAATTTTCTTAAATCACATTCCAATTTGTGGGAGCTGATAATAACCAATTTCTTCTCTTATGTAAAATATACTACAGTTTTTCTCACAACCATAAATAGCACCAGGTTCTGGGAATAAAAACCTTTTTGTTTTATGGGGAATAGAACAGATGTGGTACTAAAAAAGACAGAATTAGAGAAACAGGACAATTACTGGGCTACAGAAGGAGTTGTTTTCATCTCAGATGCCTTGAATTCAGACAAGGGGACCAGAAATTACTGTAGTTCAGTCCTTTGGGACTGAACTACAGTTCAGTTTGAGGGGGTATAAGCCCCCGGTTGTTTTGGGGGGTATAAGCCACCAAGAAAAGCAGCTTTCATTGGCATCACTTCCCATAAGCCTCTCTGAGAGACAAAGGACTGTGCACCTAAAAATGTTCTGCGCATAATTTGCTGTTAAATTGCTTTTCACAAATCAAGCCTCAGGCCCGTGAGGAGGAAATTACACTTCCACAGTCCATGCTTTACCTCTGCTTTTGGAAAAAGTAGTGTTTAACTGACCTTGTCAGGAGGCACGTAAGAGACGTGAGCAGTCAATGCTGAGGACCCCAGAACAGTGACTACACTTCTGTTGTTCTCCTTACTTAGAATCATAGAATTGTCTAGGTTGGAGGGGACCTTTCAGATCATCTAGTCCAACCATCAACCTAACACTGACAAAGCCCTTCACTAAACCTTATCTCTAAGCACTATGTCTACCCGTCTTTTAAATACTTCCCGGGACGGTGACTCCACCACTTCCCTGGGCAGCCCGTTCCAGTGCTTAGTAACCCTTTTGGTGTAAATTTTTTTCCTAATATCCATCCTATCTCTTCTTGTTTCCGTGTGTAGTTTGAAGCTGTAAGAATAAATGACAGCTCACATCAGGCTGGATGCCCAGCTGGCATCCTCTTCTGGATTTGGCTTTGTTCCTCTTCTCAACCTAATTGATAACTCCATATGAAGGTACAATTCATCATGACCCACTGCATGCTGAGAAGTATACAAAATAGCTTAAATCTATTTCCATTCCTCTCTAGAAATTTCTACTGAGGGTGAATGATGTCCAAACCCTTATAAATAAGGAAACCAAGCCACTGATACTAGTTTATTTCCATAAAGTCCCATATTCTTGCTATTGAAAGGATCCGTTACTCAGAGCTGAGGTTGCCTTTGCTGCTTCTGTCAGTAGTGTCTCTTCTTTTATAGATGGGCAACCAAGCAACTGCTGCTGTCTCCCAGCCCAATAGCTTCTGGAATTGTGTAGCTCTGCCTGCCCATCATTTCAAAGTGTGTGTGTGGATTTTTCAGGCTCTCCTCACAAATGGATAACACTGGATCACTGGCTTCCTCCTTCCCTAACTCTTGTTTGCACGGGTCATTCACTCAGCCTGGCTGAAGCAACCTGTGAATGACACAGCTAGGAGAAACAGACTCTTCAGCCAATTTTTTATCAAAAAAAAGATTGGTAAAATAAACATTTCGCTTGGATATTTGGTTTGCCAATTGCCTCTTTAGAAAGTAAGTTTCAAAAAGACAGTGCCAGTGTGGTGGGTTGGCCCTGGCTGGACACCAGGCACCCACCAAATCCACTCCATCACTCCCCTCCTCAACTGGACAAGGGAGAGGAACTATAATGAAAGTCTCATGGGTCGAGATAAGTACAGGGACATCACTCAGTAATTACCATCACGGACAAAACAGACTTGGAGAAATTAATTTAATTTACTACCAATCCAATCAGAGTAGGGTAAGGAGAAATAAAAACTAAATCTTAAAATACCTTCCCCCCACCCCTCCCTTCCTTCCGGGCTCAACTTCACTCCCAAATTCTCCAACTCCTCCCTTTGAGCAGCACAGGGGGAGAGGAAATGAGAGTTGTCGTTAGTTCATCACATGCTGTCTCTGCTGCTCCTTCCTCCTCAGGGGGAGGGCTCCTCACATTCTTTCCCTGCTCCAGTGTGGGGTCCCTCCCACGGGAGACAGTTCTCCATGAACTTCTCCAATGTGGGTCCTTCCCATGGGCTGGAGTTCTTTGCAAAATGCTCCAGCATGAGCCCCTTCCACAGGGTGCAGTCCTTTAGGAACAGATTGCTCCAGTGTGGGTCCCCCATGGGGTCACAAGTCCTGCCAGCAAACTTGCTCCAGCGTAGGCTCTCCATGGGGTCACAGCCTTCTTTGGGCATCCACCTGCTCCAACGTGGGGTCGTCCGCAGGTTGCAGGTGGATCTCTGCTCTACCATGGACCTCCCGGGGCTGCAAGGGGACAGCCTGCCTCACCATGGTCTTCACTTAGGCCTGCAGGGAAATCTCTGCTCCGGCTCCTGGAGCACCTCCTCCCCCTCCTTCTTCACTGACCTTGGTGTCTGCAGAGTTGTTGCTCTCCCATATTCTCACTCTTCTCCCCCAGCTGCAATTGCCCAGTTGGGTTTTTCCCTCTTCTTAACCATGTTATCCCAGAGATGCTACCACCATCGCTGATGGGCTGAGCCTTGGCCAGCAGAGGGTCCATCTTGGAGCCAGCTGCATTGGCTCTGTCAGATCTGGGGAGAGCTTCTAGCAGCTTCTCATAGAAGCCATCCTGCTACCAAAAGCCTTGCCAAGCAAACCCAATACAGCCAGGAAGATTATTTTAGATTCTCTTATGGGTGAAACACCTTTGGTTTGCCTTTGGAAAGGAATCCACAACATTTGGTCAATTTAGTGATGGCTGGAAAGCGGGCATAACCTAACCTTCATGCTCCGTTCTCCACCGAGTGATAAACACTCACCCAGCTACAACACTCACTCATTTGTACCAAAAAATGGTAGTAATTTAAAAGAGCTGTTTTGCTGTGTTTTTCAATCAGCCAATAAACAGAAATCGAACAACCTAAAAAGATGCTCTGCAGATCTTAACCTTAATAAAAACTCAAACTGATTCAAAACCTTTGAAGACTAAGTGTTTGGGATTAAGTGCTGCCAGTGCCACTCTCAACACCCTGTAATTTAGCAACCCTTCCCAAAGCTGACTCATCCATCACAGGGCTGAAGAAGTTTCAGAAATCTTGTAAGTAACTCTACAGTTCACGTGTTCAAACGTGGCATTTGGATTTGTCCAGCTTTTTGATTCAGCCAAAGCCATTTGTAAAGTCCAGGTCAAACTTTTAAATTGCTTCAGCTGATCTGAAATTGCTTTCGTTTACAGCAGTGATAGAAATAAAACACACACTGTAACTCTCTGTATCTATTAAGGGAAAGACACTGCAAGAGCAAGGTCCCAAAGCTGTCCATCAACCCGTTGAGTTGATCTCAATCAGTACCGGTGCTCTGTGCTGACTTTTCCCAGCAGACAGATCCATTTGGGACAGACCCAATTTCTAGTATTCTGTTCTTCTATATATTACCTATAAAATAATCTCTACAGGTTCATAAGCACCAAGAGAAGGTGAACTGTATGGACTGCGTAGAATTTTGCAGCAGAAGAGGACCTGAGCACCTGGCCAGCAGCCCTTGGTGACCTGAAACCCTTTCCTTGTGTGGAGGAGCTGCTGGTGTTCCTGTTCATGCTGCCAAATAAAATACTGGTTTAAAACAAAGGGATTCCTCATGCTGCCTGTGATTAGATGGTGAAGCTCATCCCTACAGGAGCTTGAGAAAGATGAAATGGGTTAAAAAAGGATCAGACACAGGCAAGGAGTGTTCACGCCCAATGATTCAGATGCAACTTCTCATTTGGAAGGCCCTAAAGCCCTTGGGAATTTAAGCATTTATGAGTGAAGGGATTAAAACAGACCTGCTTCATTCCTTGGTTTAAGCGTTTGTCATGGGGAGATGATTGTGAAAGCCAGTTCTTTGCACACTCCCAGTGTAGTGCTTTCCACTCAACAGCCAGCCCCTTGGGTGCTGCTGGTGGTCCTCAGCTCCTCTGCTCCTGATTGAAAAGCATGAAAATTAATAAATGTATCTTTAAAAGCTTAATAGGCTAAAGGTTAATAGAAAGCAACAATTCCAGCTGTGAAGGAGCCAAAGCAATGAATGTTTTTAAATGACTGTTTTATAATAGTTTCCTGTATCTTTATAAAGGTTCCCCTTGTTGCTGTGTGCTGGGGGAGTGCAGTGGCCTTGTTCACCATTTCTTCTCTTGCTGTTGTTTCTCCTCAACAATATTTTACTTTAGAATGCAGAAAATTAAGTTTATTGCATTTATTATTGAGCCATTATATTGATGCGCATCACCTGAAGACTGCGGTGTGGTTGGGACTCGTACAACAAAAAGTGGCCAAGAACTTCAACGTGGCTGAGTGGCCCTGCCAAAACGCTGAGCGCAGGATTCTTAAGCTAAAACATGCATCATTTTAATGAGGTTTTGCCTTTCACAGTTTAATTACATAGCGTACATTTGTTCTTTCTTAAACTGTACATGCTGTCTGCAAGAACGAGTAGCAGCCACGAGAGAGCTACCAGATTTCGCCGGAGCTTCTATGTATTCTGGCAATAATAGGAGTATAACACTGCCTGAGTGCTGAGTCCTGCAGTTATGCCCTGAATCCTCTAGAAATAGGATTACAGGTTACCATTTATCAAACCACAGCTGACAAGAACGATGGCTATTTGCAAAAGCAAAGTCCAATCAGGCTGGATTATGTGAACAGGGACAGTTTGAAAATGTAGAAAGAAAAGCTCAGTCCATTTCATCCGTTTCTCAGATTGGCCAGGACTAGACATGAGGCTATATATAAGTAGCTGTCCTTATTCTTTCAAAAACTTGGGGTGTCCCTCAAGTAGTCCCCACGTGCTGATCTCCACTGACAGCTCCATAAATATGGTATTGTCACAGCCGGTAGCAGGGCACAAGCTTTGCCCCAGCTCCTCAAGGTCTCACCGCTTGCCAGGCTTGTGGTGTCTGAACTTCTCTTCACCCGCCTGGGGCTCAGGTTTAGCTTCTTTGGCTGCTGCAAGTTTTGTCATGACCGTATTTACCTTTGTTTCTCCTTTTAGACCTGTACGGCATACCCACATTTTTTGTATAGATATTAGAAACAAGAAGTTTTTCTGCGTAGAAACAACATATTTATGACTCTGGCATCACGCTGCAGAGGAACACAAGCCTGATACAAGCAGGGGCCTTGGAAACCGGGGCATGGGAGGTGGTGTGGCAGAACATGGGCATGGGACAACTGGAGAAGGGGCACAGGATGATAGTGGAGACTCCAGGGCAATGAACAGCTCATAATCATTTTAACTGCTTTGTTATTGAAAGGTTTGTCTGTAATAGCGTTCATTTTTCCTTTTTCTGTAATAAATTGATCACACAGTTAAGATTTCAAGTTTACTCACAATAAACTTATCTTTACTTATAAAGAGCATTTCTTTCTGCCCATAATAAGAGGGGCAGGATCCTCGGGTTTCACTCCTCCGCCCTGGCTTCTCCAAGGCTGGCTGTCGGGATAATTCTGGCTGAGCTATGGGCTGGAGATGGCGTTTTAACACGGGCAGGAGGGGCCAGGACACGCAGGCTCCAGTGGAGAGGGTATGGAACCACGGCTTGGGAGATGGACTGAGCTGAGGAGGCAAAAGCAGGGCTTCAGGAGAGGGGTTTGGTTCCAGGAATATCTGAAGGGAGGGGTGATCTCAGAGGGAGCTCAATCTTTCCGTGTTCGCAGCTGACCGTGTTTCCCCAGCCCGGCATCCTGCCCTGATGGGTTCCGTATGGGTGTGTTGTCACAACACTCACTGTCTCCAGCAACTGTAGCTCGAATCCCCTGCTAAAAATACCGCCAAGTTTGGAGGTACCGTGGATGGCAGCATCAGCAGCTCACTGCCAGCAAGCTAGCAAAGCACATGTGGGGAGGGTGCCATGTAAACACAGCACGTCTATTCTTATCTGATACCCACCACTGAAACGCCTGCCACATTATCGCCTCGCCTGTTCTGTCCCTTTATGGAAGGTTGTAACGTGTTTGCAGTTCACTTGAACCAGGTCCAGCCCCTCCTGCATGAGGTGCCTTACAAACCAGTCCTGCTCCTCCCTTTTTTCATCCTCCTCTTCCTCTGTTCTTGGAGCTCCCCAGAAGCTTTCATCCAGAAAATGGATGTGCCTTACAGATTGGGTTGAAGAATCATAGAGTCATAGAATCATCTAGGTTGGAAAAGACCCTTGGGATCATCAAGTCCAACCATCAACCCTCCTCTACAAAGTTCTTCCCTATACCATATCCCCCAACACCACATCTAAACGACTCCTGAACTCATCCAAGGACGGTGACCAAACCACCTCCTTGGGCAGCCTATTCCAGTGTCTGACCACTCTTTCTGTGAAGAGTTTGTTCCTAATCTCCAGTCTAAACCTACCCTGTTGCAGCTTGAATCCATTCCCTCTTGTTCTATCTTGTTGCCTATGTAGAGGGACAGTGTATATGACAAAGCAGATAGAGAGACAAGGAATCATCAGTATCATATATGGGAGGAGATGCTCGCTTTTCAGAAGCTGACTTTTTGGAGCTGGTTATTCTGAAAGATCTCAGCCATTTCATGTCTAAGGGAGAACACACACATAAATCTTGCAGTATGAGGGTCTTGCTTCCTCTTCCCAAACAGCTACATACACGCTGACATCTTTGTCTTCAGTCCAGATCACACAAGTTCATCCTGGGTGAAGGATGGGAAATGGTTTAATGGTCTCTCTGCCCATTAATCTCCTAAGTGAGTGAAAGGAGCACTATAAATGTATGAGTGTATTTTGATAGAAGAACAAAGTTTATTCTGACAACTATAGAAATACTTTTAACTATGATTTCAAAATTACTATTTGAGTACTATTACAACTTTAATCTTTCTCCTGTTGTAACAGGGGGTAGGAAGTTGAGTAGTGCATCAGGTTTTTTTTTTCTTCATCTTTCCAGCATTGATTTAGAATAATCAAGACAATAAATAGTTATTTTCTCACTGAACAAAGCTTTAGAGAATATTGAAGTGAATATGGTACTAAAATAGCGTGTATGAGTAATGAAAGGATATAATTCTAAATTCCATGTTCTTTATTCAATGCAGTCTGAGGGAAGCTGAATAATACCAGACCAGCATCAAAAAATCCTACCTACAGCTAAATAGCTCTGTGTACGTGTGGCTTACACAGTAACTGGTAGGAGGAAAAAAAACTTTTACTGCGAAGGAGGATCTTTGTTGAGTTCTGCTCATACTTGTTTTCATTCCAGTATTTTTTTGTTCTGCACCGGTCTAACGATAAAGGCAAAATCTCACATTATGAGGACACTGTATCAGAGTAACTACATTTACCCACCGTGCTATGTCTGCATATGTTTAAATACCTTCGAAAGGTAGGTATTTATCATACAGATTCTGCTTGTACTGAGCTGAAATGAAAGAAAATGCCTTACAAGAAACAATTTGTCAGACTTGAATGTCTCCTTTTTTTCTGTTTTCCCTGTTCCAAAAATGATGAAATAATGGTTGTCACAAGTCAAAGGAAGTTAAGGTACGATGGTTTGCAGTTTGAAACAGTAATTTGGCTATCCGTAATGGGGCCTGAAAGAAGTTTCATTGCACAACAAATCAGAATAGTACAATGCAAATGGAAAAGTGAGATGCATGCGAAGGTTGCTACCTGCTACCTAAGTAGCTTTTGCCAAACTGTGTGTGATGCTCAGAGCAGAAATACCACAGCGCTCCCACTCTGCTCTCTGCAGGCTACAGGCATCTTCACTGCTGGCACCCGGATACAGCTGCTGTGACTTGACACACGTTCAATATACAGTCGCAAGCCTGTTACATTCTTAGTTCTGTAGTGCCTGCCTCTCTCTTATTCTCCCTTCTTGACATTTTCTGTACCTCACAGCTGATGTGCCAGCCTTGCTGTTCACTAAAGGTCTCAAAGGATTCCAAATTTCTCTGTGCTTTCACTCTCTGCCACTTCTCGTTTACTTAACTCTGTGCATATTAGTCTCTGGAATGGTGTCGGGTCCAGACAGGAGCCTGGGAGTGTGTCACTTGTGCTGCTGCCTGCTCATTTACTCCCACCTTTCTATTTGTACACTTTTGCACTTCTGCAGTCCAAGATTCTGATTCACTGGTCACACCTACACCTTAGAAAAACATGTTTTGTTTCAAAAGGTGACTTTGTCTAACATTATTTCCTGCTTCCAAAAGTTTTATTTGAAGTACCCTTTCCAGCCAAAAGTAGTTACCTGTCATTTGGAAAAAAATAAAATAATAAAAAAAAAGAGTGAGCTTTGAATAAGATCCTGACTGAGAACCTCCAAAGGCAAATAATTTTGGGTAAGGTTTCCTTTCTTAAACTAAGCAGGTTGAACAACAGCTATCAAGTAGAAATTATTTAGATAAGTGGAGCTGGAAAAAATGAACAATTTGGTGACTCATGAGAAATTGCCACAGATGTTTGAGTAATCTTAGCACCAAGTCTTCCTGAAGTACTCAAATAATAAAGATATATTTTTTCATTAAAAAGATACACAGATGTATGTTTGTATGCATATATGTGTATTTCTAAGGTCTATTACATTTCTGTGTAAACGTGTGTGTGTATTTTAATGGAAAAATACACAAAAGCAGGTGTACATATATCAATATATTTATGGTAATGTACTTGACCTTAGACTTTATGTCTAAATTGGAACCTTAAAAATAAGTAGCACTCCCCTCTGTTACATGATAGCAATGATTTGTACATTAACCTCACCAAAGGACAGTGAACAATTGACAAATTTGTATTGCCCTTTTAAAAATAAATCAGAAATGCTTTGTGACATATTTATTACAAATGGCATTTCAATTGATTAAGGTGAGCAGAGCTGGGCACTTGAGAATTCTGCACTTACTTGGCTGACACATTGCTCCAAACAAGTAAGAGCTCTTCATTATTACTTTTTCTATTCTTCTCATGTCACTATGGTAATTGCAGTGCAGTGGTTGCTATAGCAAAAATGATTAATCCTCTGTTGTTGTTATCTGTACGCCAGCAGAGGCTTTTTATAAGGTCTGCTTGTACTGCCTTTAGAGGAAATCATAGATGTTGGCTAGAATTCTGATAAATAACTGCAGTTATAAAGAGTTTTAATAATTGTCACTTAAAATAGTGAAAAATGTTATATTTGTTAAAAAATTTAAGGGTTACAGTGGGACATTCTGAAAATGAGTAATTTCTTTCAGTAGCTAGATGAATGTGAACCATATTTTGG
This sequence comes from Tringa solitaria, assembly GCA_026413425.1. Taxonomy (NCBI): domain Eukaryota; kingdom Metazoa; phylum Chordata; class Aves; order Charadriiformes; family Scolopacidae; genus Tringa; species Tringa solitaria. The sequence continues at coordinate 32,078,015 of JAOXJM010000063.1, forward strand.
ACACACAAACCTGCTATTTTCTTGCTACATTGAAGATTAATGAAATATATCTTTCAAGTAGTGACCCAGAAGCAATTAGCATAGACTATTGTGCTGTTTACAAGTCCGTTAGTTCATTTTTGTAGGAAATGAATGTTATAACTGCTGTTCATCTATGATTGGTTCAGTTGGTTTAGTAGAGACTGATAAATCATTCTTTGTGATACCTGATTTGAGAATGCAAAAGTTTGATTAATCAGTCGCTGATTTTGCTTAGTTTCGGCAAAAAAAATTTAACTGCCTGTATATAAAGAGAATAAGAAATAACTTTTCAAAATCAAGCAAATCATACTGTTGATAGTATCCTCCTCTAAATATAACACAACTCTCACTTTCTGAAGGTAGCATTTAGCCAATTCCATCCCACTTCATTATCTTGTATTCACCATTTGCTTTCTTAGCTGCTGCTGAGTCTTTATCTGTGTGGTCTTCCCTAATTTATGAAGTCTGTGTTTACTCCAACTATGCAAACCTTTTTGAGAAAGCATGGGCTGGCATTTTTAAAGTTCTACCCAAGTCTTTAAGGGACCTGAACTCCAATTTTTATCCTGTTTAAAATCCAGTTATCCAACTAATAATCTTGATACATCCTTCTCCATTCTTCACCCTACCAAGTAATGGATCTGTTTCATGTATGTTAACTACCTCTATGACACGGAGTAGAAATTATCATTTTTCTTGTGGGAAATGATAGTTCGTTATTGCCAGTAATTAACTGGATAACAGAGAGCCCTAACCTTTGGGTTGGTTTAGGTTTTTTTTAAGACAGTCATTGCACTGCAAAATGTATTGTGGTGAAAGGTTTTTGTTTAAAGTAGACTTTGATTATGGTGCAGCTGATGAGATCTTGAATATACTGCTTTGCTGCCTGCAGTTGCATTTCAATTTTGTAGCTTTTAGTTTTGTGTATGAACTTTGTTTTAGCGTCTGGATTTCTTTAGTTTTTTCCTTCTCTTCAGAATGTTGCATCCTCATATGTAGTAGCTATGTCAAAAGAAAATTTCAATAAATAACTCCTTTATAAAGCACTTGTTTTTTGAGCAGTGCGTTGTGAAAATGTGCTCTTGTAGTCAATAAAAGGATTCTCTAAGAACCTTAAGATGCAGGAAGACAATACTTCTGTGTTTGAAATGCTCTGCATATGCAGGAAAGTGTTCTTACTGTCATCAGTTTAGGTGAAAAAGATATAAAAGCTGATGGAAATTAAGAATTTTGAGTGACTTTAGATAAGGAAGAAGTTGTTTTGGTAACAGCTTCAGTTCATCTGAAACAGTGGTGCATAGAGACATACTAAGTTAATTGCCACTTGTGTATTTGAGTGCAGGAAAGCGTATTTAGAGGCTAAATCTGTCTTATTTGTTAACTGGTAACCAGCAATGCTGTTCAGTGATACCTTTTCATTTTAATATTAGTCCTTCTTTGACAGTTCTTTCTACAAAAAGATTCTGTATTTTGATGTTTAAGGCCATAGCTGTGTGTTATTCCTTTGCAGTTTCTTTAAGTTTAAAAAAAAAAAAAGAATAACCCCAAAACCCGAAATGAAACAACCAAATAAAACACCTCCCACCAACCAAACAAGAAAGAGTGGATTGGAGAATAGGACCAACGTTAAGATGAAGCACTTGTGTAAAATCCATCTAGGAAGCTATTGAATGCGGTGGCCTTAAATTCTTTCCAATTCATCTTTGAGCCCTTCGAGAGCCTGTTCTTCCCTATCACACAGTCATTTAGTAAGCAGTCTTCTATATTCTCATTTTATATTGTTCCTTTTGCTGTTGAAAATGCTGCCCTTCCTGATCCTTAAGGCGTCTGTCCTGATATGACAGCCCCAGAATTCCCACGTTTCTGAACTGTTTCCTATCCCCTTGCTGCTCAGTGGTAGCCGGGTACAATTGGACCAATGGTATTATTGAAAATTCAAGAGAGTTGTTTGGGTTTTTTTAATAACGGTTCTTGTTTTCCCCAAATAAATAATATAATAACGATATAGATGGGATTAGATTGTCTAATTTTGCAAGAGGTTTCTTTCCAATAATAAAACAATTGGAGTGGTGCACCTGCCACTTGCTTACTCTTTCTTTGTTGAACGACATAATCTCTTCAGGATTGAATTTTTCTTTCACAATGTTCATGGTTAATATAACAAGAACTCTCAAGCTCAAATTTAGTCACACAAGTGGCTTTCTTTAATTAGTGTTACCCCTTTCATTTGTTAGCGTGTGAACGTTTGATGCCATATAAACTCTCAAACTGTGTAACATTAGATAATTCCAAGCTGCGCAGTCAGGCTTTGTGGTTTCTGTTTTAACAGTATGAGACAGTTGGAACCAGTAGTTTTCAGCATAAGCTACAACAGGAATTTCAGTGTTACTTCTTGTTTATTGTGCAGAGGGGTTCTCATTTTGTATTTAATCTAATTTCTTTTTCCTGCTTGGATTCCAGCTAGTACATTTGATACAGTCTTTCCATTTAAGATAGATACCGCGCTGCTGGATCCAACACAGCCTGGAAGTGCCTTTGTGCAGTTTGCTGGCACGCTGTGTTTAAATGCTTTTCTTGCAGCGGAGGTGCGAATGTGGATTCTTTGGAAGGCTATAGACAGACTTAGTCAGAATTGATTTAGTGTGAAGGGGAGCGTTCTAAGGCTTTCTTTAATGTCCATGGAACTTTGAATCATCTGTAAAAGCTCTTTGCATCTGTTTTTTGAAGTTGTGATTCATGTTTTCTAAAAGCAGCTGACACTGATTCTTTTAATAATGCGTTGTTGTCTTAGTAATTTATGATAATTGTGTCTGTCACGACCATCTCGTTGAACACATAAAGGCAGAGAATGACAAAAGAATTCTAATCACTTTATTACCTCAGAAGATAAATTGAAGATAATCAGCTTTCAAACAAACCTTTATTTTGTTTGAATATCAAACTGAATTGTATTGGCTGTAGTCATCTTGGCTACCCCAGAAGGCTATTGTTTTCAGCACTACCATAACTGAGCTTTTCCCAACTTATTTTCCTACTATTCATTAGAACTTACGACGAAAGGCTCATGACAAAGGAGAAAGAGAACTGTGCAAAGCCATGAGGGAGGTGTGTGAGCAAGCTATATGTATGGTGAAATAAAAAGCATATAAAGCTTCATTAGGATGTATTGTATTAAACAGGAGATGCCTTATGCTTATTTGGACTTTAAATCAACAGCAGAGAAAAACTTCTTGGCTTTTATTGTACTGTACTGAGGACATTTATTTTCTCACCTTTTTGAAGGGTATTGAGAAAACTGCACTGACAAAGTCTGTAATAATAGAGGGACCATGGCGAGCTTAGAATGTGTATTCTCGAGAGAACAGTAGGTTCTCAAGGCATCAGGATGTCGTGGTATACGAAGTGTCTTGCTTTTATGTAGCATCAGGTTGAGAATTATGAAAGCTATGCTGTTCTCACTGTCTTAGCCTGCATAGTTAGCTTATTTTTATTTGCCGGAAAACAATCTCTTTTTATTTAACACAACTGTAATAATTTATAATAATCAGTCTGTCATCTCAGAAAAGAAAGCTGACTCAATTTTTGTTTCTAAAAGAGAAGTAAGATTACACTGAGCAGAACTATACAGCTGTTAAAAGCAGGAAGACAGAACTGACCACGTTCCTCCCCCCATCACAAAAGGTCTGTGCCAATGTGAGATGATAATCCAGTTGGTTCAAATTGAAAGGGCTGAAATCTAATAGACCTGCTACAGCAATTTCTTAACTGTCAGAGCTGAAACGACACAAACTCTGGTGTCACCATTACAAATTATCAGACAGCACAACATCTACATGTTGATGCGCGATTCGGAGAGATGCTGGGACCTCAGGGTCAATGAATCTCAGAGTAACCACTGAGGCGCCATTTGCTATTTGTGCATTTGTTTTAAGACATGTGCTTATGCTACAGTACACTAGCGTTGCATTTTGAACATATGACCCTTTTTAATAACATTATGTTGTTGTTAATCTGATTTAGAAGGGTTTTTTCTGCTTTCTCCCACTCAAATTTACTTTTAGAATAGATTAAAAGATCTGGGCTGTTTTCTGCAAGCGTGAGTGTTCAAAATCAATGTTAAAGCTTCAGCTGCAAGTAATTTTTCCTCATACAGTCTCTCCGTATGAGGTGTGCTCCCAGTGATCTGCACAATCTGCCTTTTGGGTTACTCTTGTTGTGGATTGGATTGCTAGCACTTTGCAGAAAACGTTGGGAAGAAGGCTTTCTGTCCATGGCTCTTCTTTGAGATACAGTGAACAGGCAATAAGTAATGAATCTCACATGATTCCTAGATGGCAGAAGACTGCTAATTTTGTCTTTCCATATTTTGACATAAGTACAGATTTGCAGCTGATGAGTATGTGGGACTGTTCTTTTTCTAGCCTTTTCCACTGCCTATAAAACTTGATCTTTATTAACCACGTAGCTCTTTAGTATCGCACTCAAGCCAGAATGGTGTGTTGAGAACATGCTGGCTACCAGCTGAGTTTGTATTTGGATGTCAATCGTGCTTGAAGCTGAGCAGTGCTAGCAAAGGACGTGTGGATGTTTAGCCACATCTAGTGCTACAAATTACATTGAAATTACAAGTGAGGAGAACCTTGAGACTTCCAGCAATTTGAACTGTGATTAAAATCCATACAGTAATAGAAAGATAGACTAGTAAGTAGACCCTAGGAGCTGAGCGAAGACTACAGAGGATCTCTGGAAATAGATTTCCTAGGTAGGTATAAGCTGAAATACATTATTAAAGACATGTCATGCCAGGTATTTTTTTTTAATCTGAAACTAGTGCAGTTTATTTTAGCTGGTGTGACAAGTTCATCCAGCCATTGTCACCAATGCGTGTTTTTCACTCATGAATACCTAATTGCACTAGAAGAAACGTGCTAATGATGCTCCTTTTTAATTTCTGCCTTCCTCCTCCTTTGTGGCAGAATTTACTAAAATTTAAGGATGTTTATTTAAATTGAGATTGAAACCAAGCAGGAAGATGAGGAAAGTTAGCATTGTAGGTCTGAGGTAAGATTGTTGTTAGAGCGATTGAGCTCTTCTGTGAGCAAGTGCTGGGAGGATTTTGTGTGGTCTTCAAGATGAGTAGAGTTGTGCCAAAGGTTTGTATTTCAGTGGGTGCTTCCAAGGTGGGAGTCACAGAAGGATTAAGAATAAATAATTTTCTTTCAAAACTGGAAAAGCTGCTGTATCAATTTGTTGTTTTCACGTAGTGCCTTCAAAAAAAGCTTCAGAAATACAGGAAACATGGTATTTCTAGTTGTTACAGATGAGGACAGGTTAAAATGGCAATGGATAGTGAAACAGATGCTTTAGCTTTATGCTTAGGGCTGGGGTTTTGGGGAGTTGTTTTTTTCTTCTTGGGCTTTTTGAGTGAAGATTGATGCAAGATTTGCATTTAAATAAATTATTCTTTAGTTTGAGCCACTGTTCTAGGTGGGCTTTATCCTTATTCCTTTTTACTTTTGTCAAAAATGATAACTGCTGCAGTTGTTTTATAAAATACGTTACCATTTTTTACAGTCTCTGAGTTTTCTTCAGAAAATTGCTTTTGATCAAATAGCCTCAAGAGTAAAAGATGGATCTGTACATCGTAAGATGTGCATTAGCAATAAAAACTAGAGAAAAAATAAGAGATAATAATATGATAAAGGTGAAGAATGTTGAGTTTTCCTTCTTTTGGTTGCTACTTTTTTGTAATACCGTATTTAACTAATTTTGGGTTTTCTTAAACTACTCTACTACAACTCAGGTGATACTCTTGTTTCATTGATGTCCTATTTCCAGCTACATTCTCATTGTTGGTGCTTTACTTGATGCCTTTTAAGCTTAAAATTTGTTTTGCCTGCTCTACAGTTTGAATATGTACCCTTTCTTTTGGATGAAAAATGCTAATGGTTATGAAGTTCTTCAGTGAGGCAGATTTATAAAGTGTCCATTGTGATGTATACCGTAAACGTTTGTTGGAAAGTTAGATGCTTTAATTGTTCTAGCTTTCTCTTGCTGTATTCTTCTTGGTCAGCAGTAATGGGCACAATTCTCATTTACGGTATATAAAACATATTATTTTTTTAATTATGTCTAAATAAATACCTATTTTTAAAAAAAAAATAATTTTCTATGCTTTAGGAATATAATAATTAAAATACTTTCAGCTGCTCTTTAATCATCCAGCACAATGAATAAATGTCAGAAAGTAATTTCTGTGTAAACCCGGTAGCACATCAAAAGCAATATGATTTATGTAATTATTTTTTTAAAGTGAGTACAAAATGCATGGAAA
>JAOXJM010000063.1:32089898-32105488 GCA_026413425.1 Tringa solitaria
GAAGGGGCCATCTGTCGTTCTGGTTGGTCAATTTGGTCAAAACCACGACAGGAACCCAACAGATTCTTATCCTGCTAGAAAAAAGTTTTACAGTGTACGAGGAGTTACCTAGAAACTTTAAAGCAATTTTCCCTGCATAATTTTAGAATGACTTTTTAATTAAAAATGACAGGATCAAATGGCACGCAATGATGACTTGTTCTGGCCTAGCCTTTTAAAAGAATTATATCTAGAATACCCTTTTCTTGCATTCTTAGATTTGTCTAGAGGTGGTGGAGCTTTTTCTTCTAAAGCATTTTATTTTTTCCATTCTGAAACAGTGGACAATATCATTATCTTCATTCAAATGTCTACAGTTTTTCCCCATGTGCTGCATGTTTCCTTCTGGTAGAAATCTCTTGAAATGTGTTACTTCCCATATTTATTTGGAAGTGAAACTTGTTAATTTCATTTAATTTGGTCATTGTCAGATCAGATGACCAAATTTCTGACCTTTCACTAAATAAGTGAATCTTCATGAGAAATGATGAATGTAAACCTTGTGGCAACAGACCACTTTTCAATTCCTTTTGTTTATTTAAGTGCCGTACAATTGGAGGGAAATAATCATGAGCCCTGGTGGTGCAGAATGTGTTTCAACAAGGGGATGGTATCCCTTGTGGAACAGGTTAATTATAGGGAATCTGCGGGACACTGAGAGATTGCAATTCTATTATTGAAAAAGTTCAAGATGCTGTATATCCATTATCTCTCTTCAGTTTTTGCTTTAGGGTTATACGGTGGGGGTTTTTAGTGTTAAGAGCATAACTAAGAATTCTAGCTTCCAGATTACTTTTTTTTTTTTAAGGAAGTTACTGATCTCAGATCTGAAATATCACAAATTAGGGGACTGTCTTACAAAATACATTTTACCTCAGACCTGGTTCTGTCCTTCCTGCTTGTTTGTTGTGACATTTGATGAATCCAAATGAAAAACAGTCCCATGACAGTGTATGATGCCTTGGAATGAAATGCATAGCAATCAGAAATGTGCATCTGTAGAATTTGTGATTCTAAAAATTATGCTGGGGAGAGGCATGCAGTGGCGTGTTGGGCTTTGGACTTGTTCTTCTGGTAAGATCTCATTTGATGTCTGTCAGTCTACAGTATATTTCTTATGATGTCTTTGGCACAGCTGAATGGCTGCTGGAAAGCCAAGCAGACCTAAGAGAACTATTTCAAGGATGATCTTTCATCATAGCTATTAATTTATTTAATGATCTAATGATTAGAAATATCTCAGATAAATTGTCTTCTTTTGGATGATGGAGCAAAAGTAAAGGCCAACAATGTACGCATGAGTGACTTGAGATACAGACCTACTAAAATTTTAAAAGAATGTGAATGCTTCCATAGCAACAGAAGAATTGCTGTCAGATCTGAAGTAGAATCCCATATGCTGTTTCAGATTGAAGCAAGTGTTAGGACACCTCAGACTTCTTTAAATTCACCTGCAATAGCTACAGACTCATCTGCTACCTGATTTACATCTCTCATCTGGATTCTGAAAATTAGACCAAGTTCTCCCCAAAACTGTTTTTGAAGCCCCTAGTACTGTTTATTGTAGAAACTCTAGATACTATGATATTCTTACAGGTGACTAATCTTTCTTTTAATTCTGTCAAGCATTCAGTATGATTTCTCATTTGTTTCCTGAGGCAAATAGTATTACTTCAGCCCCTTATGTGGGGTTGATGATTCTTATAACCTTTCTCTGTACAATAGAAAGGCTATAGCTTTATTCCTCCTACAAATCTGGCAGCTCTGAAGTAGAACACAGCAGTGCATCCTACAGCCAGACACAGGTCTTTGTGGCATCATTCTGTAGGCAAGAGAGTATCTGACAGCATTGATTATCAGCTGCAGTTGGTCATTGTTAGATTTTCCTCATTCCTCTATAACAGTTTAAAGGGGGGGGGTGGTGAATTGCAGCTGATGTAATTTTCATAAATCTCAAATTCTACAAGATCCTCTCATCATTTCTAAGTTCCTCATCTTTCTTAAAGCAGCTATGGGGCTGCGTGAGCCACATTCCAGCATCGAAAATGACTTCTACTGATTTGTTTACCGTTTTCTCTGTTGTTAAATCAATGTGGGGATTGTCATCTCCTGGGCTTTGAACAACATAAGTTAATGGTGTAACGTAAAGATCATTTACTTAAGTTTATTTTGTGTGCAATAGTGGCTACTCAACTGCGTACAGAATTCAGGTGACCTTCCTATGCACTGAAAGCCTAATGCATCCTGAAATCTCTGGGCTTATTTTTATGTGCAGCTGAACTGCAATGCACACGTGCAGTGGAGGGGGAGCCCCCAGGGAAGAGGACTCTGTTGCTGTGGCCAGTTCTTTCAGGCCGCTCTTGATACTCATCTTTCTCTAGGGTGGAATGGCATTTGTCACAGAAAGGAGAACTCCTGTCATTTCCACAAAAAGTACTGGCCAAGAACTGACTACCAATTTCCAAATGCTTTTTGACTCACAGCAGGCCCCCTGCCCACCCGGGCAGATAATTCTATGATTCTATGATAGGTTTCTAGCCATAGTTCAAAAATTGAGATGTGTTAATCCCACAGTTTTGGCTCAAAGACCTGCTAATGTGCTTTAGAGCAAAAGAACTCTCTTTCCTAATGTATAGAAGAATATGGACTCGGAAAGAAATGAGCCCTTTGTCAGTTGGGGTGAGTGCAACTAGCTTTAAATTTTTCTCAAGTACCTGAGGTCTTTTTCAAAATTTTCAAAATTAAAAAGATGCCATTTTCACAGGGCAATAAAGCATTCTCTCTTCTACTTGTTGAAAAACAAATTTTCAAGCACTTAAAGATATTTTTCTTACTTTAGCCTACAAAATAATTTATTGAAGGAGAAAAAATATCTATACAAATGCTTTAAGTAATGATATTAGCGGTGCTATGCAATGGAATTTAACAGAAAAGGAAAAACTAAATTTTTTGTTTCTCTGAATATTATTTGTTCATTTAAATTTTTTTTTAGATACGCTCATCCAATTTTTCAATCTGTTGTATCATCTGAGCTAGGCAACAGAAATCATATGATCCAAAAACTGTAAAAAATAGCTTTGTGTCCTCACTATACCCACCTATTTCTACCTTAGAGTAAAAGAAAAACATTAATTTTAGTCTTTTTCCTATTAAAATAGTAACAGTAAACATGAAGCTTAAAGTAATTGTTTGGATTATCAAATACAAAAGAAGTAGGAGATTTATATTATTGACAAACATATTTTCATTTTTTGGCTTCTGTACTGAAACGTATGTCCTGAGGCACATGCGCAGTTAATCTTGCATTACATTACACAATACCACCGTTTAGAATAGAAATACACAGAACGAGAGTCACCAAAAACGTGGATTACTGTGAACTTAAACTGCCAGAGCAAGTTACGTGTGGTGCTAGAATGTGCTCTGGTTACACGTTGAACAAGTCTGATGTTTGAAATCTTGTATAGCTGCTGTTACAAAAATTCCCACAGCTGGTTCAGTGGGATGGGGGACTGTGGCTCTGTAGCGAGCACAAGCGAGGGTGCTTGGTAGCGATAGGTGATCTTTCTGTTCTGCTCACCTCCTGTTTTGTATCTCTGCATTTCATTGTAGACCTCATGATTGTAAAACTGCTTTCTATGAATCACTCTTTCAGTAGCGTAAAAACAGAATACAAATTTGGATTTGTGCCTAAAAATTCATTTTTAATTTTCTTTTTTTCTTTAAAATAGTGTTACCATACATGGGAACATTTAGAAAGTATATGATGGATATAATTGGATTTCATTGCAATGACTGTGTGAATGATACCGTGTAAAGTAGAAACTATATTATATTTCATGGTTCTGATTTCAATCAGTGGTTTTCAAAATTATAGTATTTTGTAATAATATTGTTTCATCTGTCTTCGGCATGACAAATGCTAAGAAATGTAACCCTTTGAAAAATTTCCCTCAGGAAGTCTTTTTTCTTATTTTCTGTTTCTTACATTTCTCCCAACCTTCAGCAGCTAACAGTAACTAAATAGGCATGCATATGTTGGGAGGGGGGGTCAAGGTATGTTTTATTTCACTTTGGAGTTTTCATTAAGAGTGTTGCAGACCATCCTTGCAGTTCAGATGTTGTTCCTTACACAGGCAGACACGCAGAGTACACTCGATGTCCAGCAGAACTGTTCCAGGCTTCTAAGCCATCTGTGATATTCAAACAAAGCTAACCTTGATGCACTTTTTAAATAATTTCGGGGGCCTCTTTAATATTTTTTTTAATAATCTGGGGGGCCTCTGACTGTGTGTAATCTAAAGAGCCCAGCCCAAGCATCACACGCAATTGCCACGTGGCAGGAATGTTGTTGATGACTGGACTGTGTTAGTGAGGGAGTCTCTCCACAGCGGGAAACGATGCTGTCAGGGATCTCATTCTAGTTCCTGAAATAGCTAAATTAAGGCTCGGATGAGGGACATTTAAGATGCTGTTAAGTGCTTTTGATGTTGGTGATAGTGATCCTTTAAGATGGCACCCTTCTGTCCTTTTGAAGGCATTGTCAGTTAGTTGACATATAAAATTACTTCTGGCTTTAAAAATGGCACTGAATTTTTTTGTAGCATTGAAATTTTAACCATGGTACTTCAGCTTAATACCAACTTGTGAAATTACTTTGATTTTAATTAAGATAAATTCCTATTTAGCACCTCTGCAGCACTTTGGAAAATAAGTGCAGATACATTATATTTCTTGTCCTGGAGAAATTATATTTTGCATTTCTTTTGTACTTTCAATTTGATACTGTAATCTTAATTTCTTATCAAACAGTTCAGTATCTGATGCTGCTGAGGAGATAAGGAAGGGAATTGAAGCTCTTGAACTTCTAAATATGTATGAATAATAGAATCATTCAAGCTGAAATGAACCTTAGGAGATCAAGTGTCCTGCTTTTAAGCAGGGTCAACACTGAATTCAGACCATGTTGTTTAGAACTTTGTCCAGTCAAACTCTCAAGACCCCCAAGGGCAAATATTCTGCAACTTCTCTGAGCCTCCTTCCTAGTTAAATTGTTGTTACTGTAGTGACTGTTAGTTTGTTTGTTTATCTCTAGTTGGAACCTCCCTGGTGTCAGTCTGTGACCACTGTCTCTTGTTCTTCTGCCGTGTATCTCAGTAGAGAGCCTGGTTCCGTCTTCTCCAGTTATCTCCTTGGCTATGATTGAGTCCTTCCTAAATCTTCTATTCTCAGTTCATGGGACTGTACATGCCCTATAGCCTTGGCCTGTCCTTTGAGTAAATATTCAATGCCAGACTGTCTTGGTGACCCTTCTCTAGACACACTCAATATTCTCAAATCTTTCTTGAACTGTGGTCTATGAAGCTGGACCCAGGACCCAGATGCAGACTAAAAAGTGCTGACTAAAGGTAAATAATCACTCCCCTCAATCAGCAGGAGCATAGGCAGCAGTTACGGTGCTGTACTGTTTGCTGTCGTAGCTGCCATATTTAGCATCGGTTTTAGTAGAGCTGTCCCCCAGCTGGCCAGTCTCCAGCCCGTACCATTGCAGGGGTCTACTCCCCTGGGCAGGACTTTCTTTGCTGATTGTTCTGACGTCCCTGTTTGCCCATTTTTGCTTTTCTAGGTCCCCTCTGAATGGCCATCCTGTTCTGAAGCACATTGTTTGTATCCCCCAATTTGGTGTTGTCCACAAATTTAATGAGGGTTCATCCCTCCTCCAGCTTTAATGCTGCCTATTGCTTGCAATTCCAAGAAAAACAGAGGGACTCAGGATCTCAAGGCCCTCATGGTTTGGGCTTACCTACACTTAAGGATTAGTAGAGATTCCAGGCAAGCCTGAATTTCAGTGAGGGTGCTCCTGAATATCTCCATATACTGCACACATTCCAAAACGCAGGTCCTTTATTCTTACAACCTTATCTATTTTTTTTCTGTTCTGCAATAATTTAGTGCAGAGAAAAGACTTGAAATTAATTTTTTCATTTGGTGGCAGTCTTAGGAAATAATCCTTATTTCCTCTTTGGAAATTGTTACATGGTTACGAATCCTGATGCAGTGAATAAATGTCAGCTGTTTTAAATAGAAGTAGGTTGTTTAAATAAATAAAATAGATTTCTTTACCTAGCTCTTCTTTTTGTTTGTTTATTTTGCAGTGGATTCCAGTCTTGCAAGACTTCAGAAATAAAGACACCCTGTGGGGCTTTGTACCATATCAAAATGACAAATCTTCAACGGAAATTTCATTCCCAATTACACTTCATATTGGAGATTACAACATGGATGGCTACCCAGATGCTCTTGCTATACTAAAGAACACATCTGGAAGGTAGAGTATACGTAAACCTAGAAATAAAGGCTATCAAATGCATGTTCAATCATCAGTCATACAAATTACTCATTTTAGTGCATCTTGTTCATTTTATCAAGTGAACAAAATTTTTTATCTCTGCTAAATGTTATTGTTTTAAAAAGGTGTGCATTTTCATGGTATATTTAGAATGCATAATTGTATAGGCTTAGACTGGGACTCCGGGTGGGGAATTGCACAGGCAAGTGGAATATGAAGAACCATTTTAGGCGCCCCTACTGGATCACAGGAGCTGATTATCTCTCCATTTCCTTTCACAAATCATCTTTTGTAAAATCCTGACTTCAGCTTTCAGTGTTGGCTGCTAACACCAGGCTGCTGGGAGCCGGGGAACCTGTTCCCAGCTGTCACAAGGAGTGAACACTGGTGATTCTGCTGAAAAATGCAGTAGTGCCCCTTTTGAGAATCAGGAATTTTAGATGCACCTAATAGCTTACTAATGATTTTATAATGTCCAAATTTAACTGAAATAAATCAATTCCCCCTCTAAAAAAAAAATTCTAGCCTGTTAAATTTGTTGGTATAAGCTTTCTCTTCCTGTTTTCTTTTTTCCTTCATTACTTGCTTTCCCAGTAATTTGCATTGTTACCATCTGGTGTTAGGTGGGAGAGGGCATGTAGTGATGCTCACAAGGAGACTCTTGTACATCGAGGAGTTAGTGATCCACATAACAGTTGACCTGAGTAGGTGTGTGCCTGTGCTGCTCTGCACATAGAGCTTGGCTGCAGGATAAACTTAGCCAGCTAATCGTAACGGAGAAGCCTGTAGGCAGCTCTCACTGGCACCTGGTAATGATACCACTGGCATGTCCTTGTCTTTACCTTGAAGTGAAGCAGCGTGTTTTCATGTGAACATCCTTTTGCTTGACAGTAGAAATGATGGATAAACATGTTCACTTCTAAGAGAAACCTAAAAGAGCTCTAGAGACCATAATGTCAGTGAGCCTCATTACAGACAGGATATGAGCATCATGCTGTGCCCTGGCTAGAGCTTGGGCTGATGCTGCACAACTTGGGTTTTCCAGCATCTGAAGAGATGTAAGATTATCCATACGATCCCCTTTTTCTTCCTTTGTCATTGCTTGTAAAAGGTATTCTAATCCATACCTTATGGAGTCTTAACATCTTCCTTACTGGGAATGACAAATACTTGCAGTAGTGCATTACAAGGAAAAATAAGTCTCTCTTACAGGTGTATTTATTTTCTTCCTCTGTATGGTATTTTGGATGAGCTTGGGTGCAGGTTCATAGTTTGAATTAATACTCTGTAATGAAAAGAACTGAGGAGCTCACTTTGGTGCTTAAAAGAGTATATAGACAGAATTCAGATGCTGATGTTGAAGAAGTCAATTCAGATCCTCTTGTGAGTCACCCACTGACATTTCTGTGGTAGAGTTCTTCAGATACTGACACATACCTAAAGATGACCCAGTTTGAAGAGTTACGTGCTCGTATTGAGCCTACGTGATGTGATTCAGAGAGAAGGCAGCGAGCAGCTGAGCTCTGTCTCTTTACCTCTGAGCCTTAAAATAACTAGCACAGCAGCTGTTTATATTCGGATGTGGCAGAGGAGAAGGAGGTGATGCTGTTACCACCCAGAACCTGCATAGGCAAAGCTAAAGCACTCGAGCCCTGAATGTCAGGTTTTTTAATCCCTAGTCTTGCTCAGCTGGGAGTTTGCATCTTCTGTTCAGCAGCCATTGAGTAAAGAGTGTAAACAGCCTGGAGAGCACCCTGGAACCACAGTCTCTCCTTTTTCATAGAAGTAGCATGACATCTAAACTGTAAAGTTGTTCTTGTCTTTGTTTTCGCTGAAGCCCCACAAGTCTTGTGTTTTGAGCTGTACTATGTACTTTGGCTGCCTTCCAGAGTTGTACCCTGATGACTAGTGCACTTCAGAAGGACTTATGGAACTTCACAGAGTTCAGAAGTTTATTTGAAGTTATTTTATCTTTTAAAATTCTTAGAGCCTCCCTCCTCTGGCTGGTGTGTGATTATGGCAATGTAATATTATGTAGAAGATTTAAATAGTTTGTAGGTTTATATAGTTTCTAGTTACTCCTATAGAAGGAAGCTACCTATATCTCATTGCAATGAATGACTGTGATACACTTTTATCTTGATTCTTCTTGCTTCTGAGATTGTTTGTTTATTCAGTTAAGTGCATCTTAAAGTTAATTTGTAACTTGACTTCAAAGTTGAGTGACACAGTAAGGCATAAGGACTGAAGGTACTGGCAGATGATTTGGCAGGTTATTAAAAGGGAAGTTCAGAGAGCTGAGGAAGTCTGGCAAAAAAAGAGTAAGTAAACTAAGAATTAAGAAATACATTGCATGTTAACACTGTATGTTTCCAGTATTTTTGGAAAAGTAATGGAAACAGACTCTTTGTACTTTGGAATGGGAATGAAAGTCACATTTTTTGCACCCACTATGAAACATCACTTTCAGAGTAATATTAATTCATTGTTTCTGAAAGACTTTAATAAATGCTTCCTTTTAAAACATTTAACTGGGTCATAGAGTGGAGAGAATTAAGAGTGTGGGAATTAAATTAAAAGCTCTTCTTAAATTAGAGCAAATTAAAATGAAAACCTTATTTAATTGATTTTAAACACTTGTGGATCAAGCTGTTTATTTCTTTTCTCTGAAGCCTTTCATGCTACATCTACAGATCTAATTTCAGCGATTGATTACTGTGATTAAATGATAAAAGCATTTTTGTAAACTCTTGACCTCAATCTGTGCTATAGTCTGGGAAGCCTAGCTTCTAGTTGTTGTAACTTAAAGAAATTAAAGGAGACAGAAACCATTTTATTAATCTGAAAATATACTGATACATGATAATGGAAGAACATGATTAAAATCAATTATATGCTTTCATCATCATTCTGGAAAGCGCTTTCAGATCAGATCCTTAAAAATACCTACAAAATGCTGAAATAAAGACATGATAGGTAGGAATAACTTTAGTTTACTGTCCTTCCGGGTGAGTAAGTCAGGAAAAATGATTAATAGCTTCAAGTATTCTCAGAACTGCCATAAGACCACACTATTTCATCTCCTGCCATATCCTTTTGATTTTAAATAAAAGTATGTAATACTCTTGACAGCTTGGAGACGTTCCTTATTAACAGCAACAACAAAAAAAGGAATCTGACTTGTAGTTGCAAGTGTGTGGGGTGGGGTTGAACCCAGAGACTCAATAAATTCCAAAAGGGAAGATGTTAAATTCACAGTAGATTCGTACATATTTATCTGTCTGATATGAATGCTTCTTTTAACTTCTGAATTGAGTCAAAGCCTGCACATTAGAATTCCACAGATTTTTCTTTAGGCTAGATACATACATGAATTTTTCTTCCTTCTAGTTATGACTGTATTAGAAATTGTGTATGTATATAGAATAATAATAGGTAAAGGGATTTTATCAGTAGTTATTCATTGGTCCATCTCTACTTCCTGTCTTATCTAAATGTATTCATTTTTTCACATGCTGGTTTTAAATTGACTCTGGGAACACTGAAAGTGTAAGTACCGTACGTGAGCCTATAAACACCTATCTTTCTCACACCACGTGTTTCCAAATTAGATGCTAATAATTGGCATCTTGCATTGCAAATATGTAATCTAAGGAACGATTTTTTTCAGTGATGCTTTTATTCAAAGGAAATGTTTTTCACTAGTAAAGTACTGGTAAGGTTGGAAATTCACCAACGTCAGGGAGATAGTGTTAAATAACAGTAAAGACTGAAACTTGGAGATAACAAAGAACAGGATATGGACAGCTGAATGAAAAACTGAGTATAATACAATTCTAGAAAGTTTTCCAGGTGTTCATGCTGTTTTAAAATAATGTGGGTGTATTACTCCTTTACTGGGTCTACATGAAAGGACTCTTATTAGACCAAATTATCTCTTCCTAAATCATTGTTAGTTGTCACTTGTCAGAAGTAAGGTTGGATAAAGAATTTTTTTTTAAATTTTGGATTGATGAGCACCCTGTAATAGAGCAAATCTGAAAAATAGAGGCCAATCCAATTATTCTGAATGTCATTTAGATGTCCCCTGTATAACTGTAAATGAACTAGCCTAAAATTGACAGAATGAGAGATGTATAAAATTAGGCTGTAAATATTTAATTCTAATTGCAAAGTGGTATGTTAAAATAAAACTGTGGTAAGTCTTCAGTCTCTTTGGTGTTAACCCTTGCTTATAGCAACTCCGCTGTATTAAATTTAGCTTTGCTGCATAGGTGACCTTCAGTCAGGAGGTCCCAAATTGTAGACAACTCTGCACTTTATTGAGCATCCTTCATAAGCTGTTTGGGATAAAGTTTTGCAGGTAGTACACAAGTTAGGTGTCACTATGTATATGTTGCTGCAAGTGGCATGTTAAGGATGATATGGTAGTCTCAGTTCAGAGGTTTTTTTGCTCTGCCTCTTCTCAGTATTTAAGCTGAATCATTCAATATTGACTGTTCTGTATTTGTGTAGCAATTCAGCATTGATTTTAAGGTTTTACCATTGTCGCAGTGTCTTTGTGTTTTCCCATAGGTTTTCAAGGACATTGTTTTATCATTTTAAGGATGGTGATGATTTTCAGCATTGATCAGCAATGATCAGATTTTTTTTCTGATAGCGTGAATCTTTAGAATTTGATTCAAAATAGTAGGAAGGTCATAAACTTGTTCCTGGTAACTGTAGTATGCAGTAGAAATAAAACATGGAGGTAGGTACTGCAATTGTGTATTAAAGCCCTAAATAACATCAGGACTCAACTGGCAGCTCATAGGCCAAATTCAGACCTCAGGAGTTCTTACAAGAAAGAAAGGAACAGCTGGGGATTCAGTGAATTGCTCATTTCTCTTTCCTCTGCAAGCAGCAAGGCTCTGCAACTGTCCCTCTTGCTGCAGCCTTTCAAAAGAACGGCCCACACACTAAGATTTCCTCTGCCCATGCCAAGATGCAGCACATGGGAGCTCCCGGGTTGGCACAGCCCTGGGAGCAGACTGGGACTGAGAAGGATTGAGAAAGTAATTGTTAACCACATTATATCTAAGATGTATAAGTAGGTAGATATACACACACATATATATAGTTTCTGGTTTCCATTAGTGTTCATTATTATGTAATCAAAATTTAAAATCCTTTATTAATCTTTTATTTCAGTGTTTATTTTTATCTTGTATTGAGCCAAGTGGGAATCACTTGACTGTGCACATGAAAGGAATGAAGTTTGTGCGCAAAGACAACTAATAATACGTGCAGGCTTCAGTGGAGTTCTGAACGTAGCTCTCCTTGACAACTAGCTGGAAAGCACTGAGGTTGTTCCTATACACAGCTGTGAGGAAGGCTGCAAGTACATTGTTGGGTTTGGTTTGGGTTTTTTAGGGGGGATCTGTATTTTTGGAGAAAACCTGAAGACTGTCCCCCACCGCCAAATGAGCACTTTCTGGTTTTTTCCTCTATTCAGAAGTTGCTGGGTTAAAAAAGGTTTCTGTAGTAAATAAACTCGTTGTGTCTATCCGTTCACAGGCTTATAGTTTATACTTTAACAATACTCTGAACGTAGAATGTAATGAACGCTTGACAATCTTCTGTCTTTTAAATAGTTACCATCTGATAATTTCCAGCAATTTAAAAAATATGATTTGAAAGAAAGCATCTTTGTAAAACATCCTCCAAATTTAAAAAAATAAAATATGCCAAAATAGTGAAAAAGATAAATTGAAACCATTTGCTTAGCTGAGGTTGTCACCTTACCTTATAGTTGGTTAATCTGATAGGATACTTATGTGATACGTGAAATGAATGTGAGCACTTAACAATTTCAGTTTATGAGTTCTCAGATACAGATAATACAATATCTTAAATATCCCAGATCACCTCGTTTCATTTTGGCTGGACATTAATTCAGTATACTTAATGTTTCGAACAGTGAAATAGTAAAAAGTGGGCTGTTCATATTAAGCTTCAAGCAAATGCAGCCATGTGGCAGAAAAATAAAGACCTAATCTGCATATTTTTCACAGAAGCTCTAGAAATGTGATTAAAAGGTTTTGAGGGAAATGTTTAAATATCCCATTTTACTTTTGGTACGCCTTACAGAGAAAAAATCCTACATTTTTCCCGTTGCGGGTTCTGAAGCATTAACTTAGCAACAGACAAGGAAACTGATTTACTTTGGTGTCAGAAAGATGTTTTTTCTCAGGATAAATGTTTTGCCCTTCTCTAACTCTTTCTGAAATGGATGGAGCAGATATGAATGTTGTGTGATATGATTTTGATGAGTATCAAACTATCTAAAATATACCATAGAAACAAAAATAAAAAGTCTCCTAAGGAGAAATGCTTGTGTGTGTGACTGCACCCTGGAGGCGCTGGATGCTGTTAAGGTACAGAAAAACCCCTTGTTGTCACCTTCTGAAAGAGCAGTGTGTTCAAGGTCATAAAGAAGAAGTGGGTTTGGTTATCGCCCTGGGCTCTGACATGCTTAGCTGGCTCTACAGAACGTTGTCTGCTCCATCTCCTGGCTCTGCCCCCAGAAAGAGAGGAAGAAATTTCTCTGTTCCCATTGCCAAGGCAGGGATGGATTTGAGCGGGCTCCCAGGATACAGAGCTCTCCCTGCCTCCCTTTGGCTCTCCCTGCCAAAGAGTCGGACTCCCAGTTGGCAAAGTCAGGAGGTTTTCACAGTTCCAGTGAGAGTGGAACATTCCACAGTATCAGAGACAGCATATCATGCTGTTGGTCACCAGTGGGCACATCTGAGCCCTGTGTCTCCCACAGGGCATGGTAGAAGGGAGACTTTGCCTGGAAGGGAGACTTTACCAGGCCTGGTACTCTGGCTTGTTTGCTCGTTTCTTATTTCAGTATCACAGCCTGTCTTTCTGTCCGTATTTGTTATATATCAGCAAATGTCCAATTTGGTTTCTCTTATCCTGTTTTTACTGTGCTAGTAGATTGGGGGTTGTGTTTTTTATTTTGCTTTGAAACAATGGAAAAATACCGATAGAGATTTGATTTAACCTTAAATTTATTTAAAACGTCGTGCAACGTGTAAGAAAATTTATTAACGGAGGTGGAGTGGGAATAGATTGTCATAAAATAATGAAAAAGCACTGACATTTTTTAAATAGTGTTTAAGCTGAAGGACCGTGGAGGGATTAAGGAAAATGGCAGATAAGTGCACTTGAACTTCTTTCAGAATAAAATAAGAATACATTCAGTCTTTTGAGTGGTTGGTTAATTAAATGATTCCTGCTGATTTGGACCCATTTGTCTAGTGTATTCATTGGTTTAAGTCAGGCATGACATAATGGTGGTAATTCTGCCTGTAAAGCTAACAGAAATGCTTATGGATTTTGAAGTATCCAGTGGCTGCTAGCTTTGTTTTATTATACTTAATTTCAGCAGACTTAAATTATTTAATTACAATATTTTTGTAATGTCCATTATTTAGACTGTTTACAGTAAATAAGTTGTTTTATATATGTATGTTTTACAGCAACCAACAGGCGTTTTTACTAGAAAATGTCCCCTGCAATAATGTAAGCTGCAAGAGCGTGCGTCGCATGTTTAAAGTTTTTTGGGAGCTCTCGGATCTAAATCAAATCAAGGATGCAGTGGTAGCAACCTTCTTCGACATATACGAAGACGTAAGTTCAACTCTTTACTACAGCAAACGGTGTCTCTCTGTTGCTGTTCCTGTGCCTGTGCCCTTGGCAGAGCACTTTGGGGAAAGGCTGGCTTCGGGGCAGTGCCTTCAGCCTGGGAAACTCACTCCTGAGGTGCTCCCTCAAGGGTGGGCAGAGAGCAGCAGCCCATCGCTGCCATGAGTTCACTGACCCCCCCCATGCTCCATTTGAGCTGCCCCTTTCAGAGGCAAGAATAAGCCATGCACCACGTGCATTGTCCTGGTTCGCTGTGGATGAAGCACTCTGTCCTGAATTACCAGAGGTTAATAAGATTTGAAAGATATTAAAATTAGTAGCGAAGGTGTAACCTTTGCTGCACACACTCTATTTTTTTCCATTGTATCTCTAAGGTAATTTGTTTGCTAAATTTAGATGTTATCCAAAGTAAATCAGCATTCTAGTGTAAACTTTTTTTCCTTTAGGGAATCTTGGATATCATCGTGCTAAGCAAAGGCTACTCCAACAAGGACTTTGCTATCCATACATTAAAAAATAACTTTGAAGCAGATGCCTATTTTGTCAAAGTGATTGGTAAGTTATCAGTGTATAATCAAGTCAAAATGGGACCTTGAGAGGACAGCATTTGAGCCTTTCTATATGATAACTTTATCGTGATGCTCTCCGTATGATAGTAATAGAAAAGAAAATACAGAGTGTGGAAAATATTAGTGATTGAAGAAATTCAGCCTTGACCACAATGACTTTTAAGTGTTCATCATCTCCTGAATGTGGGGTTTGTGCTTGTTGGTTGGGGTTTTTTTTCTTACAAGAATTCATGTCATTTCACACTAGAAGCAGGCTGGAGGCAGGCTAAATCTTTCCTTTCATCCTAGACCTTTCCTTCTGCATGCTAGCAATATTCTAAAGATAGACGCTATCTTTAAAACTCATTTCTCAGCTGGCTTCTGAAGGAAAAACAAGAATTATCAAGTGTCTAAAGGTATGATCTGCAGAGAAAGAGCACACGGAACCAAGTTATTCAACCTAAAAGAGAAATGTAAGGAAGATCCATGTCTTCAATCCATAACGATGCATAATATTGGGGGAAGAGTGTTCTGTGTGTCCACATAGGATACAGAAGATAAAGAAGAGTAAATAGTAAGAATAATTTCCTAAATAATTACTTCTGAAGTAGTAAATTTCCAGAGAAGCTGCAGAGTTACCAACATTAGAGGTCCTGACAAGTAGGTTAAGAAATTATGTAGTATATTTAATTGGTTTTTGAGGGAGAAGGTTGGACTATTTGAATTTGAGGCCCCTTCTGTGAGTGTTTTGTACAGTAGCTTCACTCACCTCCTCACATAACATAATGTTGTCAAGATCTACAGATCTACACGTATTTATCACTCAGATATTATTTTTGTTTTCAATCTGTGATGATATTTAAAATTTGGAGGAAGATTAGCTAATAAATCACTAATTTGAGTAAAAATATAATTATGCTTGCACATATAAATATGTATGCCATAGTGAGATGGAAAGGAAC
>JAOXJM010000063.1:32105534-32137137 GCA_026413425.1 Tringa solitaria
GACTGCCTTTTTATCTTGCCTATTTTCAAAAAACTGGGCAGGAAACAATAGCCAAATGCACTAAACGCACTTATTTTCATTTGTGCCTTGAGTGGTTGCAGTATTTTCTTTCCAACAAGGACTTCTTTTTTTGCTGTACCTCTGTCATATCAAGCCTCCTTTACTGGAGTTCTTCTGTATATCATCTGAAATTATGCGAAATCTGGTGCAAAATGGGCTGGTTTCGTGTTAGTGGTGACTGGCCAGTGTATGTTTTGCTTATGCTGTGTGATCTATTGTGAGAGCAGTTTGTTTCCACGTGCAAGGCAGTTTGGTGTTTTCAGCTTAAAAGCACTACATGGCACAAAACACATCTTACCATAAAAGCTTAGAATGGCAATGAACGTAGCAAGGGTGTGTGAGTTAATTAGAGCCTTGGTTTAAAAGGCTAGAGTTAGGTTATTATATTTGTAATTGAGAGTAATTAGGTTTTAAAATTGCATGTCCTACCATGTTCTTTCAGACTGCAAAGGTGTTGAGCTTTGAGCTCAGAGCTTGTCTGTCTTCCTTGATTTTTTGAGCCTCATTTTAAAAACTGAGGCTGTACGTGAGCTTATGAGGACAAAGCAAACAGGAGCAACTAGAGGTTCACCTTCAAAAATTGTATTTGCCTTCATGTTATTTAAATGTATCTAATCCTTCTAAAGCACACATTCTGCACACCATAAGATAAACAGAACCGCAGCTACTGCTGGGGATTGAGGCATTTAGCCCAAGCTTTATTCTCATCGTAATATTCTATAATGGTTTGTCATGTTGATGGAAGCCTTTTAAATAATAATGTATAGTGTAATTCACACAAGCACATAGAAAATCCTGTAGAAAAATCTTACACTTCACAAAGCCATGTCAGAATTATAATTGTGTGATATTTTAATAGTGAAAAGAGTAATTTGCAACATGCTTTTTGATTCGCTCTGATCTACCTTAAAAATTGGAGCAAGCCTTTTTTTAGCACCCTTTTAGGGTGTGAGTATTTTTGCATAGAAACCTAAGGAAATGGAAATTAATGAGTAGTCTAAAAATATTTTTACAGTAGTACAGGGGAGACTATTTCTAACAAAACATGCTTTGTGTGAGTTAGTGTATCAGTAAATGCATTGTGTTCTCTTCTTTGGCATATGGACAATGAGAACAGTTTTGCTCATTAGAACTGATGTCAGATGTACTTGGTCGGATTATTTGTTCCAGTAGTGAAATTGAACAGCAAATTGCGGTGTGCTGTTCTGCATCAAAATAGGAAGAGTTGGTTCCACTTGCATACACACTTACGTAGAACATATAAAATAAGCTTGTAGCTTAAAAAGTCTATTTGTAAATACATGCAGTCTTAAAATTCTGCTTTGCCACACCTTCCTTACCTTACCTGTCCAGATATTATTATTTTTTTACTGTATAAAAAGAATAGATTTTTTCTATGTTTGGAAATGTCAACATTTTTAAATCACAAGCAAAGAATGATAACTTGGGAGTCATGATAGTTGTTAATATTTGCACACAAAATATTAGAAATATTCCTTCACCGGACAAGTGCCATTTCTGACTCTAGTAGGGAATGTTTTCTAATTGGACTGTAACACTATGAATATCTTACACGTACTTTTTAGTATTTCACTGTCCCCAAACATTTTGTAAGCAGAACTCCATGGAGCCTTAGACTAGACAGAAAAAGCTTTAAAAAAAATATCCCAGTGGGTAGGATCACCTGCCCTCAAACCTGGTCCTAATCTTAATTTTTGCTGTCTGCCGCACTCAACTTTGGGATACCATAACTCACGGAGAAGTTGTGTTTTTACTTGGCTTTAACACTGCCTGGTCTGTAGCCTCCTCCCTGCTCGTAGCCGTTATTGGGCTGCTGCTCAACCAAACTGTTGTCATTTGAAATTCCAACGTTGCATCAGAACGACACCTTAGATTTTGTGTGTGTGTGTGTTTTCTGTTGTTTGTTTTAAAGGCATTTTGGTACTGATGTTCTAATACTCAATGTGACAGGACGTTCTAGGTTATAAAACAGATGGCTTTCATGGTCCATCATTTAGTTGATTATAAATAAGCATTAAACAGATATTTCTGTAATTTAACTGATTTTTTGAAACTAATAAGCTTTAAACAAGTAATTGAACAACTGCCACCGGCTTTAGAAATTAAGTAGCATTATACACATCTGTTTATAATACTTTTGAATTCATAGAATAAACTGGTAATGGAATTTTTGTTTGTTACAGCTTCTGTGCATTCGTTTAAATCAGGATCTAAAACTATCCCTTGAATAGAAGGAAAAGCCTTTACTTACCTTTTTACCAGTTAAAACAGTAAAGCTGAATCTCTGGCAGTATTTTTAATTAGTTAGAAATGAAAAATACTTAATAAAACATACAGTCCACTATTTAAAAAATGTTTGAATTTGGAATTTTTTTAACTGGCAAATGTCTCCTTTTGAAGCTGGTTAACCAATGAGGTATGATAAAACAGTGACTAGATGATTAATTTCTTCAAAGAAGTATACTTCAAACAGATTAGGGAATTTTTTATACATTAACATAAGTCATATAGAAGACATTTATTTTCTTTATGTGTTTTAATGAATACCTGACACTATTACTATACTTTAACAGATTTCAGAGGTACTGCTTGTGAAATGGCTTGTTAACGTAAACGCTGCAAGTTCACCTTTTGTTTTTTGCAGTTCTCAGTGGCCTCTGTTCTAATGACTGTCCTCGGAAAATAACAGTAAGTGTAACTATAACTTTGCATTATTTAGCTTCAAATAAGCTGAGGTCTAATTAGTCTAATTCTCTGCATATTAAGACCGTTATTGACTGGAAGAATGTGCGATCCAAATGATGACTGGCCAAGTCTGAGCAGTCCGCGTGCTTGAGACCCGTACCTTTCGCCAGCTGCCTGCTCAGAGATGGAACCAGTTGGCTGGTTCTGCAGTGGGCCTTGTTACCCAGCGTCAGGAGGGCTGGGATACAACAAAAACTTGTGCCCAGACTGTGTAGTGTGCCACATCTTGTTCTGGGCAGTCAGAAAGGCCAGGCAGCAGGGATTAAGGGACAGATTCGGCCATATAGCCACTTCTGGGCTAAAATACAGTAATTGGGCACAATGAAGAACAGAAGGGAAGGGAAGGAAATAGACTTGGTTCTGATGATTCTGCAGATACTTACATAGACATGTGCTGATTTCTATTATTTCAATTATTTTAGTCATCTCTAGAGACCATGCAACTCACCCACCAAGCTTTCAATTAGCAAATTGTTTAGCAATGCTCACAGTGAAAGCTGGCCTAAAAGAGGAACTGAGAGGAATCAGAGGCAGTGTTAGCACTTCAGCTCTGCAAAAATATGAAACTTAATTTTGATTTGAAAATACATAAACTGCTTCAAACAGGACCAACTTTTTCTTCAAGCCTATTTTAAGACATAGAGTTTAATTTCTGATATAAAATAATAAGGGGGCTTGATAGCTTAATTACAAAACTAAAGATAGGTTTTAAAAAGCAAATCTTCACAACAGATGTTGGTGAACATCTATACTGATCTATACTGGATTTAATGCTCTGACACAGCTTAAGTTCAGCATTTAAAAAAAAAAAATTGAAAGCTTTCTTTTAAATCTATTCTTACAGTTTTCCCAATCCTCTCCCTTCCCCATCAGAACAGATCTTTGTTTCCTTCCCTTCTTACTTAGGTGCATTTTTTTATGGTTCATCTCTCAGTACTCCACGATTCCCTTTGATTTCATTTTTTTAATTAATATTTTTTATTTATTTTTTCCCCCATAACTGTACTTTGATGTTTAAGTGCATTTTCTCCCTCAAGAGAATTTGCTTAAAATAGATATTGGTACTCAACAAGTAACTATCCAGCTACTTTCAGTAATTAAATAAAACACTGCTAAATAATGATAATGAAATTTTGAATTTGTGTAGTAATTTTCAATTCAGAAAGAAAGTCAAGATGGTGCATTCTCTCAGACAATACCAAATGGATTCTGCTTTTTCAGAACGTGCAGTTATTTATTTGAATTTGGGTGGGTTTATTTATTTAACTTGTAACTTCTGAGGAAACATTAAACCTTTTGCCAGAAGTCTGAATAGCATTGCTTTCTTCAGGAGAAACTAAACATTACTTAGCCAACTGATTAGCCTTATTTTGAAAATCAGTTTCCACATAATGCTATGGCCAGAACAGTTGCAATAATTTGAAATTATCTCTGTCAAAAGGAAATCACTAATCTAGAAACATTTTTCTTTGATTTACTTTTTTATTACTATAGCTTTGTCTGTTCCTAAAATTTTGCCTGCTTTTTCCTCCTCCACATTGTAGCCTTTTGGTGTTAATCAGCCTGGTCCTTACATCATGTACACTACTGTAGATGCAAATGGATACCTGAAAAATGGGTCAGGTAAGATAACCTGAGAATGAGAATAATGAGAATGCGCATGGTATGGTCTGTGTGTATATACTTCTCAGCAACATAAAGAGTTGGAAAGAAGTTTACGGAGTGAAATGGGACTGGTTTTGAATAGTGTCTTCAGTTTACGAAACCCCTTAACTTTCTCTTCTTTCTTTAGAGATTGCATATTTATTACAAACATTACAACTGATTTTTTTTCTTTTCTTCTCTCCCATGCAAATTGGGCTTGAACAGTTGGCTATATCTTGCCCAATCTGAAAGATCATTGTGTTACGATATCATCAGTTTGGGAGACAGCATAAGCTTCTAATTATTTCCTTTTTCTACCAGTTCCTTAGCAGTTATGTATTCAGAAACAACAGTGGCCTTGACATACGTAAATAGAATCTTGCAATCACATGACAAAGGATCAACATAATATTCAGTAATCACAGGATGTATTTTTCTGGACTTGTTTGCTACATCTGGCAGGCTAAGAGGCATCTATGCAATCCTGAATAGCAGGAGGAAGATAGAGAGGGAATGGCTGCATAATACAAGAACTCTAAGGTCTCAAAGAATTATTAGGACACAGGATCAAAAGAAATGGAAAGAAGCAGCTCTTCTGCAACTTGTATATTAACTGGAGGTTCAATTGCATGAGATGTTGCAGATGCCACAGTTTACATGAGTCCAAAAACAAAGTAGACAAGAAGAGAATAATCCAAGACCATGGCCCAAGCAGTGCCTAATGTTAGAATATCCTGGTTTTATGCTGCCTTCCCAGGTCTGCTCTGGGAGGGGGGTTGGACTAGATGATCTCCAGAGGTCCCTTCCAACCCCATGTGATTCTTTCTGTACTAGTGGCTCCCAGAAGATACAGGTGACTGTACTAAGTGCTCTGTTAGTCTAACTTAAAATTGTTAATCTTATGACCATAATGGAAGCACTTCTTGCTTAGGCAAAAAGTCCCAAACTTGCTAGCCAAAATGTGATCAGAGTTGTGCCATTCCAACTCCTTCCCAATGCGGGGCAGTTGTCTGCACGTGTCACTCAAGTCTTATTTCAAATTAAATTAAATTAAGCTTAAACTAAAAAACCAACCAAACAAAACCAACAAAAAACTCCAAAAACATTTCCCATAGTTCACTGGGGAAAACTGTTTTCTGTACAACACTAAATAGCAGCAATAATTTAGGGGGGAAAGTGCTATTAACATCTTAATGTCCTTAATCAACACTAATGCTCTTACCTTGAATGCTCTGCTCAGGACTGTTAATTCCACCCTAGAAAAAATAAAGACAAAGATGCCCTGAAATATGAACCAGATAGCTGCAAAAACATACCCTGGTATTCTGTAGCACTTCTGTATTTGTACATGCTTAAATACGGTTTTAAGAGCTTGAAAGTATTACCCTACATTTTTAAAAAAACTAATAATTCATGCTATCATGAAAATAAGAACTATTTTTTTCTAATTGTTGCACAAATTCATTTTAACAAACTAAACGTTCTGCCAGTTGCACACTCAGCTTCGTTGCTGGGTTTTCTTCATAAGCTAAATTTAAAAAGAGCTTATATATTTAGTTAGAAACACTTAGCCCCGTGATGGGTTTAGAGGTTTTCAGTTACACTGCATTCAGACTATCTGGCCCATGCCCTTAGGCAGCCGGTGCTGGTTGGGTAACCACTGGCATATCTTGTTATGGCCAGTTACCAAGCCAGTTACTGTCAGAGCCGAGTCGCAGTACAGCCTGTCCTGTCAGCGATACCAGGCAATACTGGTAAAGGCTACACAGCATCTTTCTCCTTGTCCTTCAAAAGCCTGGATTCCTGTGGGTGGGGAAACTTATTTCAGTATGCTGCCTTTGGCTATTTGTTCTCCCTAATAACTTCTGAATCCACTGGCTTACTCGAGCCAATTTTAGCTGGAACGTACGTGCCTCAAATAAAACTCTACCAATTCTATAAAAATCAGCAGTTTGGTAGAAGACAAAATTCCACTTGAAGAAAAGACTTTTGTTAGAGATCAGCAGTTATTTGGTCTGGATTTGTCCTCAGGCTGGCCATATGGTCAGCACGCATGCAGCTGCAATTAGCCATAGCCTGAGATGTTCTTGCCCAAGCAGTAATGAAGGAGCAGAGCAGAAAAAAGCTTAGTATATTGTGGAGGGTTTGTGGGGAAACAGAAGATAAGGCTAAAAGGTGTTGCTGGTTCCATACAGGAAGTAGGACTGCCATGCAAACTCATACAAATACAGACATGCCTCGTTTCACAGTTTCTATCCCGTTTTTGAAGGTATTTTCCCTCAGGACAGGTTTCTAGAGATTTCTACTGTGTTATCCATATTACTTTTAATCCACACTGAAGTGCCTTTTCTGTTCTGTTCTTCTTGATGACCAGGTATCTTGGGTTTTGTTCTGTTTTTGCTTCCACGTT
This sequence comes from Tringa solitaria, assembly GCA_026413425.1. Classification (NCBI taxonomy): domain Eukaryota; kingdom Metazoa; phylum Chordata; class Aves; order Charadriiformes; family Scolopacidae; genus Tringa; species Tringa solitaria. The sequence goes on from JAOXJM010000063.1 coordinate 32,112,415, forward strand.
GCATATTAGCTTTAGAGTTGAGTTTCTGGTGGGGTACCGGTAAGATCTATACTGTTAAATACAGGCAATGTCATTGTACCTTTTTTAAGACACATAAGTACGTGTTTTTCAAAACAACAAAAGTCTAAACAGTGTGGAATGCACCTCATATCTTAGTAAAGAGTAAAAACTCTCACAAAATTTGTGTTATAAAGATTGGAGTTCACCACTCCTTCCTTACACTGTTAACTAAACGACTTGACGTTGATCGATGCGGCTCCGTGCCTCCTGGGGGCCATCTTCTTGGAATATGGACCTACTGGTAAAGCTGCTTCTTGAGAGCTGCTGTCAGAGCTACTGGAAATTACTATAATTCCTATATAACAAAATTTATTTCCAGCCTGCCACTAAAAGTTAGTTGAGTGCATTCATTTGGGTTGAACATGCATCTAAACGAAGAAATTGATGGGTTTAAAGTAGTGGAATGTGTTTATTCCTTTGGGCTCACTGGGATTTGATGCAGGCCTGCCTAAATTTGGTGCACCCGTGTGAATATAAAATATCTTAATGAAAACACAGCTTCAGAGTTCCTTCGGCCATGTGACATGTACGTGCCTCCTCCCTACCTACACAGAATCTTATTATCGGATAATCAGGAGTACCGATGAATAACAAAAAAGACACTTTTTGCATAAGAAAAGAAACACATTAGTAAAACCATCAAACTGATCCTTTTTTCTTCTTTAGGAAAGTGCAATAAAATGGCTATAAATCAAAAAAACTACAACATAACCTTTGCTTAGATGTAATTATACTCATTTAGATTGATTGTTCACGTAGTCAGAGAAGTTGCAGAGAAGCAAGTAACTCTTGCTGCTTCTTTGTAACTTACAGTCTCAAACTTAGAAATCTGACATTTTAGGTGATCTCGTATAATACGCTTTAAAAAATCATGTCTAACAGCTAGTAAAATCTATATTACTAGATTCTTAAAAGTATTTTGTATTTGGAATATCATAACTAGTAACTGTAGGGGACTGAAACTTGGCATATCTGGATGATATATTACATGCTGCTTTTTAAATAAATTTAATTTTTATAAACTGACATTTTTTAATCAGAAGGTGACAAAATAATGGGTTTGTGGGATCTCAAGTGCAGAATATCTATTAAAAGGTTAATTCATAGCAGTATAAACTGATTCTAAACTCCACTTTGAGGAAACACAAGTTTAGACGGGTTTGTTTTGTGTATGTTTGACTCTTTGGCCCTTACTACTTAAGTAAGCTTATAAAATAACCCAGTGGCAAAATGAAGATGTTCTTCCGACTATAGACCTCTGTCATGGAAGAATGCACACAGCTTACAAATTCCTTATATCTGTGGGGAATAAAACTAGCCTAAAATTTGGACTTTTCATGTATAATTTTCTTTTTTTTTTTCTGGTTCTTTCTTTCAAGAACAAAAACAAATAAATTTTTTCTTAAATTTTATCTGTAGGGTTTGGTTGTTTTGGGTTGGAGCAGTGCTTTTAGAAATGCAATGTTTTTACAATTTTCTCTAAGAAACAGCTATCAAATATGATTTAATATTGCTATAATACCATTCATCTTCACTGCTACCATATTTACAATAATAAAAACCTAACAACGTCCAATCATGATGAATTTCCTTCTCTGTTTTGGTATCATGAAATAACAGTTATGAATTCCAAGTGCATTTATGACCCTAGTAGTATCGCTACAGGGAATTTTATAATACTGTCTTTGATCAGTTTCTCAACTGTAATATGTTAATAGATATTTTTTTTTCAGTCTGTATAATTCCTGCAAGAACTTTTCAAAGTCACATTTTCTGAAGCGATTATATTAAGTTTGTAGCTAAACTTTCTTCTCTTACATGTCCTACTCATAAAATTCAGTAAATGTTCTTCTAACTAGAGTTATTGCCCTACAGGTTATTTTCTTGAAAACCAGCCTGTTACATCAGAATCGTATTCTATTTGACTATCAAGAAATACCTCAAGCAACACTTATATATAAGTGTACTGGTGGGCAGTACCAAACCCACATGGCATTTTTTTGGGCCATAATTAAACTTACAAATCATCTTTTCCACATTAAGCTTTTGAAAGTATGGCATTACTACACTATTTTAAAACTAATTTTCTCCAACTTACTTGCATTCCATATATAGTACCATGGAACAATCCGTATCTGAAGCTTTTAATTGTATTACAGCAGTATTGAGAGAATCTAATCATTTGTAATCATATTTTTAAAATAATTCATCTCTTTCCCAAGAAATAATGCGAACAGCAACATAGTTCTTTGCCTAATTAAAACAGTGCTCACAATTCAATTGTTTTTTCCAAGTAGCTGATGCTATTTGTTGTCTTTACCACTGGTCTCAGCAGGGGAAGAGTTATTGGCTGGAGCACTGAAACCAAACTATCCAGTCACCTTAAATTATCCTTCCAGCCCTGGGCTAAAGTAAAGCATAGAGTATTGAAAGAAACGTCCACCGTTCTGCTTCTGATCTTCCTAATTCTGCAGGTCTTTAGTTCTGAATTATGGTATCTTTCATGTATGCAATATTCATGCAAAGAGTAAAATTAAAAGGCACATATGGCTGTCCTTATCTAATTCATTTTAAGGTTCTTTGATCTGCCAAGCCGTAACTACAGGAAATTTGCATAATTACGAGGGTTTTTTTTAAAACATTGTTAGAATTATTCTCTCACCTATTAACATTCCAGTATGTTGTTAAAAGATAGCAGAATAATAATTAGCGCATATTCTGTGCTTTTACTTTCACATTGCTCAATTCATTTGTAATCTTACAACAAGAAATACTGTTAAATTAGCTACAAGGAATAGCAATTGCCAAAACGAGCATTAGAATTGAGAAGCACTGGGTCTTGCATCTGTGGTTAATATCTCCACAGACCTTCTCTCTCTAAGAGGAGATTCAATTGCAACAGCAATCTGCCTTCTCCACTCCCCCTTTCTTTTGGAGCTGTCATTTTTAAGGAGACCCCACAGTTACATGTGAGTGTCATCCTGAATCTTCAGCTCTACATCTGCATTTCCAGGCTTCTCTTGGCTTCTAAGAAATTTCTGACATCAATCTGACATGGTGTTTTTCAGTTGAATCCTGTAAGCAACAACGCATAGCATAAAGTAGATTATAATATCTTAAGTTAAGCACAGAGTAAATTGAAGCTGTTCTTGGGACGGGAAGGGGAAGGATGCATAAGATGAATTTGATAAAGCTAACCAAATGCAAGGTGTTGGGGTTTGTTGGTTTTTTGTTGGGTGATTGTGGTTTTGTGTTGTTTTAAAAAAAAAAAAAAAAAAAAAAAACAAACACCAAAACTTCAGCATCCTAAAAAAAATAATTGTTGATAATGAAATAGTAGCCCTACCAAATCTCTTCGCTTTTGAACAGAATTTTGCTTAATGACTGATGCCAGTTAGAATTACTGCAGATTACATCTATATAGCTCTATTTGTTAACAGTTCTGACCTTGGCTAAAATGCAGGCAGGTCATTTTTGCAAGCTGAAGTGGGTCCCAGTAATGATCCTTTGTGTTTTCTTGAGAAGGCTACCTACTTGATATATTTGGTTTCATTTATTTTATTACTAATAACACAAACTGATTTCCTTAGAACTAATGTCCTTGTGAATCCAGAGCAACATAAATAAGATCAGATACTTTAAATTTAATGTGGAGCTGCTGTTAATTTACTGAAATGTTTTCAGAAACTGCACAAGGATAGTTTCATATTATAGCACCAGCACAAGACAGGCATTTTAAATTTGTTATTGCAACATTGCCTGGTCAAGAGCTGAGAAACTCAAATGACTGAGTAGTCCTGTAGAGGCTTCATACTATGAATATCAGACTGCCTTTAGCCACCAGCATCTTTTTACCCTGTTTTTCCTTGTGATACCCCTTCCCTTTCACCACAACCCAGTTTTTCTGTCTTCCTGCTTGCTTTCTCCCTCTTCTGTGTAACATCTGAACCCCCAAATGCCTTCTCTTTCTCTCCTTTGTAGGAATTCCTGCCCTTGAAGCCTGCCTGTCTGCGGGCAGGCAGATGGATGGCTAAGACTGTTAGCTTTGCATGGCCATGGCCACAGCAGCCCTGGCTGAGTCCTCAATGTGCTGGCCAGCCAAACAGCTCAGGCAGAAACGCTCACAGCTCCCCCTTGCCACTTTTGTCATAAGGACACCTATGGAGGGGAGTGCAGTGTGTGGCATACCCAAAATATTTTCTCTGTGTTTTTTTGATATACCACACGTCTTCTATGTGCTTGATGAACCCTGCAAGCCAGGCCCACCCTGGCTGGAGCTCCAGGTTGATGTATGGTTTCATGTTTTCACTTCCACTTAAAATGGGAGAATATGGAGTGCATTTCAGCCTGTGCTGTGGTCATCTTAATTTTCTCCCTTAAAGTAGAAATATACCAATGAACATAGAGTTTGAAATAAATAGGCCCATAGTTGCAGTTTGTGTCTACCAAAAATATTAATCCTGTGGGCCAGGAACAACAGAACAATTGATGTTTAAGGTTTACTCAAAGATCAATATCCATATGTAGGCATAATATTCTCATATGAGTAGATTAATTGAATTGCTCATACGGATCAAGTCATAATTTGTTTAAGCAGCTGTATCACTGAAGCTGTGTGGGCTGCTGCCTTTGCAATTCTCATTTCAAAGCTTTTGTTTTGCTGATTTTGCTTGGTTTTCTTTTAAACCTTCCGTGGTGGAATGACCTTTCATATGCTGTTAAGTCGTGCCCTTCTGGTTTTTTGAAATCTGCTTACTCTTCCCTGTTGTTGCATTGAGTTCTCATGCTGTTTAACTAAATTGGATTGTGAGGTAAACACAAATGTCTGGCAGCTATTATAGTAATGAATTGAAACATAAATGTTGCAATATGTACCAGAAAAAAGCAAAATAAGCTTAATTTCAATAGCCATTTGACATTGCAGGATTTATTATGTGGAATTTACTATGCAGGAAGAAGAGTGTATTCATGGAACAAGCAGGAGTCATTTAATAATTTAATCAATAGCTGGATTCTGCTAAGAGGGATTTGGGGTTATTGTAGGTGGGGATACCCTACTCTTCTGTTTTTCTGTATAACTCTCTTGTTTAGAAAACTTACTTGAACTTGTAATGTTGCATGCAGTATTAGCAAACTTCAAATAGGTAGGCATTACAAATCAGACAACTTTCCCCTGCACAAAGGCTTGCAGTATCAGCACTACCATCATTTTATTGTTTGTGTGGGTGTTTTTAAGAGTTTTTAAAGAGTCTCTAGTTGTTCTTCTATCATTTTATGGTGTAAAGTTATTCTTAATGAAAACGCATTCTCATATAAATGCATCAGATTTGGAGTTTGGGCTTTCAGAAATATCACAGGTGTTAATAGCACTGCAAGTAATAGGTATCAAAAGTTGCAAGTGTGCATTTTCAATCCACTTTCCCCAGTTGTTTCTGGAACTCCAGTAAAAGATATTGCAGAAAATGTTAAGGGGTGAAATTGTGTACTGCATTAATCTAGAATTTCTTATTGCGTGGATTAATGACAAGAAGCAAACAGCAAAGTCAGAAGAGGGAGACATTGCTTAGCCCTTAGAAAGCTGAAGTTGCCATTGCATAATTTTAAGCAGAAAAAGAGCTCTTCCTCCACTATATATTTTTTTCCCAACCAGTGACCTACAACTCCAAAGGCAGTAATAAGGGAACTGAAATAAAGCTTTCAACTAAAGCCAAGGAAATCAAATTCTCCAACTTTTTAGAAAGCTTTCAAGTTTGGAGTAGTTGGTTTTCAGAGGTTTTTTTTCTGAAAGCTGCTTTGTAAATTCTTATGCATATCACACAGGTATTTTACTATTATCATTTATATTTTGCCTTTCTTTTGCAGTAAGTGGTTCTGGTATATTTTCAAACAAAGTAAGGAGCTGCCAGCTTCAAAAGATGGGGAAACACTTTGGTGTGCGATACAACACAATGCTGATAATCGCTGTAATGTAACTATCACCGATATGTTTCAGCTGTGCAGCTTAAGTGATGCACATTCACTGGGAAATTTTACCTAACTATTGAACTGGCTTTGTCTTATTCCAGCTGTTCCATGCATGTTGTTCACAGCTGTGCAGCGATTCGTAAAACTTCTGCATTTGGAATAACTTCCATTTTTTTCTAGGATGCGTATGTGTATCTAATCCATAAGAAAGCTGTCATTCATATGTATTGACCTCAGTGTTAAAGCAGATGATGGTACAGAAGAATTTAGATGCAAGTCTGAGGCTACAGGCTACAACTCAGTATGTTTTACACAATGAACTGTGGTTTTTTACCAGAAAAACCACCTATATTGTCAACAGGTACTAAGAATGTATGGCTAAAACAAAGCAACTCCTTGTTACATTTTTCTACCTCTTAGATTTTGTGGGGTTTTTGACAAGTTGATTCACGCTTCACAAATATCTTCAGTTACTGTTTTGATGAATGTATTAAAGCTTCTGATAAATGCATCATTTTGCAAATTAGAAGAAAATATAGCAACTGGAAGAAATAATGACATAACATTTTTATTTATGAAAATACGTTTAGCTATTCAGTCCTCTAATATATTGAATTTGGGAGACTTTTGAAAGCCAAAATAATATCATTTTGAATTAATCTGAATGGCTTTAATGGACTACTTAAAAGCAAATGATATTTTGTCAAGAAAAGTATAATAAAAAAATTTTAAAGAATGGCGTTTCAGGAGGCCACAGGTTTGAAGTCAGAGTTTCTGTTAGTCTTGCATCTGTGTTTAGTGATCTTTTATGTTCTGCTCTATTATTGCACAAAATAAGCTTATTTAAACTGACTGAACAATATCAGTTTTGTGAATCTATTTACGTAGGTTCAACTACTCTGTTCCTAAATCCAGTATCACACATTATCAGTTCTGTTTGAAGAAACAATAGAAAGCATTGCTTCTACGTGTAAATGCAGTCACCTTCCTAAAGTAAAATTGGCATCATTTAAGCACTTTTGCCGCTTGGGTCTAGTCACCCTGAAATAAGAAGTTGAGGACATTGCAATTTAACCCAGGGCATATTGCACTACTCTTAAGCTTTCAGTAAGTTTACATCCATATAATAGAAACAGAAGGGAAATGCCTTAATTCAGATATAAAAGAACAAGTAGTGTAAGTGTCAGAGACTACACATCATTCTGTTTTTCAGACAAGGCTTTCAAAAGGTTAATGATATATATTGCTTCAAATTTTCTATGCCAGACTTCAAAAATAAGGAGATTGGTTCATAGATGTTCAGAATGATTTCTGAATATCAAACTCCACAAGATTTTGTAAGGTTTGGCTGTCCAACATCATTAGCTATTTTATAAAAACTTGGTCTCTGTCAGGCTGAAACCACTGAAAACCATGTCTTAAAATGCTGAGGTTTTTCACCTTGCCCAAGGTTTTTGAAGCAAACTTAGTGACTTATGATTTAAAACAAGAATTTAAACACCAACACTTACATCATAGCTCATGATATCAGAGTGCTTCCAAACAATTTTTTTGAGACAAGAAGTATAAGGTAAAAGACATAGCATTGCATAGTCTTTAAAGTAGTATTAGAAAGTAATAATGTACAGCATGGACAGGAAAAGTGTTTTTAATTCTTGTTTATAGTAAGAGTTCTACTGATGAAGCAAAACAAGCTATGAAGCAACAGCCACTTTCTCCATCTTGCTTGCATAGGCTTTCAAAAGCTTAAAAGACAATTTTAGTATAAGAAATAAACCCCACCTTTCTGCTTGAAGATTTTCAAGTCTCCTTGCAACGAGCAGAAGACTGTTTGGAATAGTATTACAACAAAGCAAATAAGTAGAATTACTATTTAAATTAAATTTTAAATACTTTCATAAATAAATTAATTACCACTGACAGAGAACTTCAGAAATGACAATAAACTGTTAACAGTTCTCTCTGTAATTTCTCTTTTTTAACTTTAATCTTTGTTCAAGTTCTTTATGTTTCTCAGATGAACACTTGTCATCCTTAATTACTTGTTTGCAATTCTAAGTGGAACATTTGAGTAACCATCAAACTCATACAGAAATTAGGATAGATATAACTGGAATAAAGCAAGGAATAGTCTCAAAGATTTCCTGTTTGTAGTCAGCTTTAAAGTAAATTAGAACCTTCTATATGCTCTCATCCCAACTCCTGTTTAGCTCATATCTCTCAATTTTAAAGGCAAATAAAGAAAAGGTATGTGCACACTTTCTGCCTGTTATGTAGAAGAAAACATTCCTTTCTGACCTTTGCAAATGATCTATTTACATCCTGAAGCATAAGATTTCATTATCCTTATCTTAGTAGGCATAAGAACCAGTGTTAGTAGCCATGAAATTATTCAATGCTTTTAAGAATTCTAGCTGCAGTATCTGACTCTCTAACCTCTTCAAGGCTGACTGCACACAGTGTATGACATTTTCTTTTATTTCCTTTAATTTAGTTGACATTCATTTCACTTGTATGATGAAAGAAAAAAAGGAAGATCTCGGTTGCAGTCTCCTCATAATCCTAAATATTTCACTCAAAAGTCATTCTAAAAGCTTTTCAATGTTAAATATTTCAGCAGCACCTTGTTCTTTTGGGAAAAGTCCTTCAGAATTCAGTGATAGTGAAGTAGTTTCTTAAAAAAAATGCTTTATTATGTTATAGCATGATAGTAATACATACCTTGTTTGGTTTTATAACTAAGTCAAATTTAATAAGCCTGCCTTTGTTCCTTGCCACTTTTATATTGGTAACTGGTGCTTTCGGAGATGATGTGCTTACTCTGATTTTAATTACTCAAATTTTAGATTTGGAACTTGAGACCTAGAGACTGAGCACTTTGGCCAAGATCATGTAAGGGAAGTCAGTGGTAAAGTGGGGATGGACTTAAATCCTTTACTGTTATTGCAACTTATTAGAAAAATGCAATTCTTAGAGAAAAGCTTCTCAGCTAATTCTGTCTGCCACAGATTCCATAATGTAGGAATTCACCTAATGATGTACACAGTACACCTTACCCTCACAACAGAGGACTGAAAGTACAAATCCTATTTAAATATTTCCTTGTCTACTTGTTCGTTACATGGTTCTGCATGGGGAAAAAGTAAGTCTAAAATATGCCTGATCTTTAGGAAAAATGTATTGTTTCTTTCTGCTAATAGCATTTTAGCTTAATTAAAAGGTAACTGCATCGAGCTGATTTTTCAGACCTCATCTAAGTGTATTTAGTTTTATCTTTCCTTTTTAAATAAAATTATTATAGTTCTAAAACTACAATAAAACAGAATATTTACCTCATGATTAAACAGGCCTGTTACAAAACATGCCTGGTAGCATATGGCAAGCTTCTTCCTAAAAAACTGGTGGAAGGCGGGGAGATTCAGAAAAATAGTAATCATTATATTGAATAGGTGTTCAAAATTATTATTATCCAATATACAAAGTAGTTTATCCTCCATAAGAGGGATACAAAAGCTGAAGGGCTGCTTCTGAAAGTAGGTGTCATACCTTGGTAGTCCCTTGGGATAAGAGCTTTTGTAATACTCTTGTACGGTCACTTTCCAGAGACTTCCCACTGGGTTCTTCACTGCTGATATATAATGGCAATGCATCTTAGCAGGCTTCCTCCAGGAGCTAAGAATGGGAGTTTGTATATGGTATTTTTTCTTGAAAGGATGTTTGGCTTTGCCAAAGAAGTTGTGGTAGTTGTTGTTTGGGAGCTTTTCCCCCAGCTCTGTTCACTGCAACTGTGCAAGATGCGGTACAGCCAACAGCAGCTGTCTGAAGCAAAATACTAACTTTCAGGATCGAGCCTTGGAAGAAAGTGTGGGGAGGTAGAAAGGAGTTGGCTCTAAATTCATTACAAAATGTGAATTCATGTTCTTTAATTCACATTCTGTTACGTTCTGTCGCTTGACTTGTATTATACAATTTCAGGCATCATCTGTCAGATGTTAAAGCAGAGAAAAATCTGACACTTAAAAAATACTGACTGTATATCATATCTCTGCAAAAAACTGTTTCTATTGATGACATAAACCTACTTGTGGTTGTCAAGTATCCCTTGAACTCATTTCTATTAATCTAGTGAGAGGCAGAATTCACTGCAGTACTTAAGAGGTGCTGATATAATTCCTGCTGTGTAACCAGGTCACTTACTAAGAGGCTTTCTAGAGAATGAACAAAGAATCTACATAGGACCAGAATCAGTTTGCCAGAAATTAAAAGATTACAAGTTTTTTATTTAAATGGAATAATCAGATAGTTCGGAAATGGGATGTTAGTGAACCTGTTGATAGCTGCAACACTTGTCTGTTTCCCTACTGCCTTTTCAAGAAACAGAGAATGTTATTTTTCCCCTACAGTCTCTCTGTTAATTATTTATAATTACGTGCTCTCACTAGGGCCTGACCTACAACCACTGTAATCCTGTTTTCATTGAATCAATTTATTATTTGAGAATTTGCTCATGAGAATTTACTAAGCACACTTTGTGATGTAAGAAAAACTGGTAGTTACTAATTACCACTAATAAGAATTAAAGTGAACCTTCATATGTTGAGTCTGAGCTTGTAAATCAATGGGGCAAAATTCTTGGCACTACTTATATCAATATAAATGCGGATAGCTGATTTCTTCTCAACTTGTAATAAATAGTAGAGATTTAGTTTAACATAGAAATGGTGTTCAAAATAGTCATCTTACATAGAAATCTAAAGCATTTAAGCTATTCTCTGAGTGCCCATGAGTAGTTTGGAAATGTGGGATTGAGACCTTAAGAATTAAATAACCATGTCGTTGGATAAAGCTTTTTAAATGTATTTATTACTGACTCTGAAATGTATATTTGTGTAGAAAGTTGGTGGTTTGGAGTTGGGGTTTTTTTCTAAAATACTTACTGGGGCTTCTTTTCTAATTTTCTTTCAGCTGGACAGCTTAGCCAGTCAGCACACTTTGCTCTCCAGTTGCCATACAATGTGCTAGGCTTGGGCCGTAGCGCTAATTTCCTCGACCATTTGTATGTTGGCATTCCTCGTCCTTTAGGAGAAAAGGTTAGTTGAGATTTAATACTGTCAAGCTAATATTTATGGTGTTACCTTTCCTAATAGAGTTTGGATGGAAATACTGCTAGGGATACTTTCTTTAATTTTTCAGAAGCAAGAATATCAGGGAAATAAGTTTGAATACAGAAAAGTGTGCCAAAAAGAACCTTGTAGGCCTGTTTTTTGGGGGGTGTATAAACTCTGAAGCTAACACTGAGACCAAAAGATGACTGAAGTTGTTTATAAATGTTAGCACAGGTATATAGTGCTTGTTTATATGGAAAATGTGTATTAGATCTGATGGTCCAATTCTTACACTCTCAGCCATAAGACTCCTGGGGTTGCCCTGGCCAGTCTGGAAGCTCATATTCCTTCTGCCTCAGTGGTAAATCCATGGTCGGTACGATGGGAAGTGGAGATTACCATGATTATTTAATCCTCAGGTGAAACATAAAAGTAGGGTCCCGACCATTTGCAGTCTTCAAAGGCCTGATGGTACTACTTTATAAATGTGAGGTAGTCACAGTAGCATACTGGCCAAATTCTGATTTGGAGAATAGCTTTGCCGGCCTCCTTTGTAGAATTGGTTCTTTTCTTCTTTCCCTATTATGTTGTTGCTTTGTAATTTTTAGGCAGATGCTGTGTTTCATGTCAGCAGTAGTTATTTTGCTTTTTACTTTTTTTTGTTGTGTTTTTTTTTTGAAACCACTTTGGAGCTTTCAGAATAAAAGCTTTACACAAACATAAGGGAGTAATCACTTACATTTAAAATAAAAAGAAAAGCAACTAGGGGTTGGGGTTTTTTTCTCCTCTTGTATATTTCAACAGAGAATTTCTTTGCTTTGAAGAATGTTGGTTTGTTAGGAATTGACATGGCCTTTGTTTTTTCTTTCAGTCCATAAGGAAACAAGAATGGACAGCCATCATACCAAACTCCCAGCTTATAGTCATCCCCTATCCTCATAATGTTCCTCGAAGGTAACTTCATCATTTTGATTTGTGCTTCACAAAATTACATTAATTCAGAGTTTAAATTGGGCATTATGTGTAGGTTTAAAAATAGTCACTTGTATAGAAATTATATATAAGAACAATGGCAGGAAGGGGGGTCAGTTCTATAGATGTAGTTACCTCTGTGTTTAGGCAGAATACTTCTTAAGTATTTACGCAGACTCTTAGTGCCCATAAACAATCAAAATCTATTACCAGCTCATACAAACAATCAGAATGTATCACCAGCTCAACTTCTGTAAATAATAACATATTTGCTAGATTTACCAACATTCTTTTTGACAAATTGCAGGCATGGTAATGATTGAAGCAAGCATTTTTGTTTCACCAAACATGCAATTTCTGTCTAGTTGCCTATAAAAGCTTTATTTCAGCCCTTCTGAAGGCAGTAGCTGTTGCCACAGGTATGAATGTTTTTCTTTAAGTAAAGGTAAATGGGTTGGTTACATGAGAGCTTGAACACTCAATTCACTTTGCAATTAAAATGTTTATCCCAGAAAGACAGCATGTTTCTCTTTGTTATTAGAGAAAACATTAGTCACATATTCCAGCTGCTTTTTGCCGCTTGATCTACTAGTGAGGTCAGTTGCATTTATCATGCAGAAATGATTCTGACATCGGTTTCAGCAGTTAATTTTACTAGGACAAATAACAGTTGAGAAGTGATGTGCCACTTGAGTTGCTAATTAACAACCACAGGAATAACATCTGCCAGATGAAGAAAATATAAGTTATAGACTTGAGGTGTTTAAAGGTATGTGTTATGCAAAATAAATTCTGTCATGTTCTTAAACTATTTTTGCCTTCCTCTAAAGTAAGTTCATGGACACTGTAGAATAGCAGATGATAGAATGCCCAGAAGAAATCAGATTTCATAATAAACACTTCTTAAATTATTATTGTTTTTTTAACATGGATATGGTGTTTCCTGAGAGGCCTAAGTTCTGCCTCAGCCTAGAACCTCCTGCTGACACCATTCCTGTGATAGGAAGCTTGGAGTACAAAAAAGGTGTTAACTGAGCCTCAGGACCCCACAACATTCAAGGCCTCAAGAGCCCTTAAAGAGCTTTATTTTGTTGCTCCAGCGTTCTCCTGCCCTAATGAACTGGTTCTGTTGCCTACAACTGTAGTTGTCCTGGGGTAAACTTCAGACAGAGAGATGCCTAACCAGCTGGACCCTGTGAGCCTGCCCAAGAGTAGCTTCTCACGGGGAGGAAACAGCCTGTCTTAGGGGCTTGTTTCACCCTGCTTCTCCGGCTCCCCAAGACCCAGGCAGTTTTGTGGAAGGTTGGCCTACACATTTTACTCTGTCCTGGGCAGAGGCGGGAGATAAATCTCCTAATGAGAAAAAAGTTGGTCCCTGAGGATATCCATAGCATTCCTGGAAAGTTAAACAGAAACTGAGTTGAGACATGGCATTACCTGAAAATAATTATATTAAGCCATGTATTTCCAAGCAAACACCGGTAAGCTTCACGCTCTAAGTGTAGCCAGTAGCTTCTGTAAACCGAGTTGTTACCTGTCGTGCACTAGCAGGTTCTTCTCATCTTGATATGTTAAATCTGTTTTCTGCTTCCTAATGAAGGGTATTAATGTTTCCTTGGATTTTCTTCTTTTGTGTAGCTGGAGTGCCAAGCTGTATCTGACCCCAAGTAACATTGTGCTGCTAACAGCTATAGCCTTAATTGGTGTCTGCGTTTTCATCCTGGCAATAATTGGCATATTACACTGGCAAGAAAAGGTAAGCTTAATTATCTAGATTCTTTTCTATATTTTCCATACTATTTAACATTTCCTAATATTTTACAGTCTTGTATGTTGGTTTTTTTGAGTAGTTTTCGACGGTAAAATTTCTGACACAGACTGCATTAATTCCCAAAAGGTGTTTATTATTAATTCAGTATTTACTGCAAGCTTAAAAATTGTATTGTTTTTATTTAAGCTTTAAGACGCTTAAAAAGGGAAATGAAGAGCAACATGGATAAGTTTTTTTCATTAAGCTGTTATTCCCAACTAAATGAGACAGTTTTATTTCATATCTAAGCTTTCTATTTTGCAGAGTTTTAAGGAGTACTGTTTTGGAAAATGGAACATAAACTCAGTTTACTTATCTTGAGTTCTGCTGGTAATCTAAAAATAAGGAAAATGTCTCTTTTTTTGTATCTATCTTTGGTGATTGCACTGACATTAGCATTCAAGACTGTATACAGAGTCAATTGTCTGCATATTGGCTGCTTTGCTCTGCATGTCTGAATTATACATGCAGAGTAGAGAAATCCATTGATTTGAAGAAGCATTTTGAAAGGGGCCTTTCACGTCACAAAAGAAATGCGTTCCCATTTTTCTTAACTATGCTCAGTTCACAATCATATCCAACTGGCAGGATTGCCAATAAATGCTACTACATACCCAAACCATAATCTTAGCTGTCAAATAAAATTACTGCACATTCTGACATGGTAGAGCTGTTTGTTATTTTGTGCTTGTGGAAATAAAATGACCTTGTTAAACATTCAGATAGGCTTTGCACATGCTTCATATTTAAGTAAAACACAAAAGCAAAGAAATACAAAGTATATGATGACTGTCCTTAGCGTGTCCTACTGTACCAAGAAAGCATTGCTACCTGGTAGCTAGGACTATGCACTGGCTGGGTTTAATTCTGTCTCCAACGCATCTTAAGCAACTAGAGTAGCAGAAAACATACTTGGACTTTGAGCTGGGGAGGGATTAACTATGTGTAATTCCATCTGGAGAAATGGAGATTTAATGTCAACGTTTAAAAGAATTCTTCATGTAATAATCCATGTATTGTAATGTAAGGAAACACTCAGCCCAGAGTGAATGCTTTCTGAGCCATTTTAAACCCCATTAGGTATATGTGTATGAAGTGGTTTATTGGTTATATTATAAAATCTTTTCCAACAGCTGCATCTTGCTCAAAATAAGCACAAATATTTGGATAAATTGTATGTATTTTCAGATGACTGTATAAACAATTTTAATTCCTATAATTTTCCAAGGCTCTCCTATTGGTTTTTACATCCCCGATGCTTAGAAGAAATGGTTGAGGTACAGAAGAAATAAGCATCTTGACGAAAGCTGTACTGTGACTGGGAGTTAAACTCCAAAGTTCTTGGTTTCCAAGCTCGTTCTTGGTTTACTGTCTCTTTCAGTAATCCTCTCATAAAAATAATGTTCTAAACAAATGCTATTTTCCCTTACAGGTCTTTAGAATACCTGTAGCAAAGAAAGAAAAGGGAAATGTACTGGCAGTTACAATCTCTTCCCCCAGAGGATATATTTGTCTATAAACTGCAATGGTTTATTCAGCAGTTAAAATAAACCATGTACCTTGACTTTTGCAAATAAGTAGTAGTAGAAGCCCATTGTTTAAATAACTTTAGGATTTAGGGAAAGTATGTTGCTCTGTCACGCTGTAGAAAATATTGATCCAGTGGGGGGAAAAAAAAAAGCAGCTTTTAAATCTGTTACTATTTTTTATTTTTGATACATCAAATGAAAGAGAAATTGAGGAAGAATTTACACCATTATTCATCTTACAACAAAACAGTCTGCTACATTAGCTAAGGACCTTGATTTTCCTGTACACTGATTCTTTGTAACTTGCTTTGTGGTCTTGAGGCTAGTCATGTGAACACTACACTGATGATAATACTGCAAGGAAAGTTTTGATGGATTCATCAGAGTATCAGTTACTGTCAAATTTGAAGTAGTAATTTTTTCAGGAAACGTACAAGAAATGGAGTGAAAATCGCTTTCTAAGTGAGAGTATAAAATTTTGTGCAATGTGACAAGCATTTCAGTGTAGGAAAGAGCGTGCCACTCCCTTCTTCCCACCTCATTTTTGACTTTCAGAATACTACTGACATTGATAAAGTTTCTGCCAAAAAGCCAGACTGATGTATCTTAGACTTCACTGACAGCTCTACTGCTGCCACAAAATGCAGTAAAATCCATAATTAATCCAATGGAGTTGCTATCATACATAAACACTGTGTGATGGGGAAATGTTTGGCCTCAAACCAAAGCAGATGACAAACTTTCATGGCAGAGCACACGCACTGATTTCTACCAAAATTGTCCTGTATATTTATCAACTGAGATACAAATCCGAATGCCCACACAACAGCATACTGTAAAGGCTTTTCTTCGTTTTACTCATTAAAAAAAAAAAAAAAAGTTAGGTATAAGCAAGCTAAAAAGCATTTAAATCTGTTTTGCTAAATTTTCTTATGCTAGGATTTACACATACTGTCTGTCATGACAAAAACACTTTTCTAGAAAAGTTCACACTACGCGTTCAGAAATCCTTTAAGTGCTTTCATACTCTGTTACTGCTTTAGAACACAAGAGGAGGCTTGTAGGAGAAGACATGTTTTTATACATTAAATGGATTATAGGGACAATTTAAATAGGCTTCTTTTTCCCAAGCACCATCCAAACTACTTTTTCAGCAGATCAATGTGTGTTCTGCATAAATAACTAGGGAAATGCATCCTACCTCACATTTTTGTAATACAAACAAAAACATGGAACATTTGTCACCTGCTTGGTGCTGTTAATTGTTGGTTGAACTGCCATCTTTGTCTAAATTTGTATTTAACAGACACTTTAAAAAATATTCTCATTTTAAGTGTAACACAGATGACATTTACAGTTAATCCAGAGTAATTTTGTCTTATATTTATAATGCAGACTAAATAAATGCATATTAAGAAACGGTCTTTATTTTTGAAATATTCCTTTTAAAAAATGGTATTAGAAATAATAGAAAATAATGGGTCATAAATACTAAACTAGCTGAGCATTAACAGCAGAAGCCAATTTTGAGTAGATTATTGCTATTTCAAACTAACATCTTTTAAAAGCTAATTATTGGGGCTTTTAACTAAGCTTTTTGCCTTTTGTCAAATGAGTGACTTGGAAAAAATCAACCATTCTGTGGCATTTGACAACTAATTTCTGTAATAGTATTGCTCTGGATCCCACAAAGTGGTTTTTTATTATTGTTTTTCAGAAAGCAGATGACAGAGAGAAGCGACAGGAGGCTCATCGGTTCCATTTTGATGCTATGTGACATGCCTTAATATTTATGAAGGAGCTACTACTCATTTGCTTAATTGAAATACTAAATTCTGATTTGTAAAATTATTACCGTGAAAATACTGCTGGTGTGCTATTTGTAAATGTTGAATTATTTGGTATTTATTTGGAAAATATTAAAGGAGACCTGAACGTCTCACAAGGCCTTTCAGTTAACAGATTGTATATAACTGCATTTGGTCTTTATTTAACAGAACTGTAAATTTATTTTTCTTAGTAAAGGGATCATATTGCATGTAGCATTGTTTACATACCACCAGTTCTTTAGTAATATTTGATAGAAAGAAAGCTGTGTAAATAAAATTCAGCATTTCAGTGAGTAGAATACTTTGTACCACGTGAATTTGTCTTGTCATTTATACATTCCTGCAAAATAACCTGCATTTCTGAAAGTTAAGCTTGAGCAATTTTTCAGATTACTTGATCATTAATTATTTTGATTGTACTAAATGGTGCTCAACCTAAAGTATTCTGTATTTTTCTTTGTTGAAATCCGTATGTGCAATAGTTACAGAATTTAAGAATTGGATAAGTAAAAGAGACCTGCAATGTTAATGCTAGTTCAGTAGCTCATCATGGGATAGATGCAGTATTTATGTGTGTTAGTTCTAGTGAGAAGACAACTCATTAAAAAATTAGAATCATAAAAATTTATCAGCGTTACATAAACTGCTTTTATAATTAAACTACAACAACATTCATTTTAGAAAAGCCTAACAGTATGGGATTTTTTTGTTTGGTTTTCTTTTTAAAGAAGTTAAAAGAACCATTTTGGAGTGGAAGGACAATGAAGATTGACTCAACATTTATAGTTAAGGGATGAGATATACAAAGATAAATTAAGAATTGAATAGGACACTTGGAATAAGCCAGGTACATTACCTATGAACATGACTATCCCAAAGTTCATAAGGCTGTAATAATTACATAAGATGAGTAGTTCAACTTTATATATTTTTAAATGGTGATAAAGTTACAATTTCTCAGTGCACTTTGATCCTGAAAGTCTCTAAAAATATTCATGCTTTTATTTAATAGTTATTCCTTAGTGATATGAGTTTACATGATTAATTGTGCATTTAAATCTGTTGGTTTGTATTCCTAATAAATACTGTTTGATAAAGTACAACACACTTTCTCAACAAAGTGTTGGTCTTGGAGGCAATCACCACCGCAGTAGGTATCTCCTCTGCTCTGGCACTTGCCCTGTAGCCTGCTGTCCTGGAACACTACTTGTACTTGTCAATACAGGAACAGAAAGGAGAGAGCAAGTACAAAGCTGAACTGATTGTGGCCACCCTGAATCACAATTTGTTACCATGGCAGTGCTGAGCAGTGATCCATTCATACAGCAGCACCAAGCCAAAAATCAGAAAAGTACTGATAAGCCATCTACTATGAAGTTCTACGAGATATTTCTAGTATGAACTGATCAGATGCCAACAAAGGAGACTTTCATATTACGCTACTATTGTTATTCAGGATAGCATATTTCCTTAATGCACACCTTTTAGTATTTCTCTTAGAGTGCCATGAAAAGGTAAGATTTTTTTTTAGATAAATATTTAATACTGTTGGACTTTTTAAGCCCCTTTGATAGAATTTGCTCCTGGCAGCAAAAGTAATAATGGATTTCATAATTAAGAGGAAACACAATTCAATATATATTCCTGTCTTTTTCAGATGGTTGGAGAATAAGGCTAAACGCATAATGTCACTGCGGCAGCAAAGTTTTCTGTAGCCCTCTATCACAATATAATAAACATGGATTAGCCTCCTTAGGTCTTTCGGAAAAACAATTAGGAAAGAAATAACCTCATGCTGACATTTAAGCTGTTGTCAAGTTAACAAAACAATGAACTCGATATCTTTTGCTTTAAGGTATTTTTGCATGCTCAATAGTGCATCACTTTATATACAATCCATTTCTGGTGCTTTAATAGCTTTCTTATAATAAAGTTTACCACAGGTTCTAACTACTCGTAGCTTGGCTCACGACAGTATATGCATACTGTTTTGAATTAAGGCATTAAATATTGTTAAACTTCTTGTGAAAAGGTTTCATGTCGTACTTTGGTTTTCTATTCTATAAGCATCAAAAATGTGTTTGGATAAGGTTATTACCCTTCTACCAATAAGTTTAAGAGAGCAACGTCAATTAGAAAGTGTAGTTCCAGGTGATCATCCCAGCAACTGAGAAGTGAGAAATAGTTCTAACTACATAGATTTTTAAAATGCATCCACCATAACACAGCCCTGGTGAGAAATGCACTTGGAAGGCTGCTTCAGTGTGAAATCTCACCTATATAAAAATACTGTTGACACGCCAACTGACAGATGGCTGTTTAAATACCATCTTTCTTTGTTCTCATTTTCCATGAGAAGCTTTAAGATTGAATCTTCCTACCAGATTTATCATTAATGCAATATAATCCCCCAACAAAAGAACCAACTTTTCTGCTGCAGATTAGTAGGCATATTCTGTATGGTACGATATTCCTCCTATGATGAGGCCATCTTTCTTAATAGACAGGCATATTAAAAATGTTTGCTACAGTTAACTGAATAGTAATCACTATAAATTCACAAAGTAAATTCAGGACTCTTATAACTACTTTCAAATAAATGACCCCTAAATAGAGCAGGAGAAGTCCACCCTTACATTTCTACTATATTGTAATCATCAGAGCTTAGTTTTGTTAAAGCTATGTAAAAGCATTAACCATGTCAGGTCTGAAGGTTTTAATAACCAAAATAATGAAATTATGCTTCAAATAATCTCAAACATTGCAAATAGTACTAATTCTAAAGGGATGGGCAATTTTTTTGATCAAAGACTGAAATGTATGTCAAGAAATCAAGAGCAATAGAGTTGTTAAATCTGAAATATCGCTATGTTGTTTCGACAGCCCTATTATTCATCCTAATTTTTTTTTTCCATTTTGGCAACAGGATCTTTTAGTTGAAGCACTAGTAGTCTTGTCCTCGGCTGTCACTTTGAAAATATTCAGCCACACAGCACTATTTTTATAATTAATTCCTGTCTTCAATGAAAAACGTGATCCCATCTATGATACAATCCATAAAAAATTGTAAAAGACATACTAACCTTATTTTGAAATTCGTGAATTTCCCAACTGAAGCTAGAAAAGCTTGTAGGTCTGTTCTAATACTCAGATCTAATTATATTGCCTAGCAGATAGAGAAGTGCACAATAAGCTTTCTGAAGACCATCGATATTCTTCATGACTATTTGAAAGTTTGCAGTGTTCTTAACTGAGTAGTGAATAACATGGCCAATTATACATATTTATGTATGATTATACATTATGTTACCACACTGAGGCACTTGTACTTTCTGTGATGGTCTAATTAGAAATTGTATATAACTAAGATTTATCAAATGCACCTAAATCCTATTGTCAAACCCAGGTACCAGAACAGTTAAAATGTAACTCCTAAATTCTTTTCCTAATTATTCACTGTTGACATCTTTATTTTTGCAACCTCTTTTAAAAACAATATCCCAATAGATTATTCCTTCTTTTTATATGTCCTATATATTCTCTCTGTCCAAATGTAGTAAAAAACTGCTGGTCTAAGGCTATTTGTGACGTACAATCTGCTACTCAAGAACAGCAAATGCTTTCAGTAATATTAAAATTAAAACTTGAAGAGCACACCAAAGGAACTTTTAAGGAAGAACTGTTGGGAGGAGGCAAAACCAGTTCTAATAATGGAAATGCAAGCCTTTTATTGCAGCAGAGCACCTGTTGGGACTCATTTAACTGTTCATGCAGGTATTTACCTGCATCAAAATGAGGAGTCCCGTTGCCTTCCATGAACTACTCCCATTCAAAAATAATCATGATGACTCAATAGAGCAGCAGAAGGTTACACAACTGGCTGTCCAAAAGCTGTCTTCAACCTTTCTTAACTCCCAAACTCAGGTTGAATTAACTCAAGCTTACCGGCAGCTTGATCCAGCAGCACACCATTTTCTTCCCTGGAAACCAGCGCTCCGCAGGCTCAGAAAATGGAAAGGGAAAGTTTCTTCAGATTTACCACTAGTTTACTACAAAATATTCTAAAGCACCACCTGTAACAAGAACTCTAGCAAGACAAACCGACAGAGATGTCCACGGGAAAAATTTCTCTGAAAGCAGCAGTAAATGATGGCAGAGTATGCCCCAAATCTACAAGTTGGTTCTGTTACTTGCGTCCCCCACAGTGACAGCTTGGCACAGCCCTGGGAAAAAATCGGGCTGGAAAAGCTACTACACTTCCCCAGGTATGTAATAGCTCAGCCTTCTAATGCACAAACTAGAAGTTCAACTTTTCAACTTCAACTGTAGCAGATTGGGTCTTTGCAATTACTACAAACTTGTATTGTGCACAAGATATTACTAGTTTTTTTCTTCTATTTCATTGTGGTAAGATAATTAACCACAAATAGTTTTTCTTAATGCAAATTCAGCTTGAGATCTGAGAATCAGGCTAGTCCTCTCATTTCTCATAACAGTAATAAAAATATCTGAGCCAAATTTTTCCATCAGCTACACTAGGCATTCCAAAAAGAAGGAAAAAAAAAAGCAACCCCCTGTCTCCTAACAATCTGCACAACAGCATAGTCAGATTTTAATTTTGTGCTTAGGTACTTGGAGAGAGGATAAAAAATTATGGATGATACACAGATACAGTAGAAATTATTAATCTGATAGATATTTTCTTGAGTTACTATAGTAAACATTTTTGTTAGTAAAGAAAAGTAGGTTCACCTAATGAGGAATTCTCTTTATATAGTTTTCACAGTAGAATTTAACATTTCATCACACCACTATAAAAACATGGTTAAGAGGTGAACACAGAGACATTGCTTTATCCACTACTGGAATGCGGCAGCTACTTAGCAACTCATGGAAAAACTGGAAGGACTGTATCATCTCTATTTAAAATTGAAAGGACAATTCGAGTAAGCGGAATAATATAATTATGTAACTTGGGATTTTGCCAGAGCATCAAGCTTAATACTTCATCAAGCTTCTTAGAACACTGAAATGGATCTGTAATACCCAGAAAAGCTCAGGACCCTCACTGTCAGGTCTCGGCGGGTCTCCCCAGCGCCCCGCGGCCGAGCCGAGCGCCGGAGCGGTGGGAGGGAGGAGTGCCGCCTCCCGCACCTCCCGCACCTCCCGCACCTCAGTCCCGCGGGGCTCCGCGCTGGCTCGGCCCCCTGCTCCGCCGTCCCCCCTGCCTTAGTTCGCCATAACTGACAACCATATTGACTTGAAGAGCCTGAAATATTTAACCGATAAACTGAAGCAAGAGAATGACCTTTTCTAACGGGACGTGCTGACCTTTGAACATCGTAGAAAGAATTTTAAACATTCAGGCACGCAGCACCACACCGCAAGGAAATCAGGGCTTCACCTCTCACAGTCACGTTCAAGACTGTGGTGAAGCGACCCTGCTCCTTAAGCAGATGGAATCCCAAGTTGCAATTATGCATCTAATTTACTTTTTGCAAAATCCAGTGAGTCTATCCAGTGGGTTCCAAATTGCTTCCCTGAAGTGCCCGAGCTCGGACAGCCAAGTTCCGTGTGGGGTACCCGGAGGTTCAGACTCGCACCGTTGTGCACGACCGCCATGGGGAGAAGAGAGCTGCGTTGAGCGGAGAACGTGACCTCCCGCATCCTGCGAGCGGGGCTGGAGGCACGGCTCTCGGGTACGGGAATCCCGCGGCCGCCGCGCCCGGTCCCGCAGTCCCGGCGGTGGCCGGGCCGGGAGGGCTCCGAGCGCCCCAGCCCGCTGCGCAAAGCTTTGCAACGCGCTCCGCGCACCGACCTAAGCATCTCCTTATTTCGATACTTCGGGACGCCGAGCAAAAGCTCCCAGCCTCGCCTAATTGGCAATTGTAGGGAAAAGACATCCTATAGGAAATACCCTGAGATACTTCAACCTGCGTTGCCTATAGGAGGTTTGAAAAATTCTCTAATGGGCTCACATGTGCTGCTGTCATTTCACACGTAGCCTATCGGTACGGCAGCCTTCCGCGGCCATGCTCCCGGCTGTCCGGAACGGCGGCGCCTCTCGCCCTTAGACACCTCCATCGCCAGCTCGGAGGTAACCGGGAGGACGGGATGCCCCCGTGGCGGGATCTGGCGGCCGGGGGCTCCCCCTGCCCGCCCCGCCCAGCGGGAAAGCCCTTCTCCCGGAGGTTACAGTCATCCCTCCCCTCGACATCGCCACCTGCCCCCACCTCGGGCCCTTTCCCGAAGTAACATCTCCCTTCACAAGCTAACCCGATGTGATGGATAACCAGAGGGATGGGAGCCAGGGCGGGCAGCAGGCTAAGTGCGCCTTTTTATTAACTTCTTGTAAAGTAATAGCTCCATTTTAGCTGTCACTCTTGTCAGACAACAGCCGCACAATAGCGTGTGATGGGCTCTTCCCGGCGCCGGAGCTGCAGGCAGCACATTGCAGGCAGGCAGGCAGGCAGGCAGCTGGGCACGCCGCACGGCTTGGGGCCGCCCGGGCTTTCTGCCACCGGCGGGGGGGGGAGAAGGGGAGGAACAGAAGGCGGAGGACCGGCTCCCTTTTACCCCACCGGGACCCCACTCAGATCCCAAACAAAGGCAGGCGGCCGGGATTTAGGTTCACCCGAGCCAACGTCTCCCGGAGAGGGGCCGCAGGGCTCGCCCGCTCCGCCCCGGTCGCCGCGGACGCGCTCCCGGCGGCCAGCATCGCCGGGCCTCTCTCGGCAGACGGGCAAATCCCGGCAGCCGGGCGGGGGAGAAGGGGCTGGGGCTGATGCGTGGCGGGCGACCGAGGCGGCGGGGGTGCCTCAACGGGGCCACTACCGATTCCCCATAGGGACGGAGAGAGGACGGCTGCTGCCCCGCCGCTGCGGCCACCGCCGCCCCCGCTCGACGCCCGGCCGGGCGGGAGGAGCGCAGCGGCCCCGCCGGCTGCGGCTGCTTGCGGGGCTCCGTGGGGGGCGGGCACATGCGTACAAGCGGCTCATCCAGGCAAACACCCCTCACATCTTAAATGAGCTTCATTTGCCGGCGGCCGCTTCAGTCGGGCTGGGAGCCGCCGGGCTGCGCTCTGAACGCCTGACGGGGACACCCCCCGCACCCTTTGTGTTCTCCCCCCCCCCGGGGCCGGCCGGCCCCGACGGAGCCCGCCGCGCCCCGCTCTAGATGGGACTGAGCACGGCGGCGGCGGAGGCCGCCTGCCCCAGGCAGACGGTCTGCACCTGCGGCTGGATGTACTGCATGGTGTCGGAGATGGCCGTCAGCGCCGTGACGGATCCGCCGGGGCTGTTGATGTACATGGTGATGAGGCCGTCTGGGTCCTGGGACTCCAGGACCAGGAGCTGAGCCATGATGTCGTCGGCGGAGGCGTCGTCGACCTGGACACCCATGAAGACGATGCGGTCCTCGAAGAGCTTGGCGTAGGGGTCCTGACGCTTGAAGCC
>JAOXJM010000063.1:32148088-32183177 GCA_026413425.1 Tringa solitaria
CCAGGATGCTGTTGGCCTTCTTGGCCACCTGGACACACTGCTGGCTCATATTCAGATGGCTGTCAACCAACACCCCCGAGGTCCTTTTCCACCAGGCAGCTCTCCAGCCACTCTTCCCCAAGCCTGTGAAGGGTGCACGGAGTTGTTGTGGCCCAAGTGCAGGACCTGGCACTTGGGCTTGAACCTCATACCATTGGCCTTGGCCCATCAATCCAGCCTGTCTAGATCCCTCAAGCAGATCAATGTTCCTACCCAACTTGGTGTTGCCCACAAACTTAACTGAGGGTACACTCAATCCCCTTGTCCACATTGTTGTTAAAGATACTAAACAGAACTTCCCCCAGTGCCGAGCCCTGGGGAACACCACTTTAAAGACTAGTAAACATCCATAACTTGAAGACCAGAATTTTCAATCTAGGGTGAGTCAGCAGTGATTAACGATACTTCATATTGGGATAATGTCAGTATATTAATATTGATGAAAATACAGAATTGTTGCAAAGATGGAAATTGCAAAGCTACCTAAGTCTTAACCTACTGTCTCATAATCCATTCCTAAAAATCAACTTAGCTTCTAGGAACATAACACTTGTTTGCAAGACCCATATGGTGTTTTAGAACGCCCACAGTTGTGAACTCGACTTACAAGGGAGAAAGCACTTGTTGGTAAGGAAAGTCTCGTAATGATATACAATCTGTTTTAATATGGGTAGAGAGAAGAAAGGGCAGCAAAAACATACATAATATAACACAAATACTAGATGGACACTTTCAGGGGCAGACTTTCATTCCTTTTGCCATTCTCCAAGATAATATATGTATGCCAACATTACAGTACCATCTAGATGAGTTCAGTCAAGATCACTGTAGTTCACAGTCAGTGCATGTTCACTCTGGAACTCCCTCAAGGGTTGAAAGTCTAACAGCAAGTCAGGGAAAATCACAGATAGAAAAAGTGCCATTTCAGCACATGCCACTAAAATGCCTGAGCAACAAGACGAGAAAATTGGGAAAATAAAATGAACTTCTTATGACAATAAAATTCCTGCTGAATTTTTTTTTTTCCTGTGGTGGTGAGGCCATTCCTGTCTGACTTAGTATTAACAAATAGATTAAGAACATGGGAAAGGTCATACCAGGTCAAATCAAAGGTCCATCTAGCCTGGTATCTTCTTTCACATATAAGTTTCATAAGTTACATAGGAGATAGATACCATTTAATTTTATAAAATGCTTGCAAACTACTAGATACTCTAGAAAATATTCTTAAAGTCTCTTCAAACAATGAATTGCTATTCTCATATAAGCTTTCTTAAGGAACATGGATGAAGAACCAACAGTGCACTTAGACTGCTTTGGTTTTCTAAAGTTGAAATTTTAAGAAAGCATGTAAATTAATTACATATTTTTGTATGTTCTGAGTTGTTTTCGTTAGTGATTCTAGGATTTGCATGAATCAAGATTGCAGAAAATGGTCTATAATTTTGATGAATTACTGATATTTTTCCTGTCCAATTTCTCTCATCAGTGTTGCTAGTAACAATCCTTGTAGTGGAAGGGATTGCCATTGCACAGAAGACACAAGGTACAATTTTGGTTTCTTTCAAAAAACATAACTGGTTTATAATTTTTAATCAATCAAATAAGTGAAAGACAGTATTTTTGTTCAGGTATTAATAGCTCCTGAATTACCAATATAAATTCCATTATTTTTCCATTTCCCCCCTATTTACTGCATTTTTCCAACTGAATAAAGCCATCCAGTCACAAAGAGCATGGACGTTCACTTAGTTAAAATTCTATGGGTTTAGACCTTAGAGGTGGAAAAAGACCACCACGGAAATTCATGTTTTCTGTATCTGACAACAAGCTGTTCAAATAGTCCACCCACAAGCATTTTTGAAGCCTGCTGAGTGGGGAAGGCATCAGTTTCACAAACCTTATTTTCTCATATGTGGGATTAACCTACACATAGGAGAGAAGAATTCCTTGAACTGACACCTACAGAATTTCCTTGAAGAATTTCTGCAGGAGAGACTAAGTCTTCACCCCCATAAATCAAAAAGCTGCCAAGATACCAGTGGAAGGTGATGTAACATACTGGAGGCAGCTAAGACCTATATCAGCATGGACTCCCTCTCAAAGGTCTGCAAAGAAAAACTGCATAAATATAAATAACATTATAAGAGCATCCTGTGAGATTTAGGAAAATTCTAGTAGAAACCACATATCCTGTGTGTTATTCTCTCCAGCTCTGCTGATACCAAGGAGAAGGATCAAAGGTACTTAAGAAGAATGTCAGAGACATACTATTTCCCACTCCTTTCTTCTTGAATAAAGAAATCTGAACTAACAAAGCTCCTGCAAATAGTATAGCATGATGCAGTAGTTCAGTAAACTGCATAATCTCAGTTGAGGATCATATTTCCCTGTACACCCTGAAGAAGACCTCATCTTAAATGAGACCCTTAGCTATCAATGCAATCTACCTATTGCTAGTAATTTTTCTAATACTATTGCTGTATTTAGTGTATTTATGTATTATAATTCATTCTGTTATAAGCATTCTGTATTCCAACAAATTGTTCTTAATAGATCTTCAAGCTAAGGGCCATGTAGTTCAGTATACTCTGGAATCAGGGCCAAAAATAGTAAAAGCTAACAAATATTTTGGATTATATTTGCATAGGAATGGAGAAGACATACGCCATAAAATAATGCTGCTGTATTGGCAGCCACTGTGACTATTTGATGTAGAAAGAAGAGCATCAAAATATCTAAACTGACTTGGGTAAAAAAAATTACTCCCTCTCTTCCTTTCCCAAGGATTCCTGGACATATTTGATATTCAAAAACTGTGATCTCTTTACTTAATTTAGTGATCTCACACCACTAAATTAAACATAAGATTTTCCTAGCTAGCTATTATATAGGCATATAAGAGCATTTGCAACCAAAATAAATTACTTTCTTCTTTTATGTCAGTGTTTTACTTTTGAAAAATCAAATTTGCATGCTTGCAGGAGAAATTTATTTGATTGCTTTTTTTTTTTTTTTTAACCTAAGGTGGGCAAAACATTGGAGTGAAACGTTTTCCTCCTACCCAGTGTGACAACTGGGTACGGACAAGTAATGGAGGACATTTTGCTTCACCCAACTACCCTAACATGTACCCACCAAATCAAGAGTGCATCTATATCTTAGAAGGTACATGCAGTGTTTCTCGTTTGTTGTGTTGTAATCTTACTGTTAAATGGATAACCAAGAACTGTTAAAACTGTGTCATTTTACTATACTGTCAAGTCTCGTATAGCCATACTAATAATATGATCAATTCTGCAGTCATTTGGTTGAACAAGAAGCTACCTTCACTCTCTGAAGTAATAATAACAAATAAATACAAAATGCAAACATTCAGGAATCAGCTATACAGAATAAGACATACCCTCACAGCCAGAAATAGCGGCATAAGATCTACTGTAATCTATGAAGGCATGGAACTATTAAGATAAAAATTGTGTCTTGTTATCTTAATATCACTTCCAATATTGCTGATAATAAACTGCAAAAGATGATTGAAGACTATATTCTGTCAGTCTCACAAGCAGAAAATCTTTATGCTGTCCTTTATTAATAAAAAAGACACATCTGACTGCTATAGCACTGTACTAAAACTATGGAGATTTCCTAACACTGCTAAGGTCACTATTAAAATTATGTGATGAGCACAAAAAAATTTCATTAACTGGAATAAAACCACATTCCAGTGAGAATATCTTGGATAACGGCTGCAAGACTTGGGACACACTAATTATTTTTTCCTTCAGCCCACTGAAGTCAGCTCAAGACGACAGTCAGCTTAATCATCAGATTCCTATCAATTAATTGAAATATTTCAAGTAATATGTTTCAGTGAGTTTATATTTGTACAGTATAATACTGGTTCGTAGACACCCTCATTTTTGCTTGTGTGCATGCACGTCTGAAGTTCTGCATCATCCCTGCCAGTGAAGGCATCAGAGAGCAGATATCCTGGCCAGCTTCTGAGTTCAGACATACCAGATCCATTGCTGGATCTCCCTTCCACAAGGCAGTTTCTGGGGCGCAGAATCATTTTCCACGCCTCTGTCCGCACCATCCTTATACAGAAACATTATGAGTACCTGAGTGAGACAAAGGCCCTCCACAATTCCTAGATAAGATGTGGTTCTTCCTGCAGACCCGTTGCCAATATGTGCAAACAGCTATGAATGTTTTTAACTCATGTATAAGGTAAGGCATAACATCTAAACAGAGCATTAAAGACATATAAGTAAGTCGGTTTTGCATTCAGAAGAAGCAGACAGCATGAAATTCTTTAACACTGTCATTCCAGATACCAGTTAGTATCTGCAAGTTCATGCAGCTCAGTAGATGACAAGGACAAGAAACACTGAAGCTGTTCCTACAATATAAAGTCAGGGTCCCAAACTACAGCTGTGAAAGTCCAGTCACAAAGTAGCCACAGCTGCATCTCCTCAGGATTTAGGGGTCTGATCCAAATCCTGATGTGAGGCTGTCACTGGTTCAGACGTACCAACATCTGCACTCACCTGCATATTAATAATATATATGAAGCATTTGCACTTCTCTGAATATTTTAATAAAAGATGTCTCCTGCCAAAGGATCTTCAAATTTGGGAGTAGAGTTCTTAATATCATTTACTTTTACAATTTTTTCGGCACCCCTCAATGTTTTGTCCTTTTTTATGTATTTTGCTTTCACAGAACGTTGGTTTTAATTTATATCTTAGTAGTAAAACTTTTTTAATACCTTTGCATATATGTTAATGTTACACATGCTGCATTAAATTTATGTCATTTCTGAACATTCAACAATGAAGATCAGCAAGCAGAAGAATTCCATGAAAAAGTACCTTCTACACAATCATTTTTTAAATTTTAATTACAGTGTGTCTGAGTTTTTGTAGCAGACTGCCAGATGTATTTTGAGAAGTTTCCAGTCTCTTATATCTTGCTGGTTTGGAGGCCTGTCTCTTCATTATTCATGTCTTTGTGTGTTTTTTATATAGATCTTCATTTACTCTTTTGCTCAATTTTTTATGTCTAGCTGCTCCACGACAAAGAATTGAGCTGACCTTTGATGAACCTTATTACATAGAACCCTCATTTGAATGTCGGTTTGATCATCTGGAGGTTCGAGATGGACCTTTTGGTTTCTCCCCACTCATTAATCGTTACTGTGGTCTGAAAAGTCCTGCGCTAATTAGATCAACAGGGAGATTTATGTGGATCAAGTTTACTTCTGATGAGGAGCTGGAAGGAAAGGGATTTCAAGCAAAGTACTCATTTATACCAGGTAAAGATGCCTAAAATTCTGACCGAGTTAATGCCTGTCTGCTCCCATTGAACTCTGTGGATGTATTTATGGTGGCAGTCTGGAGCTCTATTTCCTAACTGCTTATGAAGGCAAGGTGACAGTGTGCTAGTTACAGTCTCAGTTTTGCTAATCCTACAGCACACTTGACTAAAACCACTTTGGAAAATTGACTGAAGGTAATTACAGGTCTATAGTTTGCTAATGAAGAAGCCTGTTGGTCTTGTTCACGCTGAAGGCTTCAGCAGCTGCCCTCCTTGTTACTCTAAATGGTACCAGTTTCACCAGTGGCAGTAATGGAAAGGGCATTTCTGTAGACAAATAGCTGGCATTTTCAACAGCCTATCTTCTAGGAATTAAGACACTGACAAAAACACCTGAAGTAAATCTGCAAATAGCACTTCCAGCCAGATGCAAAACATTTTAAATCTCCATTCCAAAAAGCCAGAGGAAATATCTATACAGTCCAAGCGTCACCTCTCACTATAACTAGATTCCCTCAAACCACAGGCTCAGACAACAGAATTGTTCTTTGCTCCAACTACAGTGTAGTTTCCAAGACATGAAGGAGAGGATAATATGCTGACAGTGCCTTTAGACAAACAAAAAGTACATCTGCTTTGTGGGGCCACTTAAAACTGGCAGGGCATTCTTTTTACAAGAAAATTTGACCTGTTGTCCTTGTGCAATGCTTGACTGCTGTACTTCATAGATACTAAACATGTGCTTATCAGCATTTTATTGTCCTTCGGGACAAAAGACAGTATACAAATGTCAGCGCTACTACTACTATAAATGTATACACAGGCATAACTTTTTAATGCCATCTTTACCCCTAAAGCACATGAAAATACTATACATGATTATATATTACTGCTTATAGAACTGCATACCTTGCTAGGGATTTAGACTTGGAAAATATTCAGATTAACATGGTGCCAGAATAATGTACTAAAATGTTGTCATAGGGAAAGTACTTTTTAGCATTTTGCTAAGTCCATTTCCAAAGCCTTTTCATTAACATCACTCTCAATACTAACTTAGCCTAGTTCGAGGCTGGGACTTTAAATATACATTTAAACTGTATATTATTTTCACAACAGATTGCAGCAACTGAAGGACTGATACTTTTTTTTCCTTTTCTTTCCCCTACATTTACATAAGAGTGCGTTGAAATATTTTGGGATTGTCAAAATGGAAGGTGACATGCACGCACCCCCCCACTTCATTAAAAAAAATCCATCCACAAGCAAGCTGAAAATCTCTTGCAGAATTTTGCATATAGTGATCATAGATTTCACTACAGGTAACTAAAACAAAGGAGGGCAAAGAAGGCATTTTCTCAACCGTACTGAGTCTTAAACTCAGGACTGAGTCATTTTAGGGAAAGTGTAAGCCTTGGACATCCCAGCCCATTATAGACTCATTTTTAGCCAAGCCCTGGTCCCAGTAAAGTCAAGCACCATCAGTTAACCATTATGAGAAAATACATTCTTAACTTGCTAGTAGCATGCATACAGTATACTACTTCACTATATACTACGGATATATACACTACCTACACGTCACATTTAGAAGAAAGACGAGCAATCAAGGTGAAATTCTGCCTTCATAAACAATATCTAGAACCTACCTGGCCTAATAGAAGAGGCATGGGCACCCAAGGAAAAAGCACCTTAAGTATTGAACTGTCCTTCATTAATTGCAGTTAGCAATTTCAAAGTGTTGATACATTCTACTAAACTGGTTAGAACCAGACAGACAGCAATCTGATAAAAACAATGCCCACAGGAAGATCCCCTGTACTCTTAGGGAGCTCCAGTGATTTCAGTGAAAACCAGGATAGTTAAATTCAAAACGTAATGTAGGAAAAAAATAGTGAATAGTAATTTTTGGTGTTATGCTGGAAATCTGAGCTGTCACTATAGAATTACCTTATTCAGATAAGGTCAATCTTTGTGAAATAATGTTATCATCTAAAAAAAATTGTCTCTGTACCCTCCAATTGATTCAGTAAACTTTCTAGCAATTTTTATTGTGACATAATAAAAAATGGACATAATCATCAGATTATATGAAACCTTGAAGTGATTGTCGAGCATTGATAGCCCCTGTGATTCATGACTTCTTTCTATTACAGATCCTGACTTCACTTACCTAGGAGGTATTTTAAATCCCATCCCAGGTCTAGTATTACAGTAACAATTTCTTTATACGTGGATTTTTAAATTAATATCATATTGCATTTGACAGCAAAGTATATGTTCTCCCTAGACTGCCAGTTTGAGCTCTCGGGAGCCGATGGAATAGTACGTTCCAGTCAAGTAGAACAAGAAGGAAAAACAAAACCTGGACAAGCAGTTGACTGCATATGGACAATTAAAGCTACTCCAAATGCTAAGGTCGGTTTCATTCATATCATTCAGCATATAATGGGTTTCCAAGTCATTAGTAACAGGTAATAGTCACTAGCTGTGATTTGCATAATGTCTCACTTTCACTGAAATGAATTATGTATCAGTGGTTTAGGAAATCCAGATAGAGGATTGTTTCTGAAATTAAACTTATATAGCAAGTCCACAGTGTTGTCTTCCTATTATTTGAAACTTAAAAAACAAAATAACTGTGAAAATTGTTTAAGCAACGATTTTCAAGGGCATTTGACTTAGACTCTGGTTTTATTGGAAGACCACAGGCAAAAATGCTGGCTAACAACTTTGATAAATTTCAGTAAATCTTGCTGCCATGGTTTAAAATTTTGCCTCCACTGGTTCTGTTGGAGAATTCAGTTCTGTTCAAAGTCAACAGAACATGTACCTGCTCCTCCACAGTCTTAATTCATAATCCAGCACCTTAAAACTCACTTTCATCAGCAGTCTGAACTAAAATGAAAGGCTTTACCTGGAAACAGTAAGGAAATATCACTCTTTCTCTTCTGACTTAGCTGGAGGATCACACCCTCTTAAAGCACCACAATAAAATTTGCTAGAGCTTTTCTGCCCAAGCTCTAAAGGGCCATATTAGCTGCTTAAGCCAAAAATCAGCATTAATTACCTAGGTACCTGAGATTTATGATTGTGCCTACAGAACTAGAGACAGCTTATGAAAACAGCACTGTCTTATGCTGATTAAAACCAACTTGAGTTATCTTAATTCCAAAATACAATAGCAATAGTGTGTTAAAAAAACCCAACAGCTATGTGTTTCAGAATCATACACTTGTTAATTACCTGTGACTTGCACTGAAGAGCACGTATTTTTTTCTTCCATATATTACATCTGTAATTTTGCTTCTGTATGTGTATTAAAGCCATACCAGTGCTTGCATGTACATAAAAATTAAAAGAAATTTTTAAGCCATAGCTGCCAAGATGACAAACCTACTGTGTTACATACTCCTAATAGTTAACTAACCAGCTCACCAACTTCCAAATTAGTTCTAAAACAGCAACCTAAAAGATTTTAATAAGACGACAAGACAAGAAAGAAACTAAAACTCCATTAATATATTTGAGCCTTTGAGGAAGTGACTCAACTCCCAAGAGCCCTATACTAGTCTAAGTAATAGTAGCAGTTCTTCCAGAAACAATAATAAAAGCATTTTCTCTATATATTGCCACTTGAGTGCACCAGGTCTTATGCTTAAGTATTTTAATAAATTATTGAATGTTTCCAGAAGGCAGAGTTATAGTTGGGTCAGTCCTGAGATTAGATCATCATCCTAAATTATTGAGTTAAAACATTAGAGAAGAATCATTCTTAGTATTCTTACAATGATTTCTCAAGCTTCAATTCTGGCAGAATTATGATGATAAAATCCATTAGATCTGATGTGGTGTAGTCTCTTGAGAAAAATAAGCAAACGCATTTTTAATTTCTTCAATTTGATTTTGTAATAAAAATGAATTTTTAAAACTGACACAACTGTAGCAATAAAGGATGTTCAAAATCTGCATAACAGATATTTAATAAATTATCTCCAGATTTCAGAAAATTACTAGGATAGTCAACATAATCTAAGAGTGAAGGGCCTTTATATTTACTTGCCTAACACACTAATCAGAAGGAGCATTTGCAGAGCTGAGCTCTTTTGATGGGATTATTCCTTTGTTTTCATACACAGAATAGCTCTACTAAAAGCGTGCTAATTTATTTTTAGCTTCCATCGTAATTTCGCAGCAGACATATAAAGTCAATCATTAAAATGAAAATACCATTTTTCAGCCCAAATACTAGCACTTACAGCTCACAGCCGTGTTTGTGAGATAAGACATCAATGGAAGACAGTGTAGCTGAGAATTTCTGACAGTAAATCTAATAAAGACAGCAGAAAAAAAAGAAAGGACAAATTTATATACTGAAAATGCCAAAACAGTGAGATGCAGCAGGAGATAAGGCACAGGCTGCACCTTTTCACAGAATGTTCAAGAGGAGACAGTGCTGGAACCTGCCTCTGGAAAACACTAGAAAGGAAGAGCCAGGGTCTACCAGCATCATGTCTTTTACTGTGTGTTCAATAGAGCCTGTTAAGTGTACGTGGGGGGTATCTTTTTTTCCCTACCCATAAAACTTTTGTTTTAATGAATTCTTTGAAATTCAGTTGTAAAAGGCTTTGGTACTAGCTGAGGTTAAAAGTGAGATATGGGAAAAGGGCAGAAAAATAGGTACTAAGCAGTAGTAAGCGTGGTACTCACCTACTCTGTCTTCCCCACTTCACAGACTAAACAAGAGTTTGAGATTCTTATCATTAGGCAGAGGCAAGAAAATCCGCAGAGTGTGAAAGGTGTTTAGCATCCATAGTATAAGCCAGAAAGGTAACTGTGGAGATTTGTTCTCTGTCAAAATAATGGTTATCTGAGGAATTTTTAAAGATGAACTTTGCAGGATACTTTGGTCACTTAGTTACATATCTCATCAACTTTCACGAGAATTTTGAGAATTCCAATAGAACCATTCAAGAGATTAAATAGTCCTATGATCTTTTCATGTAATTCTAATTGAATTACCACCTTGCACAAGTTTCCTGATCCAGCAAAATAAATTATTTGTGTACTCTTTGAGTGCCATTTTGGTCTTGTAATTTCCTTACTGCATATGTTCTACTACATACGCTGCTTGCTCTTGGATTAGACTTCTCCTTTTGGAGGAATTAAGATTGGGTTACATTTTTGAACTCCGAGAGTTAGATAGCCAGCCTACTTTTCTCCTGTTTCCATTTTATTCAAATGACTCTGACTTCATGGTTTATGTCTTCCGAAACATAGCTCAGTAATTAGCTTAATTCTGAAACAACAAATTTTAACTTCCTTATTTTACTTCAGAGCTTTTCTGACTAGACTCCTTCCCTTATTTTTTAAGATTGTTTGCATGAATTTAAAAGAAAGGAGAACAGTCAAAATAACATTAAAATTCTTTCAGCATATTTATGTGTTTCTTGTATCTCCTCTGATAGACTGCATCATTCAGCAAAGCTGCTTAGGGCTTTCTTCAGCAAGCATGTTTGGTTTTACTTCTTTTTTCCAAGGTGACCGTAAATATATTAGAGTAAATTATTAGGTAAAGATTGTTTTGGGGAGGGAGGAGAAGTGAAACAGATACTTCAGGCAAATTTGAAGTAATGCACTACATTGACATTCAAAGAGAAAGTGTAAGTTTAAAAGTGTTATGACTTGGGAGTTGCACATCTGTGTAAGGTGGCAAAACCATCTTTTCCAAGATTTGCTAAGAAACAAAACTGTCTTCTCTGTGTTACTTTTCCAAGACATGACTTTGTCTTTTCCAACAGATCTATTTGCGATTTCTCGACTATCAAATGGAACATTCAAATGAATGCAAAAGAAACTTTGTTGCTGTGTATGATGGAAGTAGTTCTATTGAAAACCTGAAGGCAAAGTTTTGCAGCACGGTAGCAAACGATGTCACGCTGCAGACTGGGACAGGTGTGGTGCGAATGTGGGCAGATGAAGGCAGTAGACTAAGTCGATTCAGAATGCTGTTCACTTCATTTGTGGATCGTAAGTAGATTTTAAAGAGCCTATTCTCCTGGTGTTAGGGTACTTCCAGGTATTTTTGGAAAAGCATCAGCTATATATTACGCAATAAGAAGAGACAAAAAAATGTTTCTGTTTCCTTCACATACTAGCAGGTACATTAAATACTTGCTTTATTACAGTTATAGGCATGATTTCTGAAGACAGGCTTTCTGCCATTCTTAAAAGGTTTATTTTACATTAGAATTCAGTAATAATACAGCCATAGGCTGTATCCTTCTCACAGAGTTCTACAAATGAGCACAGACTTACTTAAAAAGACAGCAATAGGACTGAAGCATGCTCTCCCACTAGCCCCCATTTGCCAGTTCCCTGCCAGACAATAGGACAAGCTCTTCTCAAGCCCACATTGGATGCTTAGAAGATTAGAAATCACACAGGACCCTGCAGAGTCTGTATCTTCTTCCTATCTACAGCCCCTCCATCAATTTTGGATCTGGAACTACACCCACTCCAGCTACACCTCCTTCTCAGCCATGTGTGACTCTAAAAGATCCCACACACACTCCCTTAACAAAGCCCAGTTGTGCTGTACAACTGTGGATAAGCAGTTAAATTCAAATATATTTAAGAAGGCTATATTAAAAGCAGAGCTATAAAGGCAATCTGGATTTCTGGGTTTGGATTCCATAGCCTGGGTTAGAGATAGTCTTTATTCTCATTGTAAATTAAGGTGTTTCTTAAAGCATACTTTTTGTGAGATTTTTCTTCTAAGTACTTTCGCTCTGAACTTAATGGAATTTTGTTGCCTCAGCTATTTACGAAGGATGACATCGTCCACATTGCAGAACCTGAAAATAAATGGCATCTTCAGCACAGAAGTAGACTAAATTTAGAACTGCAGAGCAGATACATGGGGGAAGCTGAATAAAATAGATCTGCCGCTTCAGGAAATCAGACTATCCTTGTACTAGAGGTTTTCAAAAAGTTCTGCTTGAAGAATAAATAGTACAGATTTGCTGTCAAAAAAACCCTTTTTTGACAGAACTAACAGACCTATAGCTAGTCATGAAAGGTCTAGTCCTGGTCGTCACCTTGCAAAAAAGTTCAGGTTACAGGTAACGATTACATTTTACATTCTATTCCATGAAACAGTAAAGTTTAAGGAGAAAAGTTACTTTTGGTAAAACAATCTTTCTAAAGTAACAGAGACTTACAAGAGAAATAGCTTACCACTTACTTTGCTTACATAGTAGTAAGAAACACTTGCATGTTTCAAACTAGTCTATTGTTTAACCTACAGTGGTCATTTAAAAACCTTTAGATATTATGAATTTCAGTAAATAGAAGTTTTAAGCACAACTTGCTTGCAAAATTTGTAACTGCTTTTCCAGTAGCTTTTATTTCAACACTATTATTAATATCAGTGATAGTGCAAGTCATTCCAGCTTTCAATCTAGAAAATGCTATGAACTTTGCCAGGGAAATTACCTGTTTATAATATAAATATTGAAGTGTTCTGCTGTTTGAGTTGGGGTTTTTTTGTTGAGTTTGGGTTTTGGGGAGTTGTGGGGGGTTTTTTTGAGTGCAAGAGATTGAAGCAGTAACCACTACTAAAGCTAGATAACTTTCCAAGCTTACAATTTTAAAGCAACTCAAAAGTCATTGGCAGAAGAAAATCCACAAAGGTATGTGGTTGTTCTTATTTGTCTTCTAGCTTGAGATACTGTCTTTCGTGGATAAGGTAATTCAAAAGTATTTGTCTGAAAAATGTTTAAGGTATTTTTAAATAGTCTAGTGATAAGCAATTTTTCTAACTGAAAAAAGTGAATCTGTGCTTATCTTATTTGAGATCGTTAAGCTATTTTTCACTTCTCCCTTACTAATGATTTCTAATTATATGAAGCCAACCATGAAAACAATCAATATTTCTGAAGAGATTTACATAAATGAACTAATTGTGCATGGCAGTCACCTAACACACACCTAGTGCTGCTTGCAGATTTGGCTAAGTAATTCAGCTGACAGCAATGGTAAAAATCAATGTATTTGATTTCTAGCTTGATTCAATACATGAGTCATACTAGATATAAAGAACACCGCGAACATTGCACCAGTCTTAGGCAGCTGTTATGGGAAGAGTCCAGCCATGTCCTTGAAGTCCTGGACTGGAACCAATCAATCACTGTGACTTTTAGACTTTGTACTCCCCAAATAACAAACAAAAGGAAAATGAAGTCCATTGTCCTGTCTTTATCAACTTGTGAAGAAAAGCCATCCCCCAAAAAACATTAAAGAGACTACACTGAAATGTAAAATGGAGACTGGGCTGGCGGATAGAGAAGCAGCAACAGAATGCATCATCCAAAACTACAGAAACTTGAAAAAATTCCCCTGTTGAGGGAAATAAGAAAGAGAACGTGTCTTACATCATAATTCATCTGTGGCTCCATAAGAACTACAGTTCCATACATATGAATATTGAAACACCAGCAGATATGCATGGATCTGTGACAACCACCATGGATACAAGTTTCATAGATCCTCCTTCATTTCACAGTTAGAAATATTTTAGTAGATATTAGAGTCTTTTTAAGCTATTCTGTTTAAATTATGATCCTATTTATCCTTTATAAAAGCTTGTGCAGACTTGCTTTCCAAATTCAGAAGGAAAAACTACCTCTTTTCTCCCCACATGTGCTAATAAGGCCAAGAGCTTTTTATTCGGTAGTCTGCATCACGAATATTTCTGTTTTAACTATTAGTCTTTCTCCCATTATATATATATATTTATATAATGGTTAGAAACATTGACTACATCTTTCTGTTTCTATGAATTGCTTTATGTTGTCTAGGATACCTGTTTTCATATTTAAAATTATACGCTTGCATAAGTTTTAGCCTATCATCATTTAGTCCTTCAGGAGAAGGTGTGAATCCCTTTGGAAATTTATTACAGCATAATTTTGGATGATGCTTCCATCATGATATATCATTATTTCATATGATGCTTACAGAATAATGTTTACATTGTGCCTTAAACCATTAATGATGTCAATTGCCTTAGCATCCACTCTTGATACATTGTAGGTGATAGTTTGGCACATGGACAATGCAACAACTGGCTTCCTTTATATTTTTTTCCTAAACAGTAGCAGTTGGTGAAACAGTTAAAGACATAGTTAAGTCTGAATGTAGGAAAATGTTTGACTTTATTCTTCCATTTACCAGGTAATTGCATGGTTGAACTTAAAGCCCCACTGAATCATGTCCCACTGAAAAACTGTTTGGCCCTTGAAACACAGTGGATATAAAACATTCTTGAGAAGAGGCTATTGATTTAGAAGCCTAACTAGGAGGTCTCTCTGTTTGGAGAGGATCAAGGAGAGCAGGTTTCCCAGGACCATATGCAGTCAGTTGCTGAACATCTCCAAAGATGGAGCCACTCAGGGCAATCCATTCCAGTCGTCAGATGCTCCCAGCCCTTATCTTCATGCTATTTCCCTGGACCCTCCCATACTTCTCTTGTACTGGTGACCCCAACACTGAGCATAACACTCCAGATGTGATCTCACGAGCGCTGAGCAGAGGGGAGGAATCACCTCCCTTGACCTGATGGCAGTGCTCTTCCTAATCCAGCTCAGGATGCTATTGGCTTTTTTTGCTACAAGGGTGCATCCCTGCCTCACATTCCACTTTTTCTCCACCAGGACTTCCAAGTGTTTGTCTGCAAAGCTGCTTTCCAGCTGGCTGGCCCTCAGCCTCTACACATACGTGTAGTTATTCCTCTGCAACTGCAGGACTTCATGCTTCCCTTTGTTGAAATTTTTGAAGTTCTTGTTGACCCATTTCTCCAGCCTGTCTCAAAAGGCAGCACAACTCTCTGGTCTATCAGCCACTCTCCTGGTTTTGTATCATCTACAAACTTGCTGAGGGTGCAGTCTGTCCCAACATCCAGGTCATTAATGAAGAGATTAAACAGTGTTGGCTTTACTGTTAACCCCTGGGGTGCATCACTTCATGCCTCTGATCACAATAATTTAAGCCTGGCAGTTCAGTCAGTTTTCAGTTCACTTCACTGTTCTCCCATGTAGCCTGTCCTTCATCAGTTTCTCTATAGGGATATTATGAGATACAGTTTTGAAAGCCTCGCTAAAGTCAGGATGTACAACATCCACCAGTCTGACTTCATCCAAGCTAGTAATTTCCTCATAGAAGGCAATCAGGTTGGTCAAGCGTGATTTCCTCATCATAAATTCATGCTGACTACTCCGAATTACCTTCTTATCTCTAATATGTTTGGAAATGGCTTCCAGGATTATTTGTTCTATCACCTTCCCAGGCATCGAGGAAAGCTCCTGTCTGTCTTATTTAGTCATAGGCCCATATTTTCCTTGGCCTTCCTTTTGTTGCTGATACACTTGAAGAAGCCCTTTTTGTTGCTTTTCACATCCCTCACCACATCCAGGTTTTGTTTTTCCCAGCCCCATCCCTGCACACTCACTGTATTTGTATTCCTACCAGGGCATCTGACCCTGCTTGCACCTAACATGACACTTCATTCATAACTGATATAAGGATATGATCTATACCTTCCTCCTAAGCATTGATCATATTTTAAAGAAGTAGTCTTCAGACTCAATCTACTTCCAAACAATTAATCTTCCTCACTCAGCTGAGTAGAGAATTTCATGGGATAGTTACTATACTTTTTTAAACACTGAAATTACATAGATAAAATATTCCAAAATACACTCTACATATATTCTGTGTTATGTTAAAGTACTATAGCACTCACGCTACAATTAAAGCACAAGCATCCTATATGAAACTTCTTGCCAGGTTGACAGGAGTTAAGCAATAACAGGAAGCTAATACAAAAGCTTAAAACCAATGAGAATAGGTTACCAAAATTCAGTGGAGTAAGAAATAGGAAAACAACGCATATTAGATTTAGGGAATGCAAATTCAGAATTAAAGGTTTGAATTTTCATTTCTCTTAAAATCTCTTAGATTTCTCTTTTTGTCACTGAGACTCTGAAGCCTAACAGCAGGAATAAGTGAGAAACACACTGTATTCAGGACTAGTCACCCTCCTCTGCTGTACCCTTGCATTTCACATTATGTTTCAGAGAACCCAGACTGCTCAAGAATAAATTCTTTCTATGTAACCAAATAGAAGAATGTCTCTCTCACATCTTTGCTGTTTAATGTATAACCGACTCCACTAATAATAGACATTTCTATCATAAAAATACATTACTGAGACAGAGAAAGGGAATATCAATTTCTTGTCCAGTGCCCTGAATTCATAAAGAATTCTTCATGCATATTATACAACAACCTGAAAAGAACTTACTGTTTTTTAATATATTTTTCTAATGTGAAGGAGCTATAGGAAACATTTATGGAAACATAAATTCTTTAGGGCAACTTTCTAGTTAATTTATTTATTCAAATTACTAACTATATATATAGACAGATAGATAAAAAACTAAACTGTACTCTGTCTTAATCCCTGCATTAGCTCTAATAGGAGGATCCAAGAGCAGGAATGACTTAGATGCCTCCAGTTACTGAAATCTCTTGCAATTACTGAAACAGTCTTCCACAAGCTCAAATCTGATTTGCCTTAAGATATTAATGGGCTCTAAAATGCAGATGTTCAGGAACTGCCTCACAGCCAGCTATACTGTCTATGTAGCAGATGCACAGCAGACTGAATAAATATATAATTGATGGTGAGCATGCGATTTTTAAGTATTAACTTTTTAAGGGCAAGTATTAAAGCCTTCTTCCATTATCTGTGTTGTGTGACTCTGTATCTGCTACCAATTTTGAGCAAGAATTATTATTATTTTTTTGTAGCATTGATAATACACCTGAAAGCAACGACATTGAGAGAGATTAAATCATCCGATAATTAGTGATGCGCAGGAAATATGGGGTTTTTTTGAAATAGAGATAAAGAATGAGTATGCATGTTAAAAAAAGTAACAGGAATTTACTAGTTTATTGCAATGTATCAATTACTGAAAATTCCTAATGTTTTCTTTCTCTTCTCTCCTGCAGCTCCCTGCTCAGGCAACACTTACTTCTGCCATAGCAACATGTGCATCAATAATTCTTTAGTCTGCAATGGCATTCAAAACTGTGCATACCCTTGGGATGAAAATCACTGCAGAGGTGAATATAATGCAATGTATAGCCTTTATGAGCTAGGCTGGTCAGTTTGCCTTTCAAGGAAGTAATGCAATGTCTGTTTCCTGGAAATATGCTAAAGACAGCTATTCCACTAATATCAGGAAGGTGTTCCAATTTTTTTATTTAAACTCAGGAGACATGAAAGTGTCCTGAATATTGATCTTACCACTTTATAATTAAATTTCTTCCTCTTCAGCATATACTCTCTATTTTAAAAGATGTTAGCTTAAGAGGAAATAGAATTTAGTATTTGCCAGGTTGCATCCTATCCATTTTTAAACTTTAAACAAAGCAAGCATCATAGGGACAGGTAATACCATTTATTAGAGAAAAACATAGGGCTAGAAAAAGACAGAGAAGCCTTCAAGCATGAAAAGAGTTTTTCAGGGCTGAAATAAAAGCAACAATCTTCAAAGACATACAATTTTAAAACATTTGTTGTTAAGCACAGCCTATCTCAGAGTAAATGCAACTGTTGCACATGGTGTGAGAAAGGGTGGGGAGAAGGAGGAATTGTTAGGAAGCAAGAAGTCATCACTTAAGGAAAACACACACATGTAAATCACTTCTTCTAGACCATGGGGCAGGGGACTATTTAAACCATTTCAAGTACAGTTAAGACTTGTTTCAATATCAAGTTTTGTAGGAAAAATTCTAATTATTTCAGAAAATTGTTATTCTGCTGAAGCACAAATATATTCATTTGTGCTTCAATAATAATAAGCATTTCAGATTTGGACCAAAACCAGCTTAAGGTCAACAATTTTTCTTGCTAAAAGAAAACAATAAGACAACAAATTTGAGCTTGGGAGTTTTTGACAAACAGAATGGCACAAATAGGTCTGAAGACAAAACTCCAGAAGGATTTAAATAGGTACTCCAATTCCAAGAGAAACTGACCCTGCATGAAGGGTCAAAACCTTCTCTAAAGAAAATCTTAAAATAAAATGACTTTGAGCAGTACTTGGGTACAAAGCACACATCCATATTTAGGCTACTACATTTTCTTCTACATAGTCTGAAATGCTTTACTCCCCAACTAGCAGATGTTGCAGAGTCCCAGTGTAAAATTCCTTTAGCCCCTTAGTACAAGTACATTTACAGAACAGAAATCCAACTGGAAAATTTTAATCTTCAAATAAGAATTTCAAGTATGGCAAAGCATCTTGTTCTGATGCTGCCATCTTGTGTGTTTTCATACGAAGTACTAGCTAAAAGTGCCATATGATTTAGGCTGGTTGGTTCTCTCCTATCCCCCTTCCCCTTCTTTTTTTCCCCCCCAACAGACTTGGTAATGGGACAGTTAAAACTGGCATATATTTATCCTAAAGCTCCCTGTGTTGAAATAGGTATACCAGACATGCACAATAGACACACTGAATTTCCAAGAGATATGAAAGCAAATAGCACAGTTAATCTTACATCATAACTATGATACTCCACTTTTAAAGAACTAGATAATCTTAAATCTAGGTTTCCTTCTACTGCTATCAATGGGAATGTTACCACAGGAGCAAAGCATGGTAAGAAAAGCACATATAGCTGTATAAACTCTGATTTAACTCTTGGATTTTGGAATGTGAACTGGTCAGTATAGGTTCAGGATTGAAGCCACATCCCAGCTGAGTCAACATCCCCCAACCACAGAGTTCTACCGGCCACTGAATTATCATACAGTAGCCACTAATGCAGACTGGGAATCAGACCTGCTGAATAAATGCAGAGACCCAGTATGGTAAATCTCATTGACATACAGGTCTAGTCTCCAGTGCCATCAAGTGCTTTCATCAATACAGCACTTACATGGCAATCACAATACAGCTTGCTTTGTTTTAATAAATGATCGAAAGTGTGGAAAATAATGAAAGCCTTGTCATAATCCTCATTTTTCTTCGCAGAAAAGAAAAGAGCTGGACTGTTTGAACAAATCACCAAAACTCATGGAACAATCATTGGCATCACATCAGGGATAGTTTTAGTTCTTCTCATCATTTCAATTCTAGTACAAGTAAAGCAACCTCGCAAAAAGGTTATGGCTTGCAAGACTGCTTTCAATAAAACTGGTTTCCAGGAAGTATTTGATCCTCCACATTATGAACTATTTTCACTAAGGGACAAAGAAATTTCTGCAGATCTGGCAGATTTATCAGAAGAACTTGAAAACTACCAGAAAATGAGACGCCCTTCAACAGCTTCCAGATGCATTCATGACCACCACTGTGGCTCCCAGGCCTCTAATATAAAACAAAGCAGG
Source organism: Tringa solitaria (assembly GCA_026413425.1). Taxonomy (NCBI): domain Eukaryota; kingdom Metazoa; phylum Chordata; class Aves; order Charadriiformes; family Scolopacidae; genus Tringa; species Tringa solitaria. The sequence goes on from JAOXJM010000063.1 coordinate 32,167,914, forward strand.
ACAAACCTCAGCTCCATGGAGCTTCCCTTTCGCAATGATTTTGCGCAGCCTCAGCCCATGAAAACATTTAATAGCACATTCAAGAAAAGTAGTTACACTTTCAAACAAGGGCATGACTGCCCTGAGCAAGTCATAGAAGACAGGGTGATGGAGGAGATTCCGTGTGAAATCTACGTTAGAGGAAGAGAAGATACAGCACAAGGTTCATTATCTATTGACTTTTAATTTCCTAGTGAAAGTGGTATCAGTGTATATACAAGATGCTCGTGTATAATGACAGTGTATATATTAAAAGTGTACTATATGCAGCGTGTGAGATGCACACACTTTTAGCTTATTATACTTCATTTTAAAAAAAAGAAAGTCTTCGTAACTAATTCTTGCTGAAAAACGGTGGATTTCCTCCGATCTTTCCAAGCTACCTATCTAGTGGAGGAGTAAGACAGAGACTTTGCATGGAAATTAGAAGTTAAGGATACTGGAAGAAAAAAACCCCACAACTGCTAATCATTGAACACTGAAAACGACAACTACTATTCTCTTCCTCATATCATTTTCTCTTTAGACGTCTGCTTTTCAAGAAAATTTTAATACCTCAGTTACATAAATAAAAGTAGTTAAGTGCACCACGTGTATGTCAACATAGGTGTCTTATTGTATTTGTCAAATTGAAAGTAGAGTTAGTGTTAAGTGCCAGTTAAGACTCAAGAATTACGTTACAGCCATCTGTTTCATCTTGCCTACCGTTTATATTGCCTTTAATCATCAGTTCCTCACTCTATGCTTTGTGAGAAATAAGTGTAAAGGATTACTGCCTTTTAAAAATATTGAGTTATATTAATTTTAGTATATTTGGAAATATATAATCTTTGCAGCTTTTGGTTAAAACACAAGTACTCATGTTATTCTAGATGTAGACTTTTACAACAGTTTTCTTTCAAGAAGGTTTAGGATTTTAAAATATTCTGCTATATATTATAGATCCATATGGCTCACTGATTTCACAGCTCTGTAGTTAGAAAACAATTTCGTTCCTGCGTTTTCCAAGTATTTACATAAATAGACTGTAAAGTACATTTGCCTCTAAAAATAGCTTATTACTTCTTATTGCAGTCGATCTTCCCTACTGAAATCAGTGATGATACCTTTAGCTCATGTCCTACTAGCCTGAAGAGAACTGCTCTGAGGTCTGTGATTACCAGGTATAAGAAGATATTGGAAAAAAAGAGAAATTGCAAAGCAACTCTTATTAACCCTTACATAACCCTTCTTGTGCCCCTTGTTTCCACTTGCAAAATTGCACATTTCATACCTTTTTTAATGGTGGTTTGGACCTAATTTTAAAATTTTTACAATATAGAAAATTTTTTAAAATATAACAATTCTCATTGTGGTTTTTAAACTTTTTATATAGTTTGATACTGTACAGATTATTTATTAAATCAAAATCTAGCACCTGTACAGCAGGCTTGTTTCAGTGTCCATATTAGCAGCTCTGAACAACATGCAGTGGCTGCTGCGTACATCGCAATTTGCCAAAAATACTTAATATGACTTCCACATTAGCCTACATTTTATTCCCTGGTTCGTTTGGGTTTATTCTGGTATTTTTGTTACAGGAAACCTTTCACTAAACATGACATGACCTACCAGCTTGCACTGGTCATATCCTTTATTTACAAATGTATGTAAAACCATAATGTTTGTTGTGCTGACTGTAGTACACACAAAAAAATAATATGAACTTAGCACCTGAAAAATCTTTTCCTTAAAATAAAAGATGAACAACAGCTGTTATCACAGATTTTCATTAGAATGACAAATAAAAAGAATTATTTTACAAATGCTTAGAATGTAAGAAGTCTAAAGAACAAAAAAAAAAAAAAGGGAATTGAGTATCTTCAACTCTTCCCAACTTCAAAATTAAACATGTCTGATGTCTAGAAAGAACTTAATCAGAAGCTCATAGATCAGACCCCTAAGGCTGTATCCTGGTGTCTGTTTTTGTGCTGGTCCCAGAATGTATTTCAATTTGAAAGAATGAAAATGGGCATTATTTTTAGATGCACTTCATGCAGAAGATAAGTGTTTAAAAAAATCTAGTTAATTTTTACTTGAAAATTTTTGAGTATTTAATTAAAACATTACTTGACAGATTTCATTTACTTCTCATTGATTTCAGTAATAAATATCTCACCATGACCTGTATAATACAGAATGTTATTTGTGACAATCTGTTAGTTCCAGAATCTTTCAACAAGTAATATGTAGTTTTACACAAGTCATTTTTGTCCATATAACTCTTGTAAGTACTAGGTTTGCATGATTAAGTTTTCTTTTTAAGGTATATTTGTCCATGTGATAAAAATAACGTGATCCCTATTCTATCCTAAGTTATGTTGTCTTTGAACAGTAAACCTGTAATAATAAAACAAATGGCAAGCCTGCAAAGCCCAAGTCTGTGGAGAAAAGGGAAAAAAGCTCTATTGAAGAAGTCCCCAAATGCCCTGAATAATATTTCAGTCTTAATTGTAACTTTTTCATTACATGGTCAGAACACAGCTGGGTTTTGGCAGTCCCAGAGCATATAGGTGAGCTCCCATAACTAGTCATGTCTTCTGTGCATAAATTTTTCCAATATCCCCAAGCCCAGCTCTATGATCTTTGCTTTTCCCCCTTCCTTGCTTTCTAATATTTTTTTTCCCTTTAGCATAAATAAAAAATAAAAGCAAAATACTCCTGCCTAGTTAGCACCTGCTCCCAGTTCCCAATACAGAGCAAAATCTGTCCTGGAGGGAGGTTTTCAGTGTTTCTGTAATAGCAGACCCAACCCTTACTGTGACAATAGCAGTACACAAGAACAGAACCAAGCGAGAAACCCAAAGGAATAATCATTTCTATAGGCTTCTGTAAATAGTAATGGCAGGAAAATAAAATATCAGTGCTTTTTTTATTACAAGCAACATGAAATTAACATTGAACCTAAAAATCTGAAAGGAAAATTTGGGTGTGGTATGTTTAAAAATAATGTGTCTATACATCTCATTGTAATGTTTGGTTTAGTTACTTAGCTGTGCTTTAAGAAATGAGTGGCAACTATTAGAGCCATACATAATTCCACTTCCAGGCTGACATCTTCAGCAAAAGAATCTAGTATTGGTTTTGCAGGCTCAACCCAGTTGGAGCTGATGTTATCTTTAAACTTTTTTTTTTTGCATTAGCAAAAACCACCACTTCTCATATTGTTGAAATATCTGAGTACCATTAGCATATTTCCATTGTCACATCTTAAATCCATACATTTCTAGGAGCATCCTGATTTGGCACTCTATTGTACCCACACCTCTGGTACCCTCTGTTAACACTGAATGTACTAAAGCAGAGATACATTCCCTAGACACACGTTGACCAGGAAAAAGCCAACAGCATTAACCACTACTTGGTATTTAAAATTCATTTTTACCTTTTATCGTAATAGCTTAGACATCAAACTATCTAACGTGAAGAAGGATTTGTTGTGGATAAAAGCTGTAGAAGTAAACCTACAGCCAACATGAAAATAAAAGTGACTGAGAACCACGATTCTTGAAACTTCTGCAAGGAGACATCTGCATTTACAGATAGTGATGAGAATGGTACAGGAAACTCAGACTTAACACTGTTACTGACTCTGAAATGTATCAATGATCACAGAAATACCAATTCATACTTAAAATGCATGAGATTCTCTTGTCTATGACCCTCATCGCGCATACAAATTATAATGGCATATTATAACAATTACAGTCTATTTTTACCAAACCAATACAAAGAGAGGTTACGAAAAGAGCTGTCATTGACTTATGAGAAAAGGTGTATGTCATGTGAACACTTCACAGAATTAAGTCATTAAAATACACTTTGTTTTGGTTATTACTTGGTACAAAGAATTCTAAGCATTAGCAGCAAAATCTGGCTAAATGAGGAAAAAAGGCTTGCCTTATTTCAAAATCGAGTACTTAAATAAGAGAAAGCTTTTATATCAGTGATCATAACAACATTTAAGTTTCCAAAATATTTAAGTATAATCCTTTACATAAAAGCCTACCCACAGCAAAAGTAGTAAAAAAAAAAAAAGAAAGAAAAAATATCTTGCCACCTATACCTAAGAAACCAAGAGTAAATTGTTGCTTGAAATAGAACAACTTAATTAATATGGATATACTGAAAATACCTACAGTTTGATCTTCCTGTGTGGTCAGTCTCCATATATCTGTTCAGAGTAAAACTCTGTCAAATCCATTTACTTTTACATGTCCTTATTTCAAAGGTTATGTATGAGCCCTATGATTGCTCACAAAGTCTGTAGACTGTTTACCAAAACAAGATTCCTAATCTATGTCAGCCTAAAAGATAAGTTGATTTTACATTATTTGAGATCACACTGGTTACTACAATTGAGTAGTAATTATAATGGGAGAAAGGCTTTTAAAATCAAAACCCTTTCTTCTGAGTTGATTCATGCTTTGAAAATGAGTATTTATAGCACCTATCTCAAGCTAACAATATAAAACATACTATCTTTAAGACTTCTTATCCTTTGGTTTCAATTAACTATTGCTGTATAGGATGAATACACAAATAATACCCCCTATAAATACACAAATAAATCACATGTCGGTATGCTCTAATATGTGGTTCTCTGTCACTGTAGAACGCAAGTATATTTTCCTATTCAAATTTGCTACACTCCATTTTACAGAATCAGCTTAACAAAAATCTGTTTTCCATCTGTTTCATAGATAACACCAACAACAGTCATTTGCGAATTGTAAACTTGTTCCTTCTTATGCAGCTATTGAAGATAATCTACCATATACCAGATAAAACAGCTTAGTTTTTATAAGTCTGTTCTTACAGATCCAGGCTCAGAAAGTAACAAAGTAAGAACTTTGTATTTTTATGTCTTTCCAATACCATCACGTAATTTATAGTAATGGTTTTATACTGGACAAACCCATAAAATTTATGTCAAATTCTGTTCACAAAAGAGATAAATTATCATACCTATGACTTACACACCTCAAAATTCAAAATAATTTGCTGGTTTGGGATCTGAATCATGCTTTCTGAAGGCATGTGCGTGATGCACATCATACCACCTTCTCTGAACAACTTCTCCCAACCACAGATTTCCTAGGCATCTTAAAGTTTTACATCTTATTATTTCATTAATTTATATATAGACCAATAAGCATATTATTTACACCCTTATAATTAGCCTCTAAGTACATTACCACCTACAGAAAAATTGCTTCTGTCTTCTTTCCAGATATATTTAGGAGTAAGAATTATACTGTATAAGTATTTATCATTAAACCACAGCATTTCAGAGTTCAAGAATTATGTTAATTTCTGAGTTTATACTGCAGCTTATTTTTCACCTGAAAAGTAAGAGACTACAAGGAAAACTCAAAGCTCACAGGATTATCTCCTTAACCTCAGATGAATATGACTGAACTGGAACAGAGTACATCCATGGTCTAATACTCAAGATTTAGTATTTTATGGGAAAGTAACATCAGAATTAAAAAGGGCATGTGTTTATGTGAGAGGGTTTAGTTTGCCCCTGGTTATCACACTCAATTTGCTCATAACACTTGTCTTTAATAACTACACATTTGCCTGTGCGTAACACAGGAATCCAGAGCCTAAGCTTCCTTTCAATTCCACTGGCAAAGCACATCAAATAGTACAAAAATTAAAAAAACCTATTTTTAGAGACAGGAGAGGAGTAAGTAGAAAGTAAAGAATTCTTCATTCTAAATAATATTTTGTTGTCTCCCATTTTGTAACAACTGTATATTTCTGATATGTTTAACTCAGCATTCAAAACACTCAAATTACTCTCAAGGTAACAAAGCACACAAATCTACTTAACCAATATGTCAGGTTCCCTCACTTCAGTAAACACCCTCAATACTCCTAATAATTTGGAAGAAGCCAGCTGTTAGCATTGAGCTTACTGGACAGTATTCTTAATTTTTACTGGTTAGTATAAAAAAAAAAAAAAGATGATTCAGTGATTAAAGAGGGTGGAAAAAAAGCAGGAAAACACTCTTGAAAGCAATTATGAGCATAAGAGATCCTAAGAAAGACAAGTCAATAAATCCCAAGTCTCTTAAACGTTGTAATGAATCTTCTATTTGTAAAGAACAAACAGACAAGGTACATAAGCAACACCACTCATTACTCGCTCTCCACTGTGTGTTTAATAACCCAACAGAGCAATTGAAGGCCTGAGGCAAAGACAAATAATTTTAATTTTTCTGTAGTAATGAAAAACAAAGAGATCTAGCAGAGTGAAGATGTTTGCTTTGCACTTACCAGAGGCAAAAGATTCTGCACAGGCCATTTTACCTTCCGTCGTCATTAAGTTTTATCCTTAACAGTGAAGGGAATTCTGGAACATACAAGAACAGCACAAATATCTATGTAATATTCAAATGTACTGTAAACGAATCAAAAAGTAATGGATACTTAAAATAATCTCATATATTAGGTAATTTTTAGAGTTCTGTATGACTCCTATGGTTATCATATTGTCCCAGCCATTTCTGCATTTCTGTGCTTTGAATAATTTGAATACAAGCACTTAAATGCTGAATCTGTGCAAGAGAAGTAGTAATAACAGGAAAATTATTTGCCTTTAAGATCGAGAACGAATAAAGCTGCAAACTTGGAAAGCTTTGCATTTTCCACACCAGAGTAGGAGCAAGGACAGACATTAGCATAAGTGAAACACATTCTGTACTTGAACTGGCAGAATCCAAACAGGAATTATTTCTTATTAATTCTTAGACCACACACAATAAGTTCTTTGGGGTTTTTTTAACTGTTGTTTCAACTTTCCTTTAATTATTAGCATCATAAGATAAAATGTTCTTTAAAGCAAGCATGCAGATTTATTGACCTCAATGAGCTACAACAGGTAGATTTAAATATCACATTACTGTGTTCAAACTTACAAAGTACCGGGTTTTAATGTCAATTTATAGAAGTATCAAGAGATGGATTAGATAGATTCATGGAATGGCTTACATTACAACAAGTTGCCAGATGCATAACATCAGGATTTAATGACAACATTTCAGCGCTGCCTATAACACTACTGCGGTACAGCTGGCAAATAGTAATGCTCAACAAGAAAAACAAAAAGCACAAAACCACGACTTTTTTCAAACTCTCTCCTCCTGTCAGGAACACAAAAAAAAAGGCTACTAATTGTTCTTTAGCAACAGCACCAAACAGGGAGCCCAGCCTACCTAAGCAGTCCTCATGGCTCAGGGGAACATTAATGAGAAGTAGAAAGAGCACAGAAGATATTTCTACATTAGTTTTCCTATTCCTAAAAAAAATCATGCATCATTTAAAAAGAAACAAAAATACCCAGTGTGATCAAACAAGGACTGCTAAGGGAAAAATACATAATTGAATTCAGTTTTATTTTAATCAGAACCAGAGGTCATGACTTATCCTTACTGTAGGACTACACAGAAATTATTATTGCCAAAAAAATGAAAGATATGGAACAGTCACTTCAAATTTACAGGATAATGAAAAATTATTTATGTAAATTTGCAAGAATATGCAGATTGTTCAGTTTCCTTGTTGACTTACAAAGAGCAGTTTACAATGACTGAAGGAACTGGCAGCAAGCCAAGCCTATCTCAAGGCAGAAGAACTTGTCTGCCTTACATTTGAAAATGTAATAATTAGTCTTCTGCTTGCCTAACCATGAGGCTACCTTTTCTTCTTTCATCATGGAAGCCCTTTAAGTAACGATGGGAGAGTATCTTAAATGAATAGCAATCTTGCTTGTGGGCCCCAGGCTGACCTTAACAGAAACACCCAATATGATATATCCAGAGGAAAATAAAACAATATTGCTTTGATTCCCTCTCAGACAGGTGTCAAATTTTAGGGTTTAATATAAAGCTCACTAGATTCAGCAGATAAGCAACCAGAAATCATGGGCCCGCCCAGTCAGTTACAGCACCAGAGAAGGGGAGACCATGAAATGCAATAAAGCTACCTCAGCATCCATGGTTTTGGAAGCAGGATTTTCTGCAAATCTTTTGGGGTTTGCACAGTTATAAGTCAATCCTCTCTATGTGTAGCTCTCTGGCTATCCAATCTTTCCAAGAAGTAAAAGAGTAAAATACAGGGTTTTTTTCTTCCTTTCCCCTCCCACTTTTCAGTATTTCCCCTCCCCCCCAGCATGGAACGTCTGAATATAAAGTGGGATACATCAGCTCTGTTTTATTGAAAACTATATATATAAAAAAAAACCAAACTACAACCTCCTAAGGAACTAGATCTGGATGGCCTATGAACAACAGACATTAGTTTCATTGAACGTACTAGAATATTTCTCTGCCCTAATCCACACTGAAGTTGAAAGATTTTTGAGACAGATCCAAACATCTAGAGTGCTATTTTGATGGCTAATACATTATGTTAGTGATCCTATTGATTAACAGCAAAACCCTGTTACTAAGGTCAGATGTACTTATTGATTTGTTTTTCTTTTTAAGGAAGACTTTGTATGAATATTAATGGCTAATGCCTAGAATCGAAGAATTGAAAGATGATTTAGCAAATTAAATTAAACCAGGTTCTCTCTGTTCCCAGAAGCCAAGCTATATAAGCAAAATGCCATATCTGATCTAATGCTTATTTTTACTATTTTTTAAAAGGATTTTGAAAGAAAATCTTTGGCATAAACCCTTTCAGAAATGGAAAAGCTTGATAGGAAAGTATAAAAAAAGAAAGGTTAAGTTACGAAAGTATCAGAACAGATACTACATAACAACAGTCTACAAAGGGGTGAAAAATTCAGTTGTATTTATAACCCAAGGCATAACTCTCATGTCTCTCTAGTGCCCATATAAAGCTGAAAATTGGAAATAATAGGTTTACTTTTCTAGAGCTTAAAACACTACAGCATTATTGAAACACTGCACTCTTCTACTGCAAGATTTGTCTCATTTATTACCAGTGAAATTTATCACTCATCTAATGATCTAATTTTCTTATACTGACATCACTGAAGGTTTTACACTATAACAGCAGGCTGCAGAGATATTCACATCATTCATGATCCTGATTGTCCATAAAATAGATCAAAGACCAAGTCCTTTGTGCCTAGTGCAAAAAACCTCTTAAGCGCAGATAAATGTGGTTATTGAAGAATATTGTCCTCATTAGCCTGCTACAACAACAAACATTTTAAAAACTATCTAAACCTATTTCCTCATCAAATAGGCCTATGTCTAGTAATATCTATACACAGTATGTCTAAATAAATGCTACATCTTCATTAGTTTCATGTCAGTGTTAAATCAAATAACAAAACATAAACCTCAGACTGAATATGCTGCCAAAGCCTGCCAGCTCTGCTTTTTCCTACAGTATTAACATCCAGTAAAGGTGTTGATTTTGAAATTACTTTCTATGATGGCCTTCACTCCATCTGACCAAAAGCTCAGACTACTCTTCGTGCAGATAACAACTCATTTTCTAACTCAAATAAACACCGAAAAGTATAATCTTATGTTCCTATAGCAATTTTTTAAATACTAACTCATTAATATCTATAGCAAATAGGGGAGACAATCTGCTAAACAGTTATCCAGCAACCCTGTAAGAACCGACACATACAACTTAAAAAAAAAAAAAAGGGTATTTTTCATCTTGGACAACCCAAATTAAAAAAAAATACGTATACAGGAGAGAAAGGATATTGTGGAAAATCTAACAAGGGAGGTATTTCCTGTTTTATTAGAAGCTTACTATCAGCATTAAAGCTTAATAATGTATGGATATCTAGAAATTGAAGATGTACAAACAACTGCAGAAAGAGGTCAGCTTGAATAACCCATCACATCAATCTTTAGGGAAACAAATTAGGGAACATTACTGTCACAGCTTTTGCTTAACGTGGATTTAGAGTTTAATCCAGTTATGTGGAAAGACTTGGGAACATCAAAGAAATAACCTTTTTTTCCCCCCCCTCCTGAATAGAAACAAGCAAAAAGGCTTCTTAATAAATCCTTTAAGCTAGATACACAGCTCATACAGAGGGAAAGAGAACATTAAAAAAAAAAAAAATTCCTCTAAATTCTGACTTACTCTGGAAGAAGGAATGATGCCTCAATTGCACCACTACCGAAACAGAGGCTTTTAGAAAATTCTTTCACTAGACAGTAGTTTACTGAATTGCTACATCAATCTACATTTCAGGCTTTTAAGTCAGGGGGCCAAGGCAGAAATTAATCAAGAAAAGGGCATGCCATGCCCCCTTTACAATTACATTAATGATTTTTCCCATCTCCGACTGTGGAAATGTTATTTACTGTATCTAGATCTCTCATCCTACTAACAAGACTGAGTGGAGAGACAAGATAAATATTTCTTACTTCATTTACAGAGTTTGTATAGCTCACTTATTTCATTAGACATGCCACAACTTATAGTGGTCAAAGTGAGAGCAGAACTCTTTACCTCCTGATAAGCATATAAATGAAAGGCTTATATCCCTCCATTAATGTCAGCTAAAGCACACTGAGGGCCAAATAAATAAGCAATCAACAGACAGGAAAAACTTGCAGTGATGGGATGTGCTAGTAAAAACTGGGAGTAAGTCATAGTATTAACATGGAAGAAGAGTCTCATCAGTCAAGTACCTAATTTCTGGACCCATTACACTGGCATACTCAGAAATTAACTAGCAAAGGTCATGAATAATGGTGTATTTATGTATGTGCCTTTCTACATCAACTGTTTCAACAATTTCAAGATGATTTTTGTCTGCAGTTGTGGACTGCAATTCTAAGCACACAACTGTACTCCAATCAAATCACAAAATAATACTGTTTGGAAAGGTATGCTGATGTAGTCAAGATTCAAAAGATACAGTATTAACTTTTCTGTCAGGAATCATGGATTTTCTTCCCAATTCTGCCATTGTTTACTGTGTTTTCTTGGTTTGGTCATTTGAGATCAAGTGATCAAATTTGTCCATTAATTTCATGGATGCAGTAATAAAATGTTAACTGTCTGCCTTGAACATTACCAATGGTGTGACAATACTACTTTTCTAAAAAATTCAGTTTTACCTCAAAGTGCTACAGCAGACATGAAAGATTCTCCTTTCAACTTTAGACTGTAATGCGCTCCTGAAACAAGACAGCATGCACAGCACTGAAAAGAAACTGCGTTTTTCCTCAGTATATTTTCCCCCAAAACAAGATTGTGGCAAGCTGCCAGAGCTACTTTTCCAGCACACACACACAAAAAAAAAACCCTACCCAAAAAACAAAAAACAAAATAGCAACAAAGAAAGAGAAGTATTTAAAAAAAAAAATCACTTACAAATAGTGATTTATCTAGTCTTTATCTAGACTAGAGGGAAGGAAAAAAAAACCCCACAACACACAAAAGTTACCTGGTTACCAAATAGCTAACCATCTTCCACTTGATACATGCGCCTAGTTCCTAGTTCCTGCTGTCTCTGGGCAAAGTGCAACCACTACTCTGATTTGTGCTGCAAAACAAGTATAATTGTTTTGAAGTACATAAGTAACAAAGAGCAGAAAAAAATCCTACCACAATGCATCTTTCATGCTGCAAGGCATGATGCTCTCAACAAGTCTGGATCACAGGTAGAAAGTTTATAATTTAAAGGAACAAAAGATAGGTCAGCTGGAAAAGTAATTAATATAAGATCCTTTTAAAATTAGATTTACAATTTCCCAAAGTGAAAAACCAGAACAGCAAAGAGGTAAATATAACTTTTTGCAGAAATGTTAAGGTGTCTGAAGACATTACTAGGATCCTGACTACGTAGGTATCATATATTTTCTGAGTTCTCTCTACTTTGTCTTTTACCCAAGTCCTGAAATATGAGAAACTGGCGTATATTTAGTAAGTAAATTACATTTAGATTAAAAAAAAAAAAAGTAACTATCCACACAAAATTGCAGATAGGTAGTACAGTTGTGATAGATCTTTCTAAATTGTGTGCAATAAGAATACTGGCATTGTTATTGCTATAGGGATTGTGCTGACAGTAGCTTTTTGGGCAGCATGTGAACAGGTGATGTTCATTATTCAGGTCATGTTCTTCTGGAGTAAACACTTGTAAACAAATTACTGTTTAAACTGCCATTTCCTGGCCAAGAGTACACTCATGTAATCTGGTTTTGGGCACAGTTCCTCCCACTTCTAATGGGGATGACACTAGAAATAACAAAGGAAAAAAAGTAGTCACAAGATAGATTAAACTGTTTTGACACAGAAAGGAGGATAACAGAAATGACAAAAATCTGTTCTGGAGCAGAGGAGGCTAATAAAGCTAAGTACATTGTGTTTCCTTTGTCTTTCAGAAGCAAAAAATAAACAAAACAAAACCCCACAAGCACACAACCAAAAAACAGAGAAGGGTGTGAAGAAGAGCAAACTCATCTTCTGTATGAAAAGGCCTGAAATACAAGGCTGTTTTTGGGTACCACTGGTTTGGAACTGTTACATTATGAGGCAGGAAATGATTGTCAATATCTAGTGACCAGTCATCTTCTAGGTAGAAAGTAAAAGAAGCAAGAAGGTAGGTTACAATACTGAACAAAACATACAGTCCATTCCCTGATGAAACAAAGCCCATAACACTTCAAGATAAAAACATCTCAGTAATGGATTATTTAAAGCCTCCAAGCAAGCCTGCTTTGATGGAAACTAAGCAGAAAATTAGAGAAAATGGAAACAAAGATTTCATTTATACCTGTGGCTATGAAAGTAGATTAAAAAAAAAAAGAAGATGAAAGGCTGCAAGTTCCACTGTTGCTTATCCTGAGCCACCATAGGCTCAAAAGGCTACACACACATTTTTGCTCTCACAGGGAAAGAGAGGACTAGAACAGAAATTCTAAACTCCATAAATGATTCCTATCCTTTGAAAACATGGCTCAACAACCATTTTTTTAAAGCAAGTATCAAAAGGACAGATAAACAAACTACATATGTAATAAATTTTAAAATGTTTTAGTATTGAAAACATTTGGGGATTATTTTTTCAAGAGCAATCTAAAAAGCGTATCAAATATAGTACAAATAATTCTTTATCATTCTCAAGCCCTTCTACATTTATTGCTATTGATGGAACATTCAAATACAAGACAGTGTAATAATTAATGTCTCAATTAATTCTGGTAATTAAATTTCTATAACAGTTTTTAATTTAAGATATCAACTGTTTGACAAGAGAGAAGGGATATATTATGACTTAGCTGAACAGTTATTGTGTAAGCAGTCCACTGTCTTTGATAAATGTTACCCATAAGTAACAATTGTGTAAAAACAAGTATAGTTTTTATAATAAATTACATACTTAGTATCAGGTGCTAATAAAATAACTCCCTGTTATAGAAACGAACGAGCACAGAAAGCTCTAAGCATGGGCGAAGCAGATGGTTGCCTAACACAGAGGCTCAATACATCTGCTGTATCTACAAGTGGTGAACTCTACACAGACACCCTGACAGGTGAATTTATGGGAGTTTTTTTATAGCTTAGAGATTTTTTCACTCAGTGTCTCACGCTTTAAAGTGAGAGATTCTACAAAGTAGTTCTGTAAAATGCCTCCACCTCCATAAGAAAAATATGCTTCCTGTAAAAATCTGCTTCCTTTCTTTCCACAGGATCATGGAATAATGTGTCTTCTTTAGGCAAAAGTATATTACAAAAAAAAACAACCAAACAAACAAAAATCCTTTTCACTCATATGTGTCAGCTTCTGGAAAATCTAGCAGGAGGGGTCTTCTACAGAGAACAGGAGGAAGAATAGCACACAACAAGACTTTCTTCTCTTGTCAGTAGGCATTTTGGGCCCCCATTACCTTACTCTACTCCTACCCGCACCTTCAAGGAAGAAGTCACGTGCCTACTAGCTTTTTGAGTAGTATCAGAGTGATAGTTTGCTCATATGACTGTTCTTGTCATAGGATTTTGCTACTTCCTCTCGGGGCCTATAATTCTATTACAACATCCCATGCACAATCAATGTAACTAAATAGTTACTTCTAATTGCATAAAAAGTAAAAATCCATTCATAAACGTTGTGGGGTCTCCTGCTCTTTTTATTCAGTATGACTTACTAAAACTACATAAATAGCTCAGTGAAATTAAAAACAGGCACCACCTGCCTCCCCTTCACCTCCCTGAATTCCTTCTTCCCATAAAACTGAGTACTAGACACGATTCTGCTTTTTTTTATATAAAAAGAATACCTGTAAATTATACTGTACTAATTAGAAAGAAAATATGGACCATGAGCCATTTCTAACAAATTTTACCAATGCTGCTCCAATATAGTTAGAATATAACATTCCCTATCCCTACTACTTTGAAAATTTTACTGCAACACAACCCTGACAAAACAAAATTGTCTCACTGCTACTTTATCCGGCCTTCAAACACAGGCTTTAGAGAGGGCAGTTGAATATTACAGTCTTTGTGTTGGCAAAGCACCATAAATCACATCTGTTCAAGTTGAGCACTGTGAAACAATGTATCCTAAGCACTAGCAAAACGATGTTTTGAAGCAAGAAAGAATAAAACCAGTCCCATTGCTATTTGTCTCTGTTTTCTTTTTCTTGATTCAGCATTATTTACAGATAAGCTACAAACAATACTGAGATGAAAAAAAGGAACCCAAACTAACAAAGAATATGACAGTAAACAGCTTATCAGCAATAGCTGTACTCCCTCCCTCCCTGCCTCATTCAAGTTAAAGGAGGTCTAGTGTACAGAGCATGCTGGAAAAATACTTTTTAAAGATTTGAGGCACACTGGAAAAGAATACGACAGTTACCAAAGTGCACAGAGGGGCAGAAAGATATGAACAGTCATTATCTGTGCAACTCAGCTGGAGAAAGCTACTCCAAAGTACACAGTGAGAAGAGGCAGGACTGCAAAGTAAGCTCACAACTGACCCTTCTGTCCCATCTTTCCCAGATCACCCAACAGCCCAGTGCAGCCACTGAGAGTGCCATCAAGAATAAGGCAGCACAGTTTTTTGGGTCAAACTGTTTTCCTCCTATAGGATATGTATTCAAATTTGGAACAGACAGAAAATAAATATGCTAGAAGGTAAATGTAACATTTATCTATCGATATCTCAGACTTGGATGATGCAATCCTATGAGTAGTTTTCAGTACAGTTTTTTT
>JAOXJM010000063.1:32183190-32201129 GCA_026413425.1 Tringa solitaria
TGAAGTTTTCTGAGACCTCTACTACATAATTGGGTCTTGCTGTTCCCCCAAAGCAGTCACTTGAAGAAGTTTGAATTCTAAACCACTAATAATTATATAAATAAGAGTTGCCTTTTAGAGTATAAAGTTGTCAAAACAATAGATTTACAAAACATTAATTTATTAATATATTTGATTTACAGAATTTCCTATATATTCCTACAATCACCAACATTGGTTTTCTTAGAAAAGCAACTCTTGTTCTATGCTGTCATACAGTCTTAGAAGGACACAGACACAAACCACTGATGCACTTTCTGTGCTAGGTTTTTTTTATGGAAATTTAGAGAGGATGATTGTTCTTTTACATAATTTTTATTTCAATTATTCAACTACCAGATCAGCAGGATGCTTTCAGCGCTAATGAATGTAGTGACAATTTCAAAGCAGGCAAATTGCTGACGGATGCTATACCAGTTTCATCTTCAAATTCCATCCACGCACTTCAGTTCTGATCTGCATTATCTATCTTATTCTTGACCTGGAACTGCTGACCAGGGCTGCTGATTTCACAAACTGAGCCTAATAACTGAGTAATGCCAATCG
Source organism: Tringa solitaria (assembly GCA_026413425.1). NCBI lineage: Eukaryota > Metazoa > Chordata > Aves > Charadriiformes > Scolopacidae > Tringa > Tringa solitaria. Next base: position 32,183,776 of record JAOXJM010000063.1, read on the forward strand.
GGCAAATACTTTTTCTCCACAGTAAATTGGCAGAAGTAAGAAGAATGTTTAGGATATCTTGGTACACAAGTGAAATTGTGCTGTGTCGGTGTCCATCTGCCACTGGGATAGCTCAGAGAAAAAACAAAAAAGCCTGGAACACCAAGCGAATCCTGTTAAATCAGAAAGATGTATTAGCCACCAAGCCTGCCAGGACATTATCTCAGAACCAAGCTATAGACAAGGTCACAAAAGTGGTAATGAGGTTGGCCCGAAACAATGTTGAGCAAGGAAGACTGCAAGACTATAATTTCAACAACATTAGATCAGTAATGTAGTAGTAAAGGCCTTACATAAGCTGTTTTTAAAGCATTGTCAGAACTATGAATTCAGGGTGGGTTTTTTTTTAAATCATTATTTTTGTAAATATCTATAAACACTCATGCATTTGTCATAATTTACCAAAGCAGTAATCATCACTGCAGTTTTAGCTTTTATGAAATCTATTAAATGCAATATTGTTTATAATGATACACAAGACACAGAAGTGTACCTATGTACAGGCACAGGTCTAAACTTCTGAAACCCAGTCCTAATTAAATTTCTTGCCTGAAAAATTATTATGTGTACTCTACCTCTCTACTCCTTCCCAATTCTCAGTGCTCTGCATTGCATTTTAGCTACCAGTTTACTTTCTTTGGTATTTCCTGGGGCTTACAGGGAGGATGAAAGAAACATGCTCCTCTCTTTCAATGTTTGTATTGGTTCACAATTGCCGAAGAAAGAAATTGGTAACAAATTCTTGTATGTTTTTGGAGAATGCAAGAGGGAGCATGCCAGCTACAATTCCTCCACTGCAATGATTTATTGCGAGAGCTTTTTAAAGGATAACACACACACAAAAAATATTTCCTGCACTGCATAATGACAGTACAATAAAATAATAGATATTATTGTGAAACCTGGAATCCTTAAGTGAACTAAAACACAATTTTGTAATAGATTATTTTTACCTGGAATTAATACTAATACAGCTTTGGACTAAATTCTGGCCTTGAATACAAGAACTAACAAAAAAATGAAACCAAAGATCCCCACTCCAATAAAAAACAGCAAGTGCAACAGCAGACAAACTTGTCCTGTTTCATCACTGTAAAAGCACACATGAAAACTAAGAAGTTCCTTAAAGAGTTTAAGAATCAGTCTACATTCATAAGAACATATGACCATGGAATGAACTTACTAATACTTCAAATATAAAGCACATCAAATGTGCCTGACTGACAGCACAGTTAACAGTCCAAGTTAAAGTGCTCATCAATGTAAGTGGATTGCAAAGTATATAAAAGCTTCCATTTAAAATTTTAATTAAATCCCCAAATTTTATATATTTGAACTCAGCCTTTGGGGATATACGTTCTTCATGAGTTTCTTCATTAAAGGCATACTGTCAAACAGGACAGAGGGACAGACAAAATGGTAGTCGGATCTAGTATGCTGATAGCCTTGGATATAAAGTTCATACCTTCTTTTTCCCTTTGAGTAGGTAGGTATGAGGTAATAGACGTTGAGAATAAAGTCTTGCAACAATGAGAAAATAGGGTTTACTGGTTACAACCACTATCCAAAATTTCAGCATGCAAATATCTGAAGCTTGATTCAGCTTTTGTTAAGCAGTGTGTCTCCTCACAAGTGGCCTACTGATATCAGGTTAATAAATTAACCAGGTCTTAAAGGTGAAGTTCAACACTTTGCAAAATATCAGTATAAATCCCATGCATCAGATGGAGTTTACATAGAATTTAAGAGGCATGTAACTCTTGTGTCAACTTCCTGCTCAGGGATCAATTTTGCCTTAACATACAAAGCAAACTACAGTGAAAAAAAGGTTACTGCATAGTATTTAAAAGGAAATATGACATTCAGGAAAAAAGTAAATATCATCATAATCTCTATAGTCTTCACCTCCTCACTAAACTGAAAATTAATAGGATGGCTATTAGTTCAGTTAAACTAAAATGAATAGGATTGCTATTAGTTTAGTTAAGAGGCGTCTATAACACACACAAAACAGGTACACAATTACACTTATTTTTATATGAAATCCACCTTTTCTACATAAGTAATTTCCAAATGCTATCCCAGATCATATACTTCTTTCTTTGTTGTAAATAGAAAAAAAAAAAAAAAGAAGAAAATAACTATTTTAGAACAATCTTACTGCCAACTCCCCTTCCAAAGACGGCAAGCCACTGGGGTCTTTGGATGCCAGAAACAACCATATGACCATTTCCATTGCTCAGACTAACAACATGAAGTGAAGGCAAGGAATCAATCAGCTAATGAGCTACCTTAAATGACATGAAACTCATTACTGAGTTAACACTAGCTGGGGTTTGGTTTATGTATAGAAAAGATTATATAAAATTAAAGTTTGTATATATGTGAAGGAGAAGAAATTTAGATTCTTTTATATTTGTGCAGTTTTGCGATGTAGCTGTAATATTTATCAAGCATGTTTTGCGCATCACACTTGAAGTAGCGTCTGACCTGTGTAACATCATTCCTTCTCATTAAACAATACATTGAGGTTTTAAAAATTTGATGTTTAAAAGAGTATCAAGATTGATTTATGTTTTAGCATTGAAATAAAAGCTTAAGGTTCTTCACAGAATTTAGTGTCTGCTAATAAACCAGACAAACAAAACATTCAAAAGTATTTTCAGGAAAAGGAGAAACGCTAGACCAATCTCGCACTATATTTAAATCTCTTGAAAATGCAAGTCCTTTTTGCCACAATGAACTTCTATAGATAATAATATAATCTAAATATAATTTCTGGAACATATGCAGATCATAAATGGCTTGCTTGCTGGTTTTAACATGCAATGCCAGGCATTCTACAGATTTTGATTTTTTACTTAAAATTTTGAGGACATTTGAATTCATATATGTGCTACTCCTCTTATTTCACAGGGTTGGTTTGTTTTTAAACTCATTTCAGTGTGTTTTCAAGCAAGCTCATGTGCATTAATATGTACATTTATTTCAAGTTAAATTATAGGATGCAAAATACACACCACATTTTGGATTCTTCTGTCCTCGTTTTATTTTGATGGATATCTAGTTTGACTGACAATTTGTGCATGGTATCTAACAAATTCTTGCATTGACTTTTGACGGCTAATATAAGTATGCACCAAACCAACTCAAGCTTTTTCACCAATGGAAGCAAAATTCAGTACTGCAAGTATAGAAATGAGGAACAAAGAGCAAGGGGAAGAATTACCAGCCAGGACTGTCTCTTGCACTGCCATACGCCTGGTCCTGCTGTTCACCACCATTTCCTGGTGATACAAAACCATCCCTCCACCCACCCCTTGATTCCTGCAGCTACATAACCCCATAAAAGAAGGCAGCTTTCTTTTTGGTTTTTGCTCCACGTTAAAAACCCTTAATTTTGCAGCTATGGATACCCTATTTGCCCCAAAATGTTAGTATAAATTCTTTTTGGGTTTACAAGCCCATTCATACCCATCACAACCCCAAGGCTGAGCATAACTGGCAAAAGAGTTCTAGCTGATATTTTCATTATAAGGTTGGTTCATTCAGAACCTGTTGGAAGCAACAGGTCAATTCTGGGCTCTGTGTGTGTCTTCTAAAGAGTAGATAGATAGATATATATATCTCTCAAATTTATTCATTTTCCTTGAAGCAGCAAAGAGAGCACACTTCAATGTATGTATATACTCTCACCAGCTGGGACAAAGAGAGCATTGGCAAGAGCTCAGAGTAGCAGAACTAGAAACAGGAATTATTTGCCAAGTTCCTTTGATCTTTACAAAGAGTTTCAAGATGGCTTCCTTGTCTCACCCTACTCATGCATAAAACAGGAAAAACTACTCATTGCCTCAAAATATTTTAAGACTTCACCAATGAATACTAATAAGATGCCTAAGTGTCAGTTTTTGCATTCAGGTAGATACATACAACTGGTCTTAATCTCAAACTAGAATTTTGCTTTAGTATAAATAGAGAAATTAGACTTTCACTATGAAATCAAGAGCAGAAGTATCATTTAGCTGCTGAATCCTTCTCATACTTAATGTAAAAATGTAAAAAAGATCAGTCCTCCCCTCCCCATTATTACTTGGGTAGAAGTGATTGATATCTGTGCACTGTTCTGAGGAACTCACTGTAACTGTTCAGGACAGCAGTACATACTAGGCTTAAAATCCTGATTTAGAAGAGAAAGCAGTCTGCTCTGATTTCTCATCTCTTTAGGACACCACAGCCCTGTAAGAAAGATGTTTACTCAAAATTAGAAATCCCTAAATCTTCTTTTGCTTGTAAAGTATTCTACAACCCACATCACAATATTCCACTTTGAACAGTTGGCTAATACATTAGTTCCAGAGGCAGAGATTCTTATACAGTTTATCTTATAAGTGAGATGCATCCTAGTTACTCAATACCCACTTCAGCTGAGTAACTCCGTTCAGAAGAGATACGGAATAAGTAAGAAAAGGCACATAAAGGCATGCTCTGAGCAGGCTCTCTAATTTTGCAAGACTTCATGCAAATACTTACAAAAAAAAACATTAAAAAAAAAAATCCTTTTTCACATTTATGTAGTTATTTCTACTTTATTTCTCAGGACTAACACAGCCCATTTTCTTTCAGAAGAATTAAAAAATCCTTTCGTAAGGGATGACTCCCTCCTCTGCTAATCTCCTCTAGTCATATCGCCCTTCTTCTGACACAGCATTTGCCAGTAGTAGGAGAAAACTCTTATTTGATTTAGCTCGTCTTGATGCTATGCCGTAGCTAGGCTCTTTGCCCTCTCTGTCAGCTCATTCTGGCAATGAACTCCCCTTCTTCTAGATGTTCTAGCAGTGGAAGCATATACTCCTTTGTCATACATCATTAGCTGAGATGCTTCCTGTCAGGAGCACTGAGCTGTTATTGCCCAGAGGTTCCTACACTTGACAGGAAAAGGCAGTGCTGAAGGTAGAATGTTTGTGAGCTGGAGCAACGCTGGAGGGCAACTGGGCTCATTACTCACTTCTCCGTCTGGAAACAGCATATTTATTGTTATGAGACCTTATCTCCACCAGGGCACCTTATTTCTGAGATTATCAATATACTCAGTGTAAAGCCAGCTGCTCACTTAATTCTCAGCCTGCCAAATCCATGTACTGAAACTTTATTGGTTGCGCAAAATCAGCTGCTTTGACTAATTGTGATTGTTTCTGGCTTTAGCTAATAGAACGGAATGATTTAAAAGCTCCAAGTTTTCGGGTGGTTTTTTTCCTCTGTATGAAAAGGCCAAACTCTTTTAAAGCTTAATAAAGTAAGGAACACTTCGCAACACACATACTATGTTCCCATAGGCAGGTCAAAAAAGCTCTTCTTCACTGTTCAATGAATGTAGTTAGGAATCTGGTTTGCAAACACAACTACACTGGTTCTATGCTTTTCCTGTATGTAATCTTAATCGTCTGACAAAGTCAAGTCATCTAGAACATCAAAATAAAAAGCAAATTCATCCAAAAATCTTAGCTGCATTTTTATATAGGTTATGAAAGATGAAAAAGTACAGCTGATTCTCTTAAAAGAATTTTAAAATTCTGTCCCCAATACCTGAACTCCCTTGAAATTATACCTACTGAGGTGATGCTAGCCTATTTGCCTACAAATAAAAATTTTCATAGCATATCACATATCATAACTCTAGAATCAAAAGGTCTCATTTCTTAGTAAACTATATGAGCATAACTCGCTCAGGATGCCACCTTAAGTATCTGCTGATATTAACAGCCAGAAATAAGCCATATGGTTTCTAAAGGGTATTTTAAAATATTAGTCAAATTGTTACTTTGTCTGCTTCTTTAAATGTACAAACACAATAACAGGATTTAAAAATCTGTATCATCTGCTTTTGTCCTCAGACTATTTACTCTATAATTTTTTAATTTCCCCATCCAGTGGTTTGACAGCAGAGTGCTTTATCTCTGTTAGAGGACAGACTACACTCCTACAATTAACAATGCTACAGAAAAAAGTTTCTGCCTATACTGTGCTTTAAATAATGAAGTTTTTCCTTTCAGCTAGTAATGAGAAGCACCGGGATCATTGCCAAATGTGTGTTTCTTGGATACCAGGCAAAGTCTCCCTCTGTCTTCATTTAATTCCTTAGTTCCATTTTCTGAGTTCAACTAGAGGCTCCACAATATATTTATTCAGAGTTTATAGAACTGCAAAATGGAATAGGTTGTCTTCATCAACTCTTACCAATGAGACCAGTAGGAAAACAGAAAACTTTATTTGGGGTGTTCAAGTGCAAAATGATTTTCTGATTAACTATTTCATATAAAAATTACCTAAGTAACATAAAAGAAGGCTAGGAGATAAAGGCCTCTTCATAAAGTTCTTTCTTGTTCCCTAGAAGATAATCTCTACACTTCTTAAGAGAGTAAGTTTTTCCCTCCTGTTTCCTCAACAATAAATCAAGAAGTGAAGAAATCCCTTAACAGAGAAAGCTGTGTTTTCTACTAAAAGACAAGGTAGATTGTTACAGGTCCTAACTACGTTTATGAGATACTCACGAGAGATGGTTACACTTGAAATTAAATGAAGCAGAGAAGTAGCTCTGGCTGCCACTTTCCATGCCACAGCACTTACCTAAGCTTTCCTTTTACATCAAGAAGTACAGCAAAGAAAAGTCAGCCTCTGATTTCAATGTCTGCCAAATACAAATCCTTTTTCCTCCCTTTCAGCTGTTACCTATAGGTTTCAAATTGTATTATTTTCTCTTTTTTAAAAGCATTACTTTATTCTTACTTATTTCTTTTAACAGCTCCAAAGTGGAAGCATTGGGTCATATTCAAACAGGTTTCCTGCGTAGTACAATACAACCACCTGCAAGAGCTGTCTGACCAGGCTGTATAGAGCAGATTTTGCTCAAACTGACACTTTATTGAATTTACAGAAGTCCCACTAAGCTCTCTATAATTACCAAAATTATTCACAATTTAATTTACTGTCAGTAGATTGTGTTCCTAAGCATTTATTTTCAAGTTACTATGGAAACAATTCAACATCCTGATATTTGTCATAACTGACAGACAATTTCAGATGAGTAATTTTCACGCAAACTGTTTAGTGAAGTTTGGGGGTTTTTGTTCGTTTCTGTTGTTTTAAGAGAACTTTGAGGCAGGGTCAGGTCCCAGGCTCGTACGGGTGGGAGTGCACTGATTTCCCAAGCAAGAGCTCCCTCTCGCGGCAGGCGGGGCGGCCCGGGGACGGGCGAACGGAGGCCGGGGGCGAGCTCACGGCACACACCGGCTGGTCCCCTCCTCCCCTACCTACTGCCATGCTCCCGCCGGTCAGTCACAAGAACACAGACACAGGGGGGAAAATAACTCCTTTAACGAGAGGAGACGAGAATTAAGAGGGACAAAATAGTAAGCAGAAGATAAGGAAGTTCATAACCTCAAGGCAACTGAATTCAACTCTGAGAAGGGCAGTAGCATCCCAATTGTCACAAATCATACGGTATTTAAAAAAAACTCAAGTCAACAAGAAAAAAACCACAAACTTACTTAGATTTGGGAAAGTGCCACACTTTAAATACCAGGCTTTTCTCCCCTTTGTTTCAAGATTTGCTGATAAAATTGAGAAATGAACAAGAATGTTCTTCGAGATGCATACTTCAGCTTTATTCAGAGATGAAGTTTGCCCATTTCATCTTGCTTTAGGGGAATTAGTTTCCTCACTGACAGAAATAATAGATTTCAAAGTTCAGAAGTTTATCTGAAGATATCCAGATGAACCACAATAATTGTTCTTTTACTAGGATGACTGCTTCATCCTAGTAAATAACCAAGGCAGAACAGGAAGACTTCTACAAGACAGCATGGCCACCCTACACTATTTTCAGCAGTACATTATCTGATTTTCTGACGCACTACTAAGAATATGCACATTTCTCAACACAAAGACAATTTGCCTCTGCTTAACATCCACACAACAAATTTCTGAGATCCAGAAAAAAGTTTCCCTGCTTCAATAAGGAGCGAGAGACATAAGTTAAAGTCCTTTACCACAGACTCATACCTCTCATAAAGGGAGCCACTGGCATGTAATGTAACACAAAGCATATCACCTGATGATGGCAGCCTTTTTGGCCCATGAGCTTAAAGAACTGTTCTTAGCTTTAATAAGAGATGGTTAGAAAGCACTGCAGGAAGAACTCTGGCCTTGAGAACAGTCTACGTTTCTCAAGCCTCAGGCCTCTAGTAGACAAGAGGTATTTTATATTCTCCAGTTCAACAGGGCTCAGACACAAAAAAACCTGGCTGCAGGTACTTGTTGACAGACAGCTACACCAGAGGAAACTGAGCCAGGATCGTGGTGGAAACTTGCAGGGGGTTGTAATGGGTATCTACTTGCCCTAAGCATTTCTCCATACTTTCTCTTCCCATTTTCTTCACAGTGATCAGATGCAAAATTCCCTTATTCCTTATAGAGATGAAATAAGGAAGAAAAAAAAAAAAAAGGGAAGAAATCCCCCCTTGCTGATATCCTGAGTTGCATGATCAATATAATACAGGTTTTTTAAGTGACATTTAAAAGCTAGGAAAGTTGCACAAACGAAAAAGCCAGACCCCCTCGGCAGTCCTCTTTTGCCTGGACTCTTGTTTCATTTGCAATTCACATTTCAGCTGGAGACACTACAGTTATCTCATGAAAGGGATCACTACTTCGCTCTATTAAAGCACTAACCAAAACACATAATTGGGGCGAGTTCTTTAGAGCAGCAGCTTAAAACCACAAATAGTCTTAGATGAGAATGAGAGAAGCTAGCATTTACTTCAGGGCAAGTTTGATTAGATGATCTTAAATCTCCCAATCTTCTACATGAACCATGTGACCAAATTGTCAGAACCATCTTTGAGGACCGTAAGTCTGAAAGTCTCAACTATTACCATTTCTCACAAACTACTTTTTTTTTTTTTATTCAGGCATTTTTTTCCCACTTCAATTACAAAAAAAGGTTATTAAATAACACAGGAAGAGACTATTTCCTCACCTTTCCCCCTTCCCAAATCTCTCATAAGAAGTCAGAAATGAGTCATTATTCATGTAGAGTATGGTGACAAGTTAACACAGTTATTTTTCACACTCTCCCAAACTACAAAGGTAATAGATACATGAATAAACAACTTCTGCTTTAATACTAGAGAGGATCTGCAAGATAATTTTAGTATTTCTCTCTTAAGAAACATATTGTTCCTGAAGGCTAAGGAGTTTGTTGGTAGCTGAACATCTCATACTTTCAGATACTCTGTCCACATTATTAATTCAGTGACACATAAAAAGCTATTCCCATTTTAACTTGTTATTCAAACATGTTTCAAATTGGCAAAGATTAGACAGATATTTGGTAAAGCTCCAGACTTCCACTTCTGTTGAAATCAACAGTAAAACTAAGATCAACTGGAGTGAGACTGAAGCTGAAGTTGTAAAGTAACCTTTAGAACTAAAACAAATAATGTTATAGATATTGGTGGGTGGTTAAACGAACTCATAAAAATCTATATATGAGGATAGACTTGCCCTTTTGTGCGAAGCTGTGAAATAGCACTCTTAAATTTGTCAAGAAATACTGCCCCAGCTCGTAAAATTGTTTCATTCTGGAAAGCTCCAAATGTGACAATCCTCTGCATTGACCAAAACACAAAGATATCTATCTTGTACATAAAACTTATCAGATGATCTCTCTCTCCAAATTAACACATAACTCTAGACATCAAAATTTTGGCTATATAAAGGAAGATACTTTCATAGGTTAAGGTGAGGCAGGCTTTGCACTCACACAAACAAATGTAGTGAAATATTTAATGTAAACTATTTTATCTGAGACAAAATATAACTGGAGACATCATGTACAATTGAAAATATTTACAAAAAGCTGATATCCAAAAGTTTCTAATAATTTCCTTATGCATTTCCTGAACACTGACTATAAAAGTGTTGATCTAGCAATAATTTGACTTTTGGTTGTAATAAAATTAATTACAAATATAAGCTTAAAACATAGAGGAAATGGTCAGTCACAAGCCATTGTCAAGCTAGAATTCAGTAACAGCTTTCAGATCTGTGTTTACCTTGTTCAAGGACAAGATTCTGTCAAAAACTGGACTTTCTTAAAAGAAGCCAGTGACTAATGAATTACTGGTAAACTAATGAACAGTTGTGGTTTCTTCTATAGAATACATAAGCTACTAAGTGAATATCTGATTGCTTCTATAGAATACTTTCATTGCATTTAATACATGTCCTAGCCTCAAAATAAAGAGCTAGTTACCTGCACCTTTGCCACCTCCTTTCTTCTGAAAGAGTATACAGTCTTACAGATGGACACATTCAGAGGCAGTGTATTACCTTAAGAAGCCTTTTTTTTTCCCTAAAGCATTCTTAAAACCATGTATCTTCATCCCCCGATTTCTATTCTGCCTTCCTTGCCCAACCCATGTAAGTACTTCCTTCTCCAGCATACCTACACACATACACACACTCACTCTCTTCCCTTCAAAATCCCTGTAATAGCATAAGGTAGATGTGATAATGTAAAGAAGGCTTCTGCACACTATCCCAAGTTCTGTGGCTCAGAAGCCAGTCATTATTTCCTGTATTTTAACTGCATCTGGAACGAATTAAATCCCATATGACTGCTTAGGGATTATCTAAGGACGATTCTCAGAAATAAGTCTTCTTTTCTAAGTAAACATGAAACAACTGGTGTTTGTCCCCAGTTATCTTCCCTGCAATGGTTTCTTTCATCATTGCTTAAACTTTTGTGCAGTCTGTTCAGCTCTACAACTCTTCACAGTTCTTTCCTTCAGGCCCTACATATCAAGGGACCAGTGTATATGGTAACAGTTGCAACATACTTCAGGAAAAACATAAATAGATACAGGAGGTATAACAACAGTATCTTTACATTTACACAAGAAAATGTACTTGTTACTCTCCTTTGAAATGAAGCTGTTTGTTGAAACTAGGCCTTTAATTAAAGAATAGACACAACACAAAGAAGTAAAAGTGTATTTTTCTTCACAGAGAATGTTCACACCTATTACAGAAAAAAAGACCTAATAGGACAGATTGTTAAAAGCATATAGTTCAAGAATATGTAAACTTTAGTTGCGTCCAAATTTTAAGCATGAAGTTATAACACCTGTGTAAGTCTCTTTGTATACAGAGACTATGGTTTTGCATACATTTTACAAAATGTAGTCTTTATCTTAAGAATGCCTTTGGTTCCCACTCCACACAGAGTTAAGGGCAAAAGTCTACACAACGAGCAGGACTTCTGAGTAATGCATGTAAGGAGTTCTCAGAGCGCAAGTGAACTTGCATTGTTAGTAAAATTAAAAGATCAGATACTTACAGATCAGGCACTCATTTTGTATGGAATACCACCGGACTCCCTGCACACTGGAAAAAAGAAAATTCTTATATAAAAATGTTGAAGGAAAAGGTAACCCATATTAAAAAATATGATAACTAAAAAGAACAACAGTTGGCAAAGTGACTTCACACCATGTCAAGGGTCTTACTCCCACCTCAGCTGTTACATGCACTCTACAGCCCAATAAACTGAAACACTTTTTCTAAAGACAAACTTGATTAAAAACATTTTGTCTAGTATGATTCCCAGAAACAATGAGATCTTTACATTATAAAAAAGAAGGAAGTTGGACCTTATTCAGGAATTTAAATAACAGAGAGACCACAACAGGGCTGGTTGATTTTTTTTCCTTTTCCTCCAAAATTGTACTGGAGCAAAGGTGTCTTAGTTTTGGTGGGTTTTGATTGGTTGGTTGTGGTGTTTTTTTACACAAGTGATGGTTTTAAAATTTATAAATTATTTTGTCAAAAATTAAGTGTATATTTGAGTTCTGAATAAGATTTTTTTACTATCCACTCCTTGCTCTCTTTGCCAGTTAACTATGTGGCATTTATCTCTCACTGGATAATCTAAACTAGAAAAAGGTTCCCACAAACAAAAACTGAAAACTTCCCACAAATATTCTTAAGTCTTAAATGAATCTCTTTAAAAGGTATTAAGAAAAAAATTCTAAACAACTACTTCTTTTTGATTCAAAGCTAAAGTTGTGATTACTTATCCAAACTAACTTTCACAACACCTTTGCTTACTATTGACGTTCATATAACATACTTATATCAGGCTCCTATTGCAATAAGCTCTGTAGTCCAAAAAAATCTCCCCAAAGAGAAGTTTTAGCAAATGAGGAACAAGAGACAAGAAAAGTCAGGCAAATATACAAGATAATGAAACTGCCAAATAATAACAAACATTATGTTTAGAATAATGAGCTGGAATCCTAGTGTGTTAAATGCTTACCCAGTGTTAAGACACAGGCACAGTGGCAAATATACAGTTTATTCTAAGACACTGCTTACTACAATGCTTACAAATGATATGGGTTCCAAGTAGCTGCAACTCAAATGGAGAAGAAAACCTCTTGCAATGTCACTTTTTCAATACATACACACACACTTTTTTTCTTTACTCGTCCAGCTCTCCCTATAGGATAAAATAACAATCCTTTCCAGCGTTCTTCTGAGCTTTGAAAAAGAGGGCTTTCCATCTTGCTAAAGACCATTACAAATTCAGCCTGATAATCTTAGTACTTCATAGCTTTAGCTCAGAAACTGTATGCCAAACTAGTGTTGAAACTTTCATTTTATCTTGCTCTGGCTCACAGAAGAAGGTACCTGACCAAGAGTTTGTTGGGAAAAGACAAAGTTAATGAATCTTCTTTGTTTATTTTTCTGATCCCCTCCCAATCTTCAAAAAAGCCTATACATAACACTGAACACCATTTGTTCATCACATAGAAATCTCTTTCAGGGAGGAAGAAATTAAAGAACCCCCTTTCCCTTCACCCACGTTGGTAACATGAGATCTATTGGGAGCTCTGTGATCTCTGACACCAGCCTATATGCAGGCAAAAAAGCAGGATAATTTCCAAGTAACAAAAAACCAAAACACCACACACAAAAAATCCCAAACGTAAATCCAAACTCAAAACACTCCACTTGTAAGAAAAAAAAAAAAAAAAGAAAAGATTTATCACATACCTTACAGACAGAAAAATCTAGTAGAGCCCAACTGCCTGGCTAACTTGGCACTTAAAAGTGTAGAACTCCTAAGTTGTTCTTCTTGCTAACTCAGAAGGAAAATCCCTTGAACTATCTCCCTCCCTCTTTACAGATTCTTCCAGCACAGTCTTCTGAGCTTGTTGTGACACTACCTGCCAATGTTCCCCTCTTTGCTGATGTCTACTTTCATTTTGTAATGAAAAAAGTGCATAGCACTTAAGTGTTTATATATATGAAAGATAAACAAAAATAAGCACCAAATATTCTGATTTTCTATCTGTTATTCAGCTATGCTCGAATAGGTTTGCAGGCAAATGACAGATCAATGAGTAGGTTTTGCCATGAGATTCAGTTAACTGAACAAGACATGGAAAACCACTGGACGTGACAAAAAAATATCACTAGGAATTACAAATAAAACTATGAGACAGTGAGAAAAATTCCAGAGAGTGCTGTGAGAGTGGCTAGATCCCACAGGTGCTTAAGGGTGAGTTACAAAAATTGCCATACGTCAGAGATAATTGGAAGGGATTACTAGGGACCTCCTTTTAGGGAGTAAAGTCATGCAAGGCCAACAGCACCTAGGTAACCATATCAGTAATACCATATAAGGCTGAGATTATTTAAATAATAGTATCTAAGTAACCCAGTCTGAGTACAGATGTAGCAAAACTGGGACCAATGGGGAATAAGTAATTAGGGGTGTGTTGTTTATTTGGGAGGAGACTGGGATGGAAAAACAGACATGTAAGGACAGGAAAAACGAGGGCCAGGAAAGGGCAAAAGGAGTAAGGCATGGAATGTGTATTACTGGTGCTGCACAGAGGTACCTGTCAGGCAGCCCTGGGTTTCATCATCACAGCTGGGGCCAGGATAATACACCAAACCTGTTGTTCTGACCGTATCACAAAACTCAAGCCTGCTCCCCTGGTCAGGAAAATTGGGGCAGTGACAGGCATTGTGCTCTTCCTGGCCAGCAAGGGAACAGCTGGCTCTCACAGAAGTCCTGGTTGTTGTGCCTTCTACGCCTGCCAGCACAGGCAGCTGCCTGCTCCCTAACAGGCTCTTCAGCTAGGGAATCTTAAAATTCTCCGCAAGTTTCAGGTTCTTGCTTTGTTCTTTACTAGCTTCCTTTCTTTCCATAGTTGAAAAGTTCTAGAAATCAGACAGTGTGCACAATATGCCAACTGCCTTATCTGATGCAAGTTGATACCAAAAAGGTTCAAAGCAATGGCCCTGTCATTATTTTTTTTTTAAACAGTGTAACTGCATTCCTCTTCAGGAGTATTTAAACAGAATACTGTTTTTAATTTAAATACGATTGTATAGTGTTAGATTGAAGCAGGAGTCAGCAATTCCTGCTCTTATTTTCATGTGAAGACCATATTAAACATATAAAACAATTTGATAAATAAACTTGAAGGAAGGAGGTTTGTTTTTCTTTTGCAGTAACATGAAGGAAGGAGGTTTGTTTTTCTTTTGCAGTAACATGAAACTGATCTCTTCCTGATTTTCCAGTGATAAACATAATCAATGCTTATTTGGTTTCTACGGAAGCATTGTAAAAATCTTTAAAAAAATTACATTTGTTTCATGTAAAGAATGCAAAAAAAAGGTCTGAAACAGGAACTGAATTTGAATGATCTCTTTTTAGTGCCTGTGTAAGGCCAAAAGAATACCTTGAAGAGCTGAGAATTGTGCAGTCTATTTAAACAAAAGAAACAAACTGACCTTCATATAGCAACTACTTTTTATCAGTTGTGTGATAATAACAACATTAGAAACTAAATGAAAAAGCTCTTATCTGGAGGAGGAGGAAAATAATTACAAAAATGGAAAAGGACATACAAACACAGACAACGTGCAAGTGAAAAAAGTGGGGGAGGACACCACATTTCAGCTGCCTGCCTTACATGTTCTGGTCGTACAACTCACAAGTTGATGGTAAAAGCAGTACGCAGGGAGAGGAAACTCTACCTTACTTTTCATCTGCATTTTAATTTAATAAAAAGGTAATCATCCAAGCTTGTGAATTTTTAGCTCCACTTGAAAATTATAAAATAAAAAGTTTAATCCTAGAGGAGCTTTCTTATTATTTATTGCATGGTTTGGTTGTACGAGACATAAAACAGGCCTGTTGTAGTGACAGGGATGTTTTGGCAAGGGAGAAGATAGTATACAAACACCACTTCTAAACGGCCTTCTTAGCCTGGGCTCAAGCTGGTACACCAAGTTCACCTACCATTCCTACTATCCATCAATCTGCTGGCTCACATTCTGGTTTGAGCCACAAACAAGCGCCTCGGCTCACAAAACAGGTAAGTCTGGGCTGAATGATAGTTTTGGTGAACTTCATCCCTACAGGCATAGATATGAATGGCATCCCACTGGTTTGAGCCAGCTCACCTTCTCAGATCTTTAGATTTTTATTTTTTTTAGATGTAAAGACACATATAAATTACATCCTATGGTATTTTAAATACTGCTTATATTAGTTCCGTTGATTTTGCTTAACTCCTAAAATTACAAGCCTGACTTGTAGGGCAACGAAGGGCTCCTCCACACACTCTTAACTTCTCTTCCTATCTAAAAAGAAAATCCTGTATCTAAAAAAAGAAAATCCCCACTTCTCTAGAAACATAACAATCTATAAGTGCACACCATCCAAAATAGTCAAATCAGGTAAGCATGCCAGACAGCTCTTAGAATAGCTGAATTCAGCCTTTACAAAATAAAAGATGAAATCAAGTAGTGCAAAATGCAGGCAAAATAAATTGTGAAGCCTGATTAACTTCAGCCACGTATGTTAAACCATACAGTTACCAAAAGCTGTACACACAGCCTTCAAAAATACCAAAAAATACCACTTATGAAGGTGAGGGTATTTTGGAGTTTAGTTTTCAAGGGGTTTTGCACATTTCTGATTCAGACTAGTAATTATGGCCCATGGGACTGCTTTCCAATAGTTGTTCCCTGCCCTAGCACTGTTTTTCTCCCTCCAAACCTAGTATCCATTTTCCTTTGAAGCTCTTGACTGTTGACACACCTGCAACACCAGAGGCAGATATTACCATCATCTCCTGAATCAGATTATGCCAGACTGAATAAACACAACCAAGGAAACACCAGAGTAAGAAGGAGCAGAGAAACCACCAGCAAACTGTATTTCCCAACACAGTCATTGCAATCACAAATTGTGTCAAGGAACTAAAGACGAAAAGTCCTCCTACAGACAGAAAGGGAAGAAGCCTTAGAGCACTCAGGCAAGAGGCCTATTCAAATTTCTACCCCACAAATCCATGAATCACTTCAAAGGGCCCCCTTCTGCTTTCTCTCACGTCAGGTCACTAATCTGCTCCCAGCAAACTCTCCTCAGGCTCTGTCTTGCTCACCTCTTCCTGGGGGAACACCATCACCAAGGCATGCCCGAGAGGCCAGGAAGATATTTTTGGTTTTCCACCCTTATGGAGACCCCATCCCACCTTCCTCAACCAGGCACCTACCACAGCTTTTAGAGCATTGCAGCAGCCCCTGCCTCACAAGGGGCTAATGACCAAGAGACCACACCTGAGGAAAGGCTCAGCAACTGCTCTCCTAGCTAGGCTTTAAGAGGCAAGCCTCTAATTAAACACAACTGAGCTTTTTATTTGTTCGCCTGTCTAGCTAGGGCCTTGGGGCTCCTGCACCACTCAAGTACACTTTGCTCCTCTGAGTCACTTCAGGCCCAGCATAGCAACTAGTGCTTTTTTTAAGATCCGAGAAATGGAGCAAAACACAAAAACCAGAGCAGATGGGTACCAACGCTATTTATAACTACTGAAGCCTTAGCAGTACATCCCTGAAGAAAAATACGTTGGTGCTTGAGGTTAAAGCAGCAGGTTGGTGTGCCATAAACTTCAGTCACGTACTTCAAGAGCCAGGAGAAACGGCGCCAGGTGGAGGGCTCCGGCGAAGCACGCACACAGGCTGGGCTTTCAGGCCCCAAAATGACCGGGGAAAAAGCTGAGGGTACGGCTGTCATGTGCAGTGCTCCTCTTGGCCAAATGGCTGGCTCACACGTCCCCTCTGCCCGGGGCAGACAGTCGCTCCCTCGGCCGTCGCCACCTCAGCCAGCCCCTTCCCTCAGCCCCTTCCCTCAGCCCCTTCCCTCAGCCCCTTCCCTCAGCCCCTTCCCTCAG
>JAOXJM010000063.1:32202096-32220169 GCA_026413425.1 Tringa solitaria
AGTTCGTGGGGGTTCGTCGAAGTCTGTTGGGGTTTGGAGGGAGGAGGGAGCAGCGGGACCCGGCGGTTCTCCCCTTATGCCGGGCCCGGCGGCGCCGGCACTCTGCTGGGCTCGCCCCCGCAGCGCGGCGGAGCGGTGCTCGCCGCCTGTGAAAGGCATTTTGGGTGTTAAAAACCCTCGTGACGGACCAGTAGATTCCAACCGGTGCCATTGTCCGCCCCACGTGTAGGCCTTTAGTGAGGGCTCCTTTTCCTCTCGTATTTGACCCCTCCCAGGCCGACAGCGACAGGGTGAGGTAAACAAAGAAGCGGGGGGCGGGGGGGAGGTGAAACTTGGAGCCAGGTCACCGGGGTAACAATTGGCTACATAAATTTTATTCTGTAGCGTGTAAACCACTTTAAAAATTTATTTATTTATTTATTTTTTCTAAAGGGACTTAGTGATCCCTTACACGTGAGGGGGGGATAGTTAACTAGACAGTTTACTAGCAGTGACCTGCTTCCGCTGATGGGTGGTGCTGGTATTAACAACTGTGCGTTACCCGGCATGCACGTGGGAGCCTAATTTGTGCGGGGATAGGCAACTGCGGTGTTGAAATAGTGTTAGAGGTGGAAGGCATGCAGTGAGAAGATAGTGCTGTATGCCAAGCACCGTGAAGCAGAGTATTTTCTTTTTCTTGCTCTAATTCTTTTAAAGGTATTTTTGTGAAGAACTGACAGCAGTTTTCCCCTCGGATAACCTGCGCTGCTTAATAGTCATTGCTGTGGATTAGATTTGTCGTGGAATGTGAAGTTTCCAACGGCCTGCAATAGCATGAGATTCATCTATATCTTGTTGTCCCTGAGAGGTCACATGGACGCTTTATTAATCATATATTTTAACCTATAGAACAGTATAGGAAAGTGAAAACAAATAGGTAATAGCTTGGTCAAAGGGGGCTGAAAGAACAGACTTAAATTAACCTTTGTTGAAATTATAATATATGGTGCTGGTGTAGACCTTGGTTCTGGATCTGTTTCTGATTAAATAATTAGTGGTAGCTTCCTTCTGGGTCATGAGGAGTCTTAAGAATTGCTCTAAACTGGAATGCTGTTATCAGTAAAGACACGAGTGCTCTCTCTTTATAAAGATCACCATGCATGCTCATTTTTTTCCTGATTAGATAACGTTACGTAGGTTTTCATTTTAGTGTTCTATCTGGTTTTTTTTCTTTGTTAGACTCCTTAAAATATATAGAGAAAATCCTTTATTATTACAGAATATGTAGGTTTATGGAAGATCATGCTTTGTTACTGATGGGTAGTTTGTCCTATAAGACCAAGATTTTTTTCTTTTTTATACTTACTTTGATATTACAAGCCAAATATTCTAAACCAATGTTTTATTTTTGTTTCACTAGTTCCTTATCAAACTTTATTTCTTGATTGCATGCAGAAATATGGATTATTTAAAGATAATCAGTAAAGAGAAGTAACTGTGCAGGTACAAAAAGGAAATATTACTTGTTCCAGTACAAAATGAAGAGTTGTGATCTTTCTAAAGCTTTATGTGTAAAGCTATTAACTCTCAACATCGTAGTTCTAAAGGGCTAGTTTAGATGCTCAGTTCAACAGAAATAGATCTTTTGGAAAAATCCACTCTAATAACCAGTGTTTTGGTTGTTTGCAGTTGCATCACTGTAGCTTTTTTTATATGTACAATTAAAAAAAAATAAAAGACTGTGTACCATATAATTTATTAATATCTGTTCTCTGATTGTTACTGAGGGCTGTTGAGGTGGAGTGGGGGAAGAGTTGAGGTCTTTACTGTCAAAAATGCAAACTGTAGGAATAGTCTCTGCCTGTCCTGTCATTTGCTTTGGTCCTCTGAAGTATAAGCAAAACAGATGAAGTACCGCTGTAGGAAAAAGTGATAGTCCTGAGAGTCAGAAGTACTGGTCAAAAAAAAAAGGCATTCTGAAAATATGTTCTGGAAATTTGGCTGTACTCATTCCTCTTGCTGTTTTAGAACAATGAGGCTAAGTAAAAGCAATGATCTCTATGTTTCTGCACATGTAACTCATATGCTTAGTTCAAAGTGAGATGAAACCTTCCATTATTGATAGGTAAGGAAGCATAAAAGGATTATTATGAGGATTGACTGATAGAGTGAATGAGAAGCTGAGGCAGCCATTTTGTTGTTAATGTATTGCTGTGACTGAGGTGAAAGACAAATGGGTTGAAACTTAAGCTCTCATATTGTAGGTTTTGAGTGGGTTCTGTAGAGTAAGTAATTTTAATGAAAGTCCAATGGGATTCTTCCTGTAAGTTAATAAAGATGAGCAGGAAAACTAGTTCTAACTATTGTGTGCTATAGTTGTGTTTAAATCAAAGTGTAGTTAATTTATGCATATAGCAATGTCATAATTTTTATGTATCATTTCAATGTATAAGTAATTTCAAAACACTGTATTAGGATTTTCCTTCTTCCTGAAGACAGGATTTCCTTTTTTCCTTGATTTTCTCAGAAAAGAACTGATTAATCAAAAATTTTCACTAATTTTGTACCTCTTTCAACTAGGCATACAGAAAGCTTGCCAAGGAGTACCATCCTGATAAGAATCCAAATGCAGGCGACAAAGTAAGACTTTCTTTTTAAACGCTTGAAGTTTGATATAACAATAGAGTCTAAGGGATGTAATGCAGGTGATGGGGGCTTGCTGTTACAAGTCTTTCAAAAGGAGAGGGAACCCTGTCTTGTCTACTTCTTCCCAATCTCAAAATCTACTTGTGTACCTCGTGAAAAAATGCAGCAGTTGGCTGAATCAAATTGGTTGAGAAAGTAATGTTGAGGGAAGAACTGCCTCTCTTCATCTGCAGGGATGGTGTCAACTGGCATTGGCACCTACATAGGTATTTGAAAAAGGTAGTCAGTTTTCCAATGTGGAAAAATGTTAGTGTGGAGGTTCTTGAAACTGCTGCAGCATAAAACAAATGGCATATGTGGGAAGGTTGAATTAGATTTATTATGCTAATAGCAATTAAAAAAATGTCAATTAAGTGACTTAGCTGATTCTCTGTAACAGAACTGAAGATTCTAATGGCTGCTTAGAGGTGAGCAGAGGTGACCGTTAAAAGATTCATTTGTTTTGAGGACAAACACATTAATATGCATTTTAATAAGTTGCTCAGTTGTTAGCGTATTTTAAGTGCCTAAGATATCTTGAAGTCTTTGCCATTAGGATGTAGCTGGATTTATTTTTTGGCTGTTGGCTACTGCAATATTGCATATTTGGGGGTTTTCTTCTTTGATTGGATTTTTGTTGTTGTTGTTCATAAGAAAACTGTTTTCTACAAAGTCAAGGACATTTTTCGATAATGTCATATTTTATGATAAGAGGTAACTCAACTAAGCCCAAGCCTGACTGTTAAGTCTTGCATATTAGAACAAGGGTGGAAAACTGTTCCGTTCTGTACCTTCTTAATTGGTTGTTCATGCTGGGCAACAAACAGTCGTAAAATGCTCGCTTGAAGTTATGAATTGTCATGCACTGTTTTGACTCTGTTCCTCTTCTAGTTCAAAGAAATAAGCTTTGCTTATGAAGTATTGTCAAATCCGGAGAAACGTGAGTTATATGATAGATATGGAGAACAGGGTCTTCGAGAAGGTAGCGGTGGAGGCAGTGGAATGGACGATATTTTCTCCCATATCTTTGGTGGTGGATTGTTCAATTTTATGGGTGGCCAGAGTAGAAGTCGTAATGGTAGAAGAAGAGGAGAAGATATGATGCATCCACTCAAGTGAGTATCTTGATACTGTAACTTGTACTTTTAAGCTTTCCTGATCAGTACTTGTCTCTGCTAGTTTATATTTTTTATATGCTTCTCAGTTGAGATACTCTGCAGTCTGCACCTACTTTTCAGACCCATGTGTCACCCATAGCCCAGAAGGCAGTCATCTTGAATTACTCTTCATGATTGATTAATTTTATAGACTACCTAATAGTTTGTTTTGTCTGTTATTAGTAAGTATATACTTTGTTATCATTACTTTCCTGGTTTTGCTTCATGATTATGCTTGGAAGTTTCATCTTAAAAAGGTGTTCAACACCCAAGTATTACTTATTAGATTAATTCTTAGGGAAGCAGAGGTGCTAAGGCTCTGGAAAGACTTAAATTGATTTGCATTCATAGTGTAATAGCGGGTGGAACTAAAGAGGAACTGCATAATTAATGGAAAAGTGTGTGTGGCGGGTTTGATTGTGGTCTTTAAGCTGTGCATGTAAGTGTGGTGTTTAAATCTCTGCTTGCAGTCATGACTGGCTTTTTGCCTGCTGAGCAGGTCCATTCTAAGTTTTTAAGTTAAGCTGTATCTTTTCTGTGGTTGGCAAACCATGCTTAGTAAAGTGTTCTTAGTAAAGACTTCTATGTGCCTGCTTAGTTTGGTAGCTAGTACTGCGTGCTATGTCATTAATTAGCTTTGGATTTGTTGTTATTTGTAAACATTGATGCCAGGCAACCTTTTCTCAATACACTGAGTTGAAATTTCTATCCGCTAACAAACCTTTTTAGGAGAAACACTGAATGTGTTTATAATCTTCCATCAATACATGAAAGTTATTGGAGTTTGATAGCGTATTCAAGAACTTCTAAAAGAAATTGAAACATGAATACATCTAAAGAATTAAGCAGCCTTGGGAACATTCTAAACCCTCCCCTCTAAGCTATTATTGGCAATGGTCAGCATGGATTCACCAAGGGAAAATCATGCTTGACCAATCTGATACCCTTCTGTGATGGCATGACTGGCTGGGTGGATAAGGGGAGAGCAGAGGATGTTGTCGACTTCAACTTCAGTAAGGCTTTTGATGCTGTCTCTCATAACATCTCCATAGGTAAGCTTAGGAAGAGTGGGTTAGATGAGTGGACCGTGATTGAGACAGGGATTGAGAACTGGCTGAATGGCAGTGGGATGTGATCAGTGGCTCAGAGTCTAGTTGGAGGCCTGTAGCTAGTGGTGTTTCCCAGGGGTCAGTACTAGGTCCAGTCTCATTCAACATGTTCATCAGTGACCTGTGTGTGGGCACAGTGTGCCCTCAGCAAGTTTGCTGACGACACAAAACTGGGAGGAGTGGCTGACACACCAGAAGGCTGTGCTGCTATTTGGTGAGACCTGGAGAGTTGGGCTGAGAGGAATCTAATGAAGTTGAACAAAAGGAAGTGTAGGGTCCTGTACCTGGGGAGGAATAACCCCATGCACCTGTACAGGTTAGGGGCTGACGTGCTGGAAAGGAACTCTGTGGAGAAGGACCTGGGAGTCCTGGTGGACAACGAGTTGACCATAAAGCAGCAATGTGCCCTTGTGGACAAGAATGCCAATGGTCTCTTGTAGCGCATTAAAAAAGAGCATGGTCAGCAGGTCGAGGAAGGTAATCCTCTTCCTTTGCTGTGTCCTGGTGAGGCCAGATCTGGAGTTCTGTGTTCAGTTTTGGGCTCTGCAGTTCAGGAAAGACAAGGAGCCGCTGTAGAGAGTCCAGCGGAGGGCTATGAAGGTGATCAAGGGACTGGAGTGTCTCTCTAGTGAGGAAAGTCTGAGAGACCTGGGTCTGTTTAGCCTGGAGAAGAGAAGACTGAGAGGGGATCTTATCAATGCTTATAAATATCTAAAGGGCAGGTGTCAGGAGGGTGGGGCCAGACTCTTTTCAGCAGTGCCTGGTGACAGGACAAGGTGCAATGGACACAAGCTGGAACACAGGAAGTTCTGTCTGAACATGCAGAAAAACTTGTTTACTTTGAGGGTAACAGAGCACTGGAACAGGTTGCCCAGGGAGGTGGTGGAGTCTCCTTCTCTGGAAAGATTCAAAACCTGCTTGGATGTGTTCCTGTCCAACCTGCTTTGGCCGGGGGGGTTGGACTAGATGATCTCCAGAGGTCCCTTCCAGCCCCTCCCATTTTGTGATTCTGTGATCTCTTGTGGAAAGCCCAATACAGTAGTAAGTATTTTGTATGTATTCTTTATGTATGCATGCTATGAATGTTGTCAGGACTGTCTAGAGAGGTTTGTTTCTCACCTGCCTGGTAGAATGAAAAAAATAATCAACTATGATGATACAATAAAACCTAAAATGTTAGATCAGCTTGTTTCCTATTGAGAAACATAAGCAGTCCAATCTGGTTTCTTTTGATTAAATTACAGCTTTTCTCTGAAACTATGTTGAGGATTACACATGTATTTTCATATGTGTGGAATAGTTTTTAATGATTCTTGGCGAAAGCTGAAATGGAGTCTTTAGTCTTTTTCTGAAGGTCTGTTTTTCTTTAATTTGTCAGGGCAAGTTATTTTAATTACTTGGTAAAAATAAGTTGTTAAATGATGACCCAGGAGAAATGCTTTATTTTGTAGAGTCTCTTTAGAAGATCTGTATAATGGAAAGACAACTAAACTACAACTTAGCAAGAATGTCCTTTGTAGTGCATGTAATGGGTAAGTTTGTTTATATTTTTGAGTTTTCTAGTTGCTTTGTTGGCATATAGTGTAATGAAGCATCTCCTATGTCAGATCTTTATCAGTATTTGACTTTCTGGAGCCTGCTCTCAAACTAGAAAATTGTTGAACTTGAATGATACCGTTGATGGAACTGGAACTATTCAAGGGCTTTGTTTGGGAGGAAGGGGGAGGAGAGAACCTAATTAAAATTGGCAGTGCAATTAGGCATGTTAACCTACTGATGTAGGGGTTTTTTTTGTCCTATGTTTCTGAAAAACTCACTATTCATGCAACTGGTGCTTTCTATTCTAGGCAGGGAGGGAAGGCTGGAGCCGTTCAGAAATGTAATGCTTGCCGGGGTAGAGGTGTACGTATCATGATCAGACAGCTGGCTCCTGGAATGGTTCAGCAGATGCAATCTGTATGCTCTGACTGCAACGGAGAAGGTAGGCCAAGCTGTTCTGCGTTACTAAATGCATTTAGTTGGATTTCACCTCCTGGTTAAATCTCAGGAGGAACTTATCCGGGGCAGTTTTGCTCCCATCTAGTCAGTTGTGTCTCAAATCAGATGTCACCATGGAGAAATGGTTTTACTCAGAACAGCAACAAGATTTACAGTGTTTAATGTGCTGAAAAGCAGCCTGGAAGCTTGGAGAGTAGGGAATGATTGTTTTTAAAAACACTTAAAGGTGAATATTATTTACTGGTATTAATCTTGCGTTTAAGTAAACCCCAAGTTTTTGTTGTTTTAGGAGCTTTTTGTCTTTTTGCATTCTAATGTCCACTGACAGGTTTATGTTAAGAATGCAAATCTAAAGTTGGATTTTAACTTATTCAAATGAAGAAGATACCTTTTGCTGAATTGTCTGTATTTGGGGGAACAAGTTCAGTACATGATCTGCACTTCATGTGATTTCTTTTTAGATCTTCTTCAGTTTGCAGAGTAGTAATGTCACCTTGTAGATGATTTTACTTTTTACAACACTGAGAAATTACAGAGTTATATTTTGTGACTAGTCAAAACATTTCATAAATGGTGTTGTCTTTGAACATCTTGCTTCCACAGTTTCCATACCTAACCTACACATTTAGCAGTTTCAGCTGCATCGTAATGTTATGCTTTGTTTTACAAAAAGGTGGTTTAAGCTGACAAGTTTAGTGTCTTAAGCTAAGTGCATCTGCTTGTGGCACTTAAAGCAGTATTGGAAATAAGTACTGAAATTGTACAGTACATGTGGCCTAACATTTTGGTGTTTCTGTACAAAGACAATAGTTTACTTGAAAAATAAAGATGAAGTAGAATAGAGAATTTAAGCTAGTCATCCTTCAGTTTGCTGGAAGAAGCAATTACCTTGCTAAAGGTGATGGGCAATGTGGAAAAACTATTCAGAGTATAAAAGTGAAATCCCTTACATATCAGAAAATGTTAGATTCTTTCCATGGGAAAACCTATATTTTGCTCTTGCATGAAACTCTTCCCCCCTATTTGTGTGCAAGGTTCTCTAGTTCTGCTGGCTGCATTTACACAGTACTTTGTGGTGGTGGTGGTCTACTGCAAAATGTGGCTGCCAATGAACAGAAACCAGTAATCATTTTTTCACTGTTGTTAACAGAAGTGGAACTAAGCTTCCTAAATGCATTTAAATACTTTGAAATTTGTATTTGGTCTTTCAAAGGAGGGGAGAAGCTTCAGTTTGGTTTTAGCTTCATCCTTTTCTTATAGCTGTCATACTCCAGTGTAACAAGGAATGGAAAAGTAGGCTTTTTTTTTTTTCTTCTTAAAAAGTAGTAAGCTGAGTGGTAAGGATACTGGAGTCAAATCAAGACTTAAGGAACACTAGAAGCTATAGACAGAGCCTTGTTTTCCTTCCCCTAAAGCACTCTCATTTCAAAATCCTTGATAAGACAGCTTGGAAGGCTACGTGTATATATTTATTTTTCTTCTCCCCCCCTTCCAGCTAGGGTAACTGGAGCTTGGCTTTCCTCTTGTGGGGAATTCATAAAGCAACATGTAAATCACTAGTTGTGTTGCATGTGTTCTTCAGCCTACTTGAAAATATTTTTTTTCCAGAAGTGGATGGAACTAGAGGAAATCTCTGAACTTAAAATTTGTCTTTCTTTAGGTGAAGTAATTAATGAAAAAGACCGCTGTAAAAAATGTGAAGGGAAGAAGGTGATCAAAGAGGTAAAAATACTTGAAGTCCATGTAGACAAAGGCATGAAACATGGACAAAGAATTACATTCAGTGGAGAAGCAGATCAGGCTCCAGGTGTGGAACCAGGAGATATTGTCCTCTTACTCCAAGAAAAGGAGAATGAGGTAATGCTTTTGAGTTTATATTTTAAATGCCTTTTATCTTGGTCTTTAATATTTAAGTGATATAGATGGCTGTTCATTTTTAAAGTAATTCATATAGTTGCAGCTCTGGGAGAGATGGTGAATAGCTTTTAATAGATTTATAGCAAGTAACTTGTCTTTTCATGGTGAGCCAGAAAGAACTTTGCAAGCCTGTAGCCAGAGGACGTGCAGATTGTGGTGCTTTCTAACACTAATAAAAGATAGCTTTCTCAGGTAAGCTCAGGCTGACTTGGATTCACAGTGAAAGGCCATTCAGGACGTTAATGTCAATCTGCTTGGCTTGTGATGCTAACAAAATGCTAAGTATTGGGGGGTTTTTAATGTCTTGTGACATGGCAGGGAACTCCTATTAAAATCCCCAGATGGTGCTTTCTGTCTCTGCTACTGTGCTTGTGGAAATGTAACACAGAATGCTGATGTTACTGATTCGTTTCACAAAACAAAAAAAAGATAATTTTATATCAGTTTGCTAAGGCTTATACTTAGTGTATTCTGGAGTATATACATTGCACTTTTGAATTAAAATACTTCAATCTATCTTTTTCTGTATTAAAACTCCTGTAGGGCAGAGTTGAGGTGACTGCTTCTTTTTTTAATGCTTTTGTTTAGAAAGGCCAGATATTAGCATGATGAAATAAGAAATAGTTTGTGTGTTATACTCTGGAAAAACGTTGAATGGAATGGTGGTGGGAAGTTCTGTTGTGACAAGAAGAATAGCATTGGGTAGAAATTTAAATTCCAGTCACATATTAAGAATATAATGTTGGTGATCTGAAAATTAGGTACATTGTAAGCTTTTCAAAGCTATGTCAAGGACTGCTAATTTGTCAATCGGTTTTGCATAGCTCTTTACACCTTCTCTTCTTTTGTCTGTAATACTGGTTGAAATGTGGCATCACAGTTGATTTTTCACTACAATAAGGGAGAAATGGTCTGTAAGTTTACAGAATAGTCAGATGTACGTGATGGAATCAAATTCCAGATGGTGGATGCCACGTCTGTCTTAGTCTCTAATGAGCTACATCTAGTTTTACAGTATTAACGATTCTGAAAAATCACATTGTGTCCTAGTGAGCAAAACTAGACTGACTTTTAGTGAAGCTTTTAGTGTTCTTAAAATTGCCCTTGAGGTAGGGGTAGTGGTTCTGTCAGGGGATAAAGCTCACATTTACTCTGATTTAAAAATCCTGAGTGATGGGGCTTGAAGATCAGTTATGACAGCTGTGGACTAATTGCTCAAAGCCCTGCTGTAGATGAAGTTACCTGGAAGCAGATGTGTGATGATTAGCTAAATGTTGAGAAATAAAGATGTGGGGTTTTTCCTATTCCAGTGCAGGGGAAGTAGTGTTAGACTGTCCTAAGTTTTGTGTATAGGTTGCTTATGTAGAATTTCTTGGGGGTAGGAGAGCACTGGTCTTGCTTCATTTGAACTTTACATCATAGTATATACTGTGGTTTGCCGTATCTTAGATGATGCTTCCATCAGGCACAAACTTTCCAAGCATGTTAAGCTATTTGAATTAACAGAATCAAGCTAACTTTTTAAGAATAAATAATTTATTAATTTTAAGAATAAATAATAATGAATTCTAAGTGATGAGTCTTGTGGAGGTATGATTATGGGACTGAAAGGTATCTTTTTTTTCCCTAGGTGTTCCAGCGGGATGGGAATGACTTGCATATGACACACAAGATTGGACTTGTTGAAGCACTGTGTGGATTTCAGTTCACATTTAAGCACCTTGATGGACGTCAAATTGTGGTTAAATATCCTCCTGGAAAAGTAATTGAACCAGGTAAGCTTGACTGATAAGGACTTCTTTGACTGTGCTTTTGTGATTCTTGAACACTTAATCCCATTATTGTTGTCCTGTTAACTGAACTCAGGCTAGAAGAACAAAGTGAATTCTATAAAGATTTGTTCTGAAGTACTCTCCAGCTTGCCTTTCTTTGAATTACAGGTTGTGTTCGCGTAGTCAGAGGTGAAGGAATGCCACAGTATCGCAATCCTTTTGAGAAGGGGGATCTTTACATTAAATTTGATGTTCAGTTTCCTGAAAATAACTGGATTAGCCCAGAAAAGCTTTCAGTAAGTATTTTTTCAGGCATAAATGTGGTCGTCTTATTTGACAGTGTATGCAAAGCGTGTGTGGTGTACCTCATGCAGTTGCTTTCAGTGCTTAAATTTAGATGCAAGTACAATTGTTCTTATACTGCTGTTTAGGGGCAACATGCAACTTGAAAATACCTATTGGAATATGAATTTATGGAACCTGTATTTAAGGGCTGGGCAGATGAGCGTAGGAGGAGGAATCTTCCTGGTGCTGTGTGATAAGTTTTCAGAGTGCAACTGTATTTACTGATTGCACTTTTGGTTGATAATACGTGGAGCTGTTGCTTCTCTTTAACTTGTGGCTTCCAGTTGATACAAATATTTAGGATACTTTTGAATGAGTATGCACTTCAGAGTCTACATTGGCTTAGACTTCTAAACTAAACCTGCTCTGAGAGGGAGTCTTGAAGTTGTGGGAAACCGCTGGCTTTACTTAGCAGTTGTAGATACAGTACTGAATACACTTCTTCTCTTGGGGCAGGAACTTGAAGATCTTCTGCCAGCTAGACCAGAATTTCCCAATGTAATTGGTGATGCAGAAGAGGTAGATCTTCAGGAATTTGATACCACTCGTGGTTCAGGCGGTGGCCAGAGACGTGAAGCTTACAACGATAGTTCTGATGAAGAAAGCAGCCATCATGGACCTGGGGTACAGTGTGCCCATCAGTAAACGTTTGTCTAAAAAGTTGCACAAGGATTTTCTTTCAAATTTTGCCTGACTTGTTTTCAACAATCCAGCTGGATTGTGTAAGTAATCCAGATGAACCAATGGACATCTATTGCTGTATGTGTAACTTTTAAATTGGTCTATAGTATCTACAGAGTGTAATTTAAACTAACCACAAGCTTACATCTTCATTTTGACTGTGTAGCAGAATAAAGCACTTGAAAGGAAGACGAGACTCCTTTTCACATGAGTTTTAAGTTTGTCCTCGTATCTGTGCTTGATTTTTACCAGTTTTGTGTAGATTTTAAGTTCCATATTTTAAATTCAAATTCTACATTGTAAAGTTTGTGTACAATTTGTCCTGAGGCTTGGTATTTGGCTGCACCTGCATAAGCTGCTACAAGTAGAATAAAGAATTTCATAGCCTGTATCTATCATCTAGATGCATGGTAAATGGGCTTTGCACATAATGGGTTTAGAGCTGACTGGGAACAATGGAAGACTAAATTAGAAGTGGTTGTAAGTTTTTTCTACCATCTTGTGAACGGTTTCTGAAATTAAATAAAAGCAGTTGGTGTATAATATATTTCTTTTGCCTTGTAACTCTTACTTTTCCAGTGGCTTTAACTATTCTGCGTAGGAAGAGACTACGTAGATGGTAGATGTTTTATAACCACAGGGAGGCTGAAGCTGCTTTAAGAGTAGGTTGCAGTGAGGTAACTTTGGTGTGCCACATATTAAAGTCTTTTTCTTAAAATAATGTATGACTAAATAGGCACAGGGAAGGCTGCAGCCATTTCCCCTTTGTATGAAGAAAACACAAGGATATCTGAGTTCACTCAGAAGGTAACAAAACCTTCTAAATGAAGATGATTAAATCCCAGAATAATGGTGCCTTTCTCTTAGCCTTTGAGTCCAATCCAAAGTCTGATTCAGCCTGACTTCCTAGCAAAATGTTTCCAGGTTTTTCTTTTTAAAAGTCTTAGTAAAAATGAACATTATGCCTGGCAACTTGTGGTTGCGTTAACACAGTTTGTAAAGAAATTGAGATTAGTATTGTACTTGACAAAAAACTTTAACCTGGAAACATACTAAATGTAGATAGTTTTATTACTTTTCTGGTAGTTAAAACAAAGTGCAAACTATTAAGTTTTCCAGCTTCAGTTCTATTCCTTTTTGTATGCTTTTAAAGGGTAAAAATACCACAACAAAACAAAAATGTGACCTTAAATAATTATCAGGTGCAGTTAGTTATCTAAGCATTTTGTTAGTTGTTAAGGAACTGTGCATGAGCCTTGGTTGGTACACGCTGCTCTGTAGTGAGATTTCTCTCCCTGTTGAAGCAAGGAAGTTGCAAGATGCCTCTACTTTTCTTTACAAATCTGAAGTGTGACTTGTTTAATTACTGCTCAGAGAGTTGTTGACACTTTTCCAGTGAGGTTGGATGGACAAATTCCAAGGGTTTCCATGTGCTTGGGTAGGCATTTGAGTGTTGCTGAACATCCTTGTTGTAGATTCTAAAGAATAAATACTGTTTGACCTGTATTTCAGTATTGACTTCTTATGCTGTGGCATTCTCATTTAGTGAATCTTTATTTTCATTTATTAAAACTTCATGTTGCATTTCGTGAAGCTGTGGTTACATACTGATCCTTTCTCCAGATTAATTTCTCCAAAAAGTCAGTCATCTTAACCTGAAATGTTTAAATAATTAAAATGCCCATCTTCTGCTTTTTAGAAGTAGCTTTAGGATTTACCTTGTTGGAAAACAGAACGTACGCTAAACTCTTTATCCCCTTACTTTCAAATTGCCTTGGAGGGGGTGGGAGAAGAGAGGAAGGGATTCACTGTAACTTACCAGGAGTCCCTTCCTCTGTCACCCCTCCCAAAAGCAATGAGGAGAGCCTGCTGAAGAGGAGTGATGTGTGTGAGTGTGAATATTCTAGTTCAGTCCGGAGATTGCATTAATTTAGGCTCCTGACAGCACCATCTTTCAGGAATGGTGGCTTTTTCAGAGTTGCCATTGTTACCTGTATCTCCTGTCCTCTATCTTCTCCTACAAAGTTTAGTGTAGAAAAACTTCATGTAAATTAACAGTCTACACTGTCTTGATTTCAATATTTAAATTGCAAGGAATATACTGCTATACTTAGTAATGCTTTAGCAGTTTACTGAAGTTTAATGCTTAACATATAATATTAGTGCTTCAACAGGGCCAATGGGCCTGTCCTCTGAGTAATCGAATAAAACAGTAGTGTTCTCAGTGACAAACAGCTGCCACTGAGGTACTTCTGTTAGAGGTGCTGCTACAAACAAATGAGTATTCTGGATGTTGGGGGAGGAAGAAAATGCCACCACCAGAACTGTATTAGAGCCATTTTTGTAGTTGACACTTCTATCTTTAATATTGGCCATAAGCAACCTCAGGAAGTCTTGTCTACCTTACTTTGTGCCACATCTCTTTCTGTATATACACTGCCTAAAATGAACCTAAAGTTGACTCTCAGGGAAAGTCTTATTCCTCCTCTTCAGTGTGTTTAATATACCAAGGTGTTCACAGGGAATATCTAATCATAAGATACTGCCAGGGGTGTGCTTCTTGCTCACATAGAAGAGGAGACTATTTTCTTCTAAAAAATACATTTGCAGAGACATTAACAGTAATCATTGGAACAAAGATTACTGCTGTTTGAAAGCATGAAGCACATCAGACTAATATGCAGCTATTCTTCAGCCCTCTAAATAAGAACTAATTGCATTTCAGGAAATTGTATTTTAGTTACTAACCCCTAACCTTCCACAATAGCCTTAGGCTGATGCAAGTATCAAGTTCAAACCATCACTGTAAAGGAAGCGTAAGGCATTTAGTTTTATTGTATTTAATTGTGCCTCTCTTAGGACACTTAAAAGGAAGATTCTAGATATAAATAGAGTTCTGGAGGCTTCCTAGTTTGCTGACAATTCTTAAGAATGACTTCAGTTGGCTGAAGAATCCTTGTGCTTCATTATAGTGTACACCCTGTGACTTTGCCCTTTGCATTAGGGCCCAGAAATGCTTTCCTGGTTCTTAGGAGCAGCCTTTTAGTTACAGACAACAGCAAATTTCTAAATAGTTTAACAAGAGCAGACTGGATTAAACACTAGGAGCTATTTTTGTAACACAGCTGCCACCATACCCAAAGCCCAAGTGAGATCTGCAACAAAGGTGCATTGGCCTGTCTTGCAAAAATTAAGAAAACCCCTGTAGGTTTCAATACTGCATTTCAATTTTGCTTACCTTACTGCAATATGCAACTAAATGGTTCAGTCATGCTGAAATGTCTATTTTCCTGCAATACTCAAAAGCTGATACCACATTGATGTGATGCTCTTACCAATTCAAGGGAAAAACATATAATAATGCAGGTTAAGCTATTGCGTTACAGAACTAACTGTTCGGTGTTCTGTAAAAATTCACAGATAATCTGAATAAGGCATTTATTCTTCTATTTTCTAGGTTACCAAATGAGAGCATAGTTTTAACCCAGGCCTGATAGTGTTTTAACTTCATGGTATCAGTTTTTGTCTGCCATGCCTTGGAAGGCTTTCTTTTCCCCTTATTTGAAACTTGACTGCTGAACTAGCATCATTACCTGGAAAATGTTAAAAGCCTTTTGTATAAAAGTACTAAAAAAAATGGGGTTGACATCACAAATTACAGGAAGTCTGGGTTAGTGCCTGTCACCTTGCATGTTGCACAAAACCAGAAGTTTTATTCCTCCATACATGGAGTGAATTTTAAGACATGGAACATGTCTTAAAATGCTATTTGAGACTTTAAAAGTTTGCACTTCAGCTTAATTCTAGAGATTGATACTGGGCAGACAAAATGTAATAGTGCCACTACAGTCTGCTTGTTGCATACATGGAAGAATAGCACTTACAGTCATGTAAAAAAAAAAAACAAACCAAAACCCAAAAAGAGTCCTATTTAGAATATCAGAGTTAAAACTTATTTCCTACATATAATCTATTACTGTTCATTTTAATGTGAACTGAGGACGGATTTTAACTAAGCCTTTTTATAAAAGTTAGAAAAGTAGAATTATTTTCTTCTGATTTGTATCAGAGACATAACAGGAATAATACACATTGTAAGCTTTTATATAAAACATTTACTAAACAGTATACAGCTTTATTAAGACATTATAGACATTCTCTAAACACTTCAGAGGCAGCAAGAGCTGGCATGAATATTCTTTAGTCAGAAGACAGTTGCATTAACTTGGTTTAGCTGATGCCTTTCCGCAGAGTACAGTCAGCTCGCTCTAAGGGGAGGAAAAAATTTGTTTTAGTTGAATCTATCCAACAGGACTTGGAAGGGAGAGAAAAGTCACTGTTGCTAAAGCAAGCAGTGAGCAAGCACTGCCCGCTTTGCTACCTACAGAGGCAGGTCCATGTTGTAAAATAGAAAACAGCTTCCAGACCTTTAGCCTAACTCATATAGATGCATTCAAGCCTAAATACCTGCAAGACTCTAAATTCATTAATATTTTTTCTGTCTAGATAGCTTTCTAGTGCTGCACATTCCTTCATGTGCAAGGCCAGGCACTCTCAGAGGAGCTGGCTGCTACATGCTACAAAGCTTTGCTCAGCTTCGTTCTGTTTCAAAACAGTTCACCTCCCTGCACCACAGGTAAGGCAGTTCCTATGAACTGCAGCACAGAATTAACAGCAAAGTAAAGTTCTTACTCACCAAGGAACACAGAATAATAGAGAGATTATAATAAGAATTGAAGCTTAGCCATAGCTTTGTAAGCCTCTGTGAACAAGACAAGAGAAGGGCAGTTTGCTCATATGGCAGGAGAGACACTAGAGCCATCTAGAAGGAAGAATTTATGCTTCTGTTGCTTCTCAAGCAATTACCAAACTGCACGTGCTTACTTAAGTGCACTTAGTTTTACGTATTATCTGCATGCAGCAGTTCTTCCCTCCCTGGTCCTCCCTTGCCCTACTCCTCCCTCAAATTTAGGCTTAACCTCAGAAAAGTTAAAGCACTTTGAATTTGCGTTCGTGGCAGTCTCTCACACGAGAACCTGAGACTAGGTGTCTCAAGTATTTCTATGCAAGGCCATTAGTATAAGCTTACCACTAAGTTATGAATATGCTGTACTGTATCTTGATTTAGTAGCTGCACATCAATGTTACGGAGGTCTCCACCAGCCGTACAGAGCGTCTAAAAGGTGAAGAGAAACAGTTTTAAGATAAAAAAACCAAAACACTTTAATGGAAGTTTTTACTTGCACGGTCAGCTTTTATGAAAATCATGTGAAAAGCATGTGCTTCCCTGTTACACTGCAAAACTTTAGTAATCATTTTTCATTTAGCGAGTAGCAAGAGCTATCACTGACTACTCACGATTAATTTATTGATAAGTAAGATTAATTTATTTATTTAAAAAGAAAAAATAGTTTGATACCTGCCCATCAGCCAGGGGAATGTTCACAAATGGCACAGTTTTGTCTCGGGGTACCGATTTACTTCGTAGCAACTTGCCTTGAACCCTTCCACGGGTGGGGAGAGTTCTTGAGACAGGCTGCTGCAGTCCAGAACTAGGATACAGGGAAAGTGTTACTCAGAGGTGAACTTCCCACACTCTGCAGGAAGTTTCCAAGCATGAAGAAAAAGCAAGTAGTAGCAAACATACCCAATAGAAAGGCAGTCATTTTAAAAATTTTTCCAGTTCTGCCAGAAGACAACAGGGAATCCAACCGGCAGCAGCATTTACTGCCACCACCAGGTGACATTTTCTGACCCTGAGACACCCCAGTAGCCCTAAGCCTGTGCTGCAGGCCAGCGAGCAGGCTGACACCTGGGCCACTCAGTAACAGGAATATCCATTCTCCAGTATCAACAGTGAGGGCTTATAGTTTTGGAAAGAGGAAACTTCATGCCTCAGCACTGATGACGTGTGCTGGAACTGCCTGCTACAGAGGGAGACACCAAGAAACACCAAAGCCGCTGGCTTTCAGAGGTACAGGGCATGTCTCGCACCGTACAAAATTCACAGAACGCCATGGGGTTGGAAGGGTCCTCTGGAGATCATCTAGTCCAACCCCCCTGCCAGAGCTCTTCCACCCAGAGCAGGTTGCACAGGAACGTGTCCAGGTGGGATTTGAATGTCTCCAGAGAAGGAGACTCTACCACCTCCCTGGGCAGGGAGGGCCCTATTCCAGGGCTCTGCCACCCCCAAACGAAAAAAGTTCCTCCTCATGTTTAGATAGAGCTTCTTATGTTCAAGTTTGTGCCCGTTACCTCCTGTCCTGTCACTGGGCACCACTGAAAAAAAGACATCCTCTGTCACCACGGCACCCATCTCATTCAACAGTGCACCCACATTTCCTTCAATATACTTGGGGGAAAAAAACAAACAAACACAAAACCAAAAAACCAAACCCTTCTTGTTGACTTTGACATCCCTTGCCAATTT
>JAOXJM010000063.1:32224234-32245939 GCA_026413425.1 Tringa solitaria
TGGTTGGACTCGATGATCTGAAAGGTCCCTTCCAACCTGGACAATTCTGTAATTCCGTGACCCTGAACCTTTAGGTAGTGTTCACAACTGCACCACAGCTGGCTGTCTAGCCTTTTCATATCATCTGTTTAAACAGAAAGCCAAATGAAAACATTTGTCTGAAGTGCTTACAGCAGGGACAGAAGACTTCTGTTCTGTAAGCTGTGATAAAATTTGAAAACACACACTTACCACTGCAGCAGCAAGAGCCACTTCCTCCCTTTCTTGCAAATCTGCAGTTCAAGAAAGTAACTTGTTTATATGCTATTACTTGCATAATTATTATCTGCAGGTTCTTATCTTATGAGCTATGAACCTCAACACCTAATTCAGCATTACAATTGCTTAAATAATTAAGCTATCTGGCATATATGCTGCATTTGAACAAGATTCAAATCTCGTAAGACAGTCACTCCTAGAAAACAACAATGAAAATCTTAGGCTATTTCAGTATGTTTAATCTTTGAAAGGATACTAAGTGTGGTCACATGCTATATAACCTCAATTCAAAGAAGAAAAAACCCCATATATTGCACTCCTGAAAGCTAATGCTTTCAGGCATAAGTTTTCAAGAAAGACACTGAAATACATACTTATCAAAGGCTTACATTAAAATCAAGTTCTTTTGAGTCTTGGGTTTGATCTTTGTGCAGCCCCTGCAATTTCCAGCCACAAGATAGATTCCAAAAACATCAGTTCTCACCAGAAGATATATCCGATGCTGACCGTACACCACAGCTTAAACTGCTGCATAAATGTGAGGCTTAAACTGAACTTGTTTGCTCATCAACACAGGTAAGCAACTAGATGAGAAAGGCTCAGTAGTAAAAGACTTCAAATTAACAGAAACACAAAATAATGTCTCTGGCTAGGATGAACAGATTCAGACAGAAAGAAGTGCTTAAGCTTTTACACATAGAAAATACCAGACTTGTAATTATTCCTTGTCTCTTCAGGCTTTAAAAAAAGATGACTTAAGAGCACACATACAAGAAGGCTCCAGAGTGTATACTTGAACAAAAGTGCTTATGGAGCAGCTGCAGACTCATACCACTGCTGATTAGCTTAAAATACACAGCAAAGTAAACTTTTTTTTTCATAAAAATCACTAAGTTCACACGTTTTCTCACATTAGCCAGGGGCACATCATGCTGTAACAACATCCTGGCAAATTTAAGAGCACACACACTTACTAAGCAAGTCTTTTCTTCTCATTTTCCTGATGGCAACTGGCATCTTCAGCAGCTCCACCGTGAACGCTTTCTCAGCTGTTTGCAGAAGCGAATGAAGCTCTTTCTTCATTTCCTGGATATTTTCCTTGGCTTTAAAACAAACAAAAAACCACCCAGGCTTTTATTGCCATAGGTGTTGCTGTTACCCCAAGCCAGCAGATAAAGCTTTCTAAGACTCAATTTAAAGTTCAGAAAGCAGCCATTCTTTATTGCGGCACCAGGTGCACAGGGGATAGCTCCTCCTATTGTGCACACCAAATGCTGTTGTCAAATTAAATACACAATGGGTATATATATTCAATGTAATTCCAAGAAAGCATTAGCATATTCATCACATTTCCGAGGATTCCTTTACATATTGTAATAAGCTTTTGGGTGCCTTCTGGTGGTCCTCATTTTGAGTGAGGGTCGTTTCTTCCTCAATCTTCATCTTCTTCACCTATCCTTTGGCTCACTTTTCACGTTGGCAAAGCATCCTCACTGCTCAATTGTTCATTAAAACTAATGATCTCTCGGCTACCACCTGTCAGACAACATCCATACTTCATCCCTGTCTTAGGGTCACCACGTTCTCAGGGCCACATACATCCTTTCTTACCTTACTAAGTCCTTGGAACCAAAGCTGCGTTTCTTCTATAAAAGAAGATTCTCTAGAGTTTAACCATTTGTAAACTACTCAGGTATCGTTGCTTCTTCCTAAGTCGCCGTCGGCCACGCTCCTCACGCTGAGGAGAAAGGCGGCGCAGACAGGCGACCAGGACAGGCATCTCCGACCCGCGGCCAGAGGTGGGAAGGCGGCCACCACTCGCCATCCCGGAGCCTCTCCTCGCCAGGAGCCGCTGCCCCCCCAGACCAGCCGGGCCTACCTTGCTGGTCGAAGTCTCTGAGGAAGAGCTCGATGCGTTGGTCCTTCTTCTCCTGGGAGAGGGCCCCGCGGTCGGGCTCCACGCCCGAGTCGGTGCTGCGCCGCTTGCCCGCCGACTTCCTCAGGGGCATGGCCGCTTCCTCGCAGGACACCAACCGCCCCTCCTCGCCCGGGATGCTTTTGTAAGAGCGGGGGGCTTCTCCCTGCCCTCTTTCTCCTCCTCCTCTCCCGGGCCCGGGCGCGCACACCCTGAGGGGAGGCGGGGGCGGGTCACCTGTGGGGGGCTGCGGTGTGAGGGGACGGGGCGAGGCGGGTAGGCCCCGGTCTGTGGGGCTGGGCCACAGCCCCGGGAGGGGGGGGGGGGGGTCCCCCGGGCTGTCCTGTCAGGAGGGAGGGCGGGAAGGAGGCGCGGGGAGGCGGGAATGGATGAGGTGAGAGTCGTGGGGTCGGTGGTGCCGCAGGGATGGGGACACAACCAGGGGGCTATCCCTGGCCGACAGCCGGGACCCCGCGGCCTGACAGGAGCCTGGGCGGGCTTTGTCCTGGTGGCACGACATTAATTGTGTTGGGTTTTTTTTGTTGTTAATTGCTTTGAAAGCGGCCGCTGCTGACCCGGGCGCCTTGAGGAGCCGGCGGCGGGGCTGGGGATCGTTTCCATCCCGGGGTGAGTGGTGACCAGGGGCTGGCAGGGCTTGGGCAGGGAGCTGGAAAACTTTTTGCCGTACGAGAGGGACCCTCTTTCACAGCTGGGGTTTGTTTTTTAGCTGTTTTGCTGCCGTTCAGCGTGCGGGATGCGCAGCGCTTCAGAGCGAGCAAAGCGAATAACCTGTTCCGCCTGAAGCAGGGGGTTACGGGTTGTGCAAATTCTAATCAGGTGAAGAGAGTACGTAATAAACATATAATAGCGTGGAACATCAGAAAGGCGTGAGTACGTGAGGTACTGAATGTATAAAAACATTCAAAGCCACATCCTTAAAAGTAGAATTCCTCGCAGAAACTTATTACCTCGCAGGCATTCAAATAAAAATTAACACCAGAGATAACGAGCATCTCAGTTTTTGTACAAAGGATCAAACTTGTATTCTCTATTGACCAAGGACATGCGCAAAAGGGAATTTAGATAATGTTTTAAGACACTAGTGTTTTTCGCACAGTGTGTGAAGTTGGTGTTGCAAGCTGTCTCAAGTTAGTAGCTTTTTCTGTTATCGTATGCCTCTGGCACAGTATCCTTATCTACTGATCCAGATGGGACAGCCTACGTCACCCCCCAAAAAAGCTGTAAAAAATCTGACTGACAATTTGTGACATAACTTTCGTATCAGACCATGTTCTTGTTTGTAAAACAACCAACCTACTCCCCCCAAAAAACAGGTAAGTGTTGCTGCTCTGGGAAACGCTCAAATACCTGATACAAAGAAGAGAATAGCTTGCTTTTGCTTTTTTCTTTTAGTGGTGCTGGCATATGCATGTAAGTTTAGGGCAGTAGGACTATCTTCAATTTCCCTAAACTTCATTTCCTTTTGAATTACCAAACACCGGTAAAGCCCTTCTGAGCTGTCACTGCAAAAGGACAAGATTGTGTTGCTCTGTAAATTTAATCTCATACAAGCCATGTAAGAAGTTTTTTGGAAAGGAAACAACCGACTTTGCCAAACAACCACCTCACCAAAGCTTTCAGGCCACAGTTGATCAGCCTTAACCGACTGATTGAGCCTCTCTATGAAGAAAGAAGTCTGGTTTGCTTAACTGCTGGTTGAAACTCCTTGCATAAAAAGATATGATTAGTTATAACATACTTCAGATCATCTCTATGTGCAGTTCTGTGTTTGGGAGGGAACAGTTTTGTGGTAACAAGTTTGACGAATTGACGAATTTCAAGTCCATAAATTGGAGTGATGCAGAATTTAATGATCTCTTACATGGATTAAACTAAATACCACTTTGAACATGAAGTTAAATGCCTCGGTGCAATCCAGCAAGTGTTTCTCCAGTGACACAGGAAATGGAGAACTATTACCTTTTTTTTTTTTTAACATGTGCTTTATTATTTGGAAGTCTCATACATCTGAAGTACCATTATAAGGAGCACCTGTAGGAAAATCAAACCTAGAAGCATGCATTTGAAAGTAAGGATTGTCTGTTATTAATGAAATATTTCAAAGACATTGAAAATAAGCATCTTTTCTTAGCTTTACAAGATCGTTCCACAAAATGCACATTAACTGTATCACAGTACATATAAATATTGTGGATGGACAATAGAAATCACCACCCTTCCATATGAGATGCATCAAGAACAAATTGTTATCCCTTATAATGTCAGAAACATAAAAGGCACCATAATAGAATGTTTAGAAAAAACTCAGTTTATGCCATTATATTTTGATTTAAAAGTGTAAGAATTGCTGTCCCGACTTAAAACAAAAAGCCTTTCACACCTGTAAATTATCATTAGAAACTTGTAAACCTTTACATTTTTTTCCAGAAGTATCAGGTGCAAATGCAAGGCAAATATAAAATCTATTGACTTATTAGATTACAAATACTACCCCATGAAAAAGCTGTAGTTACAAAAATATAAAAAAATATTCTAACTCCCATTGTTAGATCTTAGCTTCAATCTACACTGCATTATGAGTCCAAAGCCAGATCTGATTTGGACACATTCCTGGAATAGGAAAGTGCATTTGTCTTATTTTTACATCAATATTCTGAGCTGTTACTACAGTTTTGCTTTCTGGATTTGTTTTATTAGTGCATATTAAGGATGCGAAGTGGAGAGTGCTAACAGATAAAAAGTTGTATTTATCAATGGAGAATGGCAACGTAAGTGTTCTCAGTCTGCTGTCCTCCAAGAAGTACATTTCTCAAGGATAAAAGTTTTTTTTTTTTTTCCCCCCATCCTCCCTAGTAGCCTCGTGTAGCAGCGTGCCATCTTCATTCATGGATCTGTGACCACTGGCAGGTTACTGAGAAGTACTAGATTCTTCTCACAGACTTCAGGAAGGAACTGTGAGAAGGACACCAGCTACGAATGCTGTGTCATAGACTAGTAGCTGTTGTTGCAAGGACAGTTATTGGCAACATCTCTCGTCTTCTGCACATAATAGATTGGCACATGGTTTATCCAAATGGTGATTCTCTAGCCCTTGGCTTTAGTAACCTGGATCAGCATAGGGTGTCGAACCAGCTACGAAGGCAGCCTAACAAAGTGCTAGTAGACATAAAAATGACTTCTAAATAATAACTTAAAATTAATGACTAGATTAAGTGAGATATTCTTAGTGAATAAACTTTGTAAATGCTGAGCCTAAGCCTGACAAATGGTAATGCTTTCATGGCTGAGTACTGGAAGCCACGTTCCTTCAGTCCTTTATCAGTGCTAGCAGAAGGTGTCCAGCTTCCAGCTCTAGAGAAACAGAGGCCTTCCTTCCTTGTGCAGAGAAACTGGCATAGATTAGTAGAGCCATACAGCTGTACTCCTAGGTAGCGACCTGGTTTGACTGGGTTTTAATAAGCACTCAGGATCATGCAGCCAGCAGTAGGACTGTGGAAGATTTAAGTGAGTTGTACTATCGTTATCTTTACGCTTGGTGCAAGCTATTTTCCTTTAAATACCTTTCCCTTCATTAGAAACCACCCCCGGCATTTCTCCTGGTAACAACATTTGTTAGTCCTTGCCAGTTCAAGCTGGATTTTGGCCAGCTAACGGGTCTCTCCAACATGTGGTTCCAAACAAATGTTCTCCATAGATAAAGCGATTCTGAAATAGTGTTGTATTTCACCCTGATTGAAAGGACTGTCAGTACTCACGTCTGCTTTGAAATAGTAACTTCCTATGTTCCATGTGTATGGAAGATGTGAGTTAACAGGAGACTCATGGAGT
Organism: Tringa solitaria; assembly: GCA_026413425.1. Taxonomy (NCBI): domain Eukaryota; kingdom Metazoa; phylum Chordata; class Aves; order Charadriiformes; family Scolopacidae; genus Tringa; species Tringa solitaria. The sequence goes on from JAOXJM010000063.1 coordinate 32,230,257, forward strand.
TGTTATGAGAGGAAGCATTCGGTGCTCTTATCTTACGCTGGGATGATGTGTTGAACAGCATACGAATAAGAAGCTAATATTCCTCATTATGTTTCAGTTTCATAAAAATAGGGTTCAAGCAGACACCATGTTCGCTCCTCTGATCAAAACTACATTTTCCTCTCAGATTATGCCATGATGGCAGGATTTCTTTTTAAGAGAAATTCAAAGGTATCTGCACACATCTGCCAAAGTTGGTTTTTTTTCTTTTTTTCTTTTTTTTTTTAAATAAGCACACTGTACCTACCTGCTTAATCAGATTTGGAGAACACTTCATACTTAACAACAACAAAAATGAAAACAAACAATATCTATAATGTAGGCTTTTGAATTTTTTTAGAAGAATTTTGAGATGGGAAACACGTTCCTAGCTAAACGATTGCTTTTGGCATTTCTGTTTCATAAAAAAAACCCCCACACAACAGTAGTAATTTTAATGAGCAACTCCCTTCCCCAACCTTTTAAGTCAAAAGTTCACAAATATAACTTCCAATCAAGGCACAAAATCATATGCTGACTTTCTTCTCACTGCTTTCTTCACATTCTCCCCTTCCCCTTAAAAAAAAAGTTGGTGTAACGATGTCTTCTATACCAGACATTAAATGTAATAGTCCAATAAATTGTATCAGTATCTGAGATTGGTTCTATCTATTTTGAATTTAGTTAAATTAGATGAGCAGCACATTCTCAGCACATCTTTGTTCATTTTCTGCATTTGCCTTGAAGGGGGGGGGGGTGAGGGAGAGAAGCCACAGTAGTTTCATGCATATTTTTCAAGAAACTTTATGTGGAAGTCTTTCACTTTCTCCAGTAGGATCTTCAGCTTCTCTACTGGAGGAAGAATGGTCATTCTGAAAAATAACATTTAAAGAAAGGAAAAAAAGATCCCGCATTATCTTCAAAACGAATTTAGCTGTGATCTTTGCCCTTAATTAATCTCAGGGCACAGAGAGTAATCTGTTAAGTTTAATATCTGTTTTGATATGATTCTCTTATTTTCTGCATTTATGCTTTAATTGAACTATACTATTAAACTATAGCAATTTCTTTCCATTGGCTAATATACAGGAATTCAGGAACTGTTGTTTCCTGTTGAGTGATAAAGAAAGTTATCAGTAAGAAATAGCAGCAGCTCAGTTTCCATTTTGGGGGCAGTTACGACAGATTATACCCATTTTTTTGAGCCTTAGCGTCAGGCAGTTATGAATAAATGTACATTTCTTTTTGAATTGAAAACTTAATTCAGAAGCATTAAATCAATGCACATCCTATGCTGCAGTTTTTAATCCCTTTTATCCTTCTTCTAAATAAGCTGAAAATCACATTGAGTGTGTCTGCAAGGCTGTAGGAAAGACCTAGAGAACACAATGTTTTTCCCACACTGGTACAGGGATGGACCCACACTAGCTTTTCCCCATAGCTGCATGCACGCAGATCTCTAACCAGCTATCTACGTTGCAGACCTGTCGTGGCTAAAGATACCCTCTGTTACGTTGCTTCAGACCAAACAAAACTAAATTCTGTGATAAGTTCCAGCTATCAGTGGCTCAGTAAAGTGCTTAGTTTACTGGAAAGTGCTGTTTATTGGAAGCAAAAGCAATAGAGTTTGTGTTCAGAGTTTTGGTATTAGAAGATTTAGTCCAACATCTTGCTTTGGTAAAGCAGAGAGTTATTCGGCATGTTCAAGGAGCAGATTTATAGGGAAGGTACTGCATCTTTCATGCGGTTTCTCCACATGGAAACACTTTTATCCCCCTCCCCCCAGAAGAAAGCAGGGCAGTTTTTGTAATGCCTTAGCCAACTTTAAGATTAGAGTATAAGCTATTATTATTGTTTGTATTCGTGGAGAAGGCATTTCAAATGTCAGGGTATAAAAATAGAATAAAACTATGTCAGCAAGCTGTGAAAACACCGTAAAAACCTGAATAGCTCATCTAGCAGACCACGTCTTCGACCTAGCTGTCAGTCCACAGAAAGTGTCCAGTAGAAGCTGGACATAAAAAACTGAAATAAATATCCTTATTTTTAATCAGAAGAGAAAGTAGTGGGATGGCATTTAGCTTATTATAGTTCATTTGATTTTAAAGAAACAGAAACAGTACCTGAAATGGTAGCTTCCTTCTCTTTGGCCGAATCCACTTCCAGGTACAACACATATTCCAGTCTCTTCCAGAAGTTTCATGCAATAGAACATATCAGGTGCCATTTTGTGAGCCTAAGGAAATGGATGCTTTTGAATTATTGAAGTAAAAATATTCCAAATATATAGAATTTCATGATTGCTTTTCTTCCTGAAACCTTATCTTACGTTATTAGTTTCTTACTCTTTCTACTGAAGAAGCTGAAAAACAATTGCTAATGGGACAGTTCACACTGTGAATTAAATAACAGTACTTCATGGAGGCACAAGGCTGAAGAACCTACACAAAAACAGTCACTTCAAAAGAGAGGTTTTTAAATATTTTTGTTTTTCTCCTTGACTTGCTTGTAACTTTTTGTAAAAAGTCTCAGAATTGTACTTACAAAAATCTAAGCCACTGACATTTGACAAGATGAAATTAATTTGAGAGCTGTGTGTTCCAGTTCCATTGGCAGTTACTATTTTTTCCCCTGAATTATCTGCTAACTAGAAAGTCCCCTGATTAATAAGTATGGAAGTTCTTAAATACATGCAGGTTATACACCTAATCAAATAATCAGCTGAAAAACAGCCCTATTTTTGTCCTCAGCTTTGCTGATAAAATTCCCTTTAAAAAATGAACATTACACATAAAGTAATAGAGCTCTAGTTAGGAACAAAAAGACTTGTCATTTTGTAATGCAGCTTAGTGACCCCCGTGCAGAAAGGTATTGTACAGGAGTAAAATTTGTGAGGAAACCTCCCTCCCTTCTTCCCACGCTTGCTGAATGGGGCTGCTTTTGCAGGGTCAGTCTCACCCTGCCATTTACACTCCCTGTCACACGTGCTGGCTACCTAACCCAGGCACGGGCAGCAACTGGGAATTTGCTCAGGTCCAGCTACTTGCCCACCCTCTGACAATCATTTAACACTAACATCCTTGGGTAACATTCTCAACCTGGAAGCCTTAGCGCTGTGATGAAATGCTCTGTTTTGTTTTCCTCTCACAAAATAAGGGCCGTGTTTTATTTAAGATCATATGTAGTCAATGAAGTGCTGCTTTTGGAACTACATGAGCCTACTCTAGCTCTCCAATAAAAGTTCATCATTAGAAGTGGCAGGCACAAGTGTGTGAAGGTTAAAACGGATCGGAAAAATGACTGACTGACCTTGGCTTCCTCAATGGCTTTGGAAGGAATAAAGATCCGTGGGAAAGCATACATAGCTCCTTGAAGTGGATTGCAGTGAATTCCTGGTACCTTGTTAAACATGTCTTCTGTTAGTTTGGCTTTTTTGGCGAGATTGTTCAAAACAGATTCCTTCTCCTGTTTAAAAGGAAGGTGTTCAGTTTGATATATTTGAAGTGGCAGTAAAAATGCCAGAGAAAACTATGATGCTTCTAGAACCCTTCCCCGAATTGAGCACATTTTGAGGGCTTTGCTGAGCTATTAGAGAAAATGACATTCCTAATTCCAGTCATACTCTTAAAGACAGCAATGTGAAAAGGCATTAGCAGGATACGACTACAGAGTGTTGTAGATAAACAATAACCTGCAAAAGTCTCTATCTGCATGCCCTTTTCTTACATGCTTCCTTCTGAGCATCCACTCTTGACTATTTTTAGAGGCCGTGGTAGCTGAACCTTTGATCTGACTCAATACTGTAATTTCTTAAGCCAGATTCAGTTTTAATTTTTTACAAGTGAGAAACTATATGTATACTTATATACTATATGTATATAAAGTATATATACTTTAATATAGAACACCGTGTTTTCCAGTATGTAGGGGCATACTGGAAACTAAGAGTATGGATACTGGATACCTAAGAGTAAGGCTGATTTTTTAACTGTATTTGAACTTACAGTACTGTTCAGATTTTAGTAAAAGCAAATCTTATTTAGTAATTCTTTTTCTCATGCTAAGCACAGGAGAGAAGTTGAATTTCTCAACAAGAAAGCTGATTTTATAATACCTTTTTAGCTTTTTTTTGGCTCCTAAACAAAGGAACCATAAAAGGAATTAAAAGTATTTTTAAAAGTAGTCATATTGAGTTGATTTAAAATACTCTGGATAGTTCTGTAAATCGGTGTTATTACACGATTGCCTGAGAAGAAAGGAAAGAAATCTGGACTCAGTGCATGTTTTGAATCACAGTATTTAGGATATGTCTAGGAAATGTGCAGAAGAACAAGTATCTTATTGCTGACCTTTATGAACTGTGAATAAGATTCTTCTCCAGGTATCGGAGGATTCACTACAATATCCATTGCTGCTTGTCCTGAGACTGGAGGACAAAGGCGAACAGAAAGCAGCTTAACAAGCTGTCCTTTAATTTCTGGGTGCAAGTTAATGACCTCCATGTAACCTCCTCTGTAGCCACATCTGTGATTAAAGTGAACAGAACAGATGGGTTAACCTCAAGTGTATAAATACTGGAAAAGCAATGAAAATAACTGCAGAAGTGGAAAGACAATTAATGAGGGTCTTACAATATGTAACATACGGGTTGTTGAAACAGCTGCTATATTGATAATGTTTTAAGATGGCACTAAATGGTATGTCATTAAGCCCTAGTATCCCATACAGAGAAAATGGTGTACATGCAGCTTCCCTGTTAGGCAAGTTAACGACTAACTTGGATTGTTTGCTCTTCAGAACAAGAGCATATGGCTGTAGCAGCGTTCATTTAGTCAGAAAACTCTTTTTCTTCCATCTCTTCCTCCCCAAAACAACCAAACCCAAACATTTGTAATATCAAACGTCCCAGTGATTCCAGAGCTGTTCCCTTGAATGGTGGAGACTGTATTTTCCTTTATCACGGGTCCGGTTTAGGACTTTAGGATTTCACCTTTGTGGAACTGAGGCATTAGGTTTCTGAAATAAATACAGTTATTATTTGGTACTTTGAAAACCACTGAGCTAATCCATTATTCTGTGCCTTAAATGTTTGCTTTGCTTTTCTTTTCTTAATAGTTTTTAGATAAAATTAATAGAAGACAGTGGATTACCTTCAGGTCACTAACATGAAACGGCTGTCCAACCAAATTAATGAGGAAGATGAAATAAAAAGAAACTAAAGCAGACTTACTCGCCCATGTATCCCTTAGAGGTGGAGTGAAAAGAGGCCAGCTCAACATTGTTATAGTACTCGGGTCCCATCTCATACAGAATCTTTTTGAAAGAATGAAACTGGCATCCTTCAGAGTACACATTGTCCTGGTAAACCTGAACAGTCAGAAGACATTAATGTGCTCTGTTCTGCCAACTAAGGATAAAAGATGGCCTTTTAGAGAGCCAGGGGTAACACTCGAAACTTAAAACCCTTAGAAGACACAAGGTTCTTTGTTAAGTAATAGTTACTGTAATGATACATTTTATCTCGTGTGGCCATAGTTAATAGTTTAACCTTTGGAAGAACAGTGAGCTTCTTTGTGTAATTTCACCTTTACTTGTATGTTTAAATTGATTTCCCTTCTGTTTCTTTCAGTTGAAGTGGTCCGAGTATCACATAGGTTTTTAGGTCAGTTCCAGCAAAGTTCCTCCTTGTGTCTCCTTGCTTGAGTCCCCTATGCTTTCTCTCTAGTTAAAAGCCAGATCAAGCCACCTCTCACATTAATCCTCTGATATTAAGAATCTTGCGTATTTGTTCACGTCTTAATATAATAACAGAAAATCTGTTCCCTGTACTTAAAAAATACCAATACCACACCACACACCTAACAAAATTATATCTCAAGTGTACTCTTAGCTGTGCTTTTGAGAGAACAGAATATTCCATTACCTCGTCAGCCAGAAGAAAAAGTTTCTCTTCCCAAGCGAAGTGTATCACATCTTCAATGCACTTTCTGCTTTGTACCTGTCCTATAGTGTGATTTTTAAAGCAAGAAAGAAGAAAGTTAGTGGATCGTATGTATACAAACCTTTTCACCCAGACCCACCAGCTTTTCAGTAACATATCCCGCTTTCTGAGAAAAGTGCTATTGAATTTCAGAATTCAGTTCACTAAGTGTGAAATTAAGGAACATTTTTGGAGGAATTATGTGTCAAAGTAACTTAGTCCATGTCAAGCAAAGGAAGTGTGAGATACAGTAATCAATCAATAAGTTATTAAGAGTAGTACTCTGTGTATAACATCATTTGAAATACGTGCTTGATGTTAAGTGGGAGCTAGTTTCTCACTAATCAACCTCAGCTACTCAAAACCCTAAATTATTCTGAGGGAGACAGTGGTTACCACTAGCTTCAGAGTGTTTCTCTAGTCATTGCCTCTCACAGGCAAGAGGCTACAGACCATGTCAGAGACAAGATCTTTGATAAAGACCCAAAGTAACTGAAAGTCATTCCACAAGTCTGCAAAAGTTCAGTGGAAGCAGTGGCTTCAAGTGGGATACAGCGAAGTGAACCTGCTCCCTCCTCTCTTCCCAAATCCCTGGAGTTCCATGATACTGAAAATACGTTTCTAGAAGAATGACATACTGTCCTACTTAGGGCACTGTTGTCTAGAATTCAGCTTTACATATTTGATAAGTATTTAGGATTTGCCTGCAATGTCAAGTGAATGAAAAAGGGAAAAAAAATTGGTCTTAAAACCCATCCATTAAACAAAATTGCCACAGACCTGTGGGATTTCCAGGGTTGATGATGCAGAGGACTTTTGGATTGCAATATGCCTTAGCTTCATTCAAGGAACGGCGAAGTTCATTCACATTTAGAGCCCAGCAATTTTCTTCATCCAAATAGTAGTTCACCTGGATGGCATCTAGTTCCGATATGGCTGCTGAATATAAGGGATATTGTGGTATAGGGATCATCACTCCTGTTCGGGACTTTCCACCTCCTGAGACTAGGATCTTTAAAATTGTCTGAGGAAAAAGTAGGAATTTAAAAAAAAAAAGGAAAAAAAGTCACACCCCGGAATTAATAGTATACTCTAGAATAAGTTACTGATCTTCCCTCTCAAAAAATCTAGAGTTAAGGCAGATTTCTACAGGCATACAGTCATTTTCTCATATCAAAGAGCATTTATTTATTTCAAGTTAAGTTACTGGCTGAGTCGGATGGTCTAACTCAGCTTAATGGAATTCCTCTGCATGTCACGGCTTCTAACGATCATGTCTGATCAACTGCAAAATTTGGGAAAAACATTCTGAGCACAAAGCTACAGGGAAAGCTGGAAACAGGAATATCAAGATCATGATTTTTCTGCTGTGCCCAGTTGTATGCAAAGTAGCGTCGGCTAGTTGTTGCTTGTTGCTTTCCACTCATTTTATCTCACTGAACACAACAGGCCAATAAATAAAACCAGAAATTAGAACTGGGGCCCGTGGAGCTTCTCCTTTGGAAGAGAGATTGTTTTAGACTAGGGGCAATTGTAGCCAGGCGGGAACAAAGCTAGAGTCGCGCATTATGGTTTCATTTTCAAGTAACAGACAAAAATCCTGCATATCTTGGGATGGAAATCTAATGTATCACATGTAGTTTATGCCCAGAAGACACAGAGAAATGTAATGCTTGGGCACACTAACCTGTGCCCAGCAGCTGTGTGTCTCTGTGCATCTATGTGTAGGCTTTCTATGTGTGAATTAAATAAAAGAGGGCATTTGGTGCAGGAAGTGGAGAGATTTCTTGCTTGTACTTCACTCTGAAGTACAGGTGCAATTAAAGCAGGCCTCCTTATCAATCATGTAATTGATAGTATAAGAACAAAAATATCTCTTCAAGTATAACAGTGGCATCCTTTAAGTTTCTCATTGGTTCTAGAACAAAATCTGTCTTTCTGTGCCTCTCATCACATACTAACTTAGCTGGTAAGCTCATGATTTTTAATCAACATAATTTTGTACCCACCACTATTTTAAAAACACCAAGTATCCAAAATGTATTATCAGGACCAAATGCAGATTTAAAAACTCTTTAATACCCTCTGCCCCCCACTAGTTATGAAAGACTAGTTGTTTTATCCTTGGAAGTACCGAATAATGAGACTCATTGTACTGCTGCCTTTTCATCACTGGTGGAATCAAATAAGCATGGTACAGATTTGATATGCCACGCTGCCATTCCTGACAAGCTGCCAGGGTAACACTTGGCATTATAAACTCTGGAAAACCAATTCACTAAAGACATCTGGGGAATTGCTCCTCAGAACAGTGTCATTCTGAGCTCTGCCACTAGATGTCATTTAAAAAACCACCTTTTACAAACAAGCTATAAAACGCTGCCAGCAAAGGACTGCTGGTTGTTGTAACGTCAGTAGCAGTCAGTGTAAAGGAAAAACCTCATAGACAATTATTCCTGTCTTACCTGAGGACCATCTTTGAACCTTGATTAAATCCAAAACCTCAAGTTTTTCCCAAACAACCTGGCTACTGCAGTAGCTCTTTGGGATTTTCACTGGGGTTAATCTGCAGTAGCAGAGTCTACTAGGAAGAAATGCTGCTAAGACTTCTCACTTGCAAGGTCGTTCCCTCTTCTCTCTGCCACTGATTCATACCCTGTAATCTTTAGTGCTTATGTTTCTTAACCACCATTACTTAGTCTGGTTTGAACCTCCTAAATTTATATTTAGGCACCTATGTAGTTTATACTACCTTTGCAAAAGGTACAAGTTAGTATATGTCTTCATGTGTCTATTTCTTAGCTGGCATCTTACATCCACATAATTGTGTGTGTTGGATATCCACTTACTGTGACTGCAGTATCTGTTAGATCAAACTCTAAGGAGTTTGTGAGACCAGATGTTCAACAGAGATCTGTATTTCCAAAGGTAACTGGTAAATTATAGTTTATACTGAGAAGAGACAGGTTTAATTTTAGCACTTACAGCAATACCGTCACTTGCCCCAGTGGTAAGATATATGTTATCTGGATCTGCAGGAACCCCTCCATCTCTTCTTTCAATATATGAAGCAACATCTTCGCGGATGCAGTTTATACCTTGACTGGCACTGTAAGATCCTGTGAAAAATACAGAATGAGATGAGAATTGAGAACAATGAATAGCAGATTTCCTGTTTGCTAGCAGAAGTCCTGAGCTAGTATTGTATGAAGTAGCTTGTATGTATGAGGGCTTTGGATCCCCAGGACTAAGGGGGGCAGTTTTTAAGGAGTAGGAAAGTTTGTTTATAGAGCAAAAAATTTAATTTGGAATTAGATAAATACAGTTAGTATCACTAAAATACAAAAATAATATTGGTAAAAAGTAGGATTTAAAGGCTACTTTGCGAACTGGGACAGGAATCCCTTTTTGGCTATCTCCCAGTTGCTTTCTTTACGTTGAAAATGTCTTTACAATGTCAACCAAAACCTATTTAAGTAATGGGAACAAGGAACAGAGGTAGCATGTGGAATAGAAAGGAAAACAACTTCTTCAAATCCATGACAAAAATAAGACTTCTATTTGCAATATGAAAATAATATAATACCATTTCTCCCACAGTCTGAAACACCAAAAATCCTAAACTTCTCTCGCCCCCCCCCAGCATCTCCCACAACCGCTTTTCAGTTACTTGTAGCAGAAACATCTAGGATCCCCCCAATCTATAAGCCTCATGTGCAGTTTACAGAGCACAACTAATAAATAAAATAAGACTTTAGATGATTACGTGCATCCTTGCTGAGCATGTGCAACAAATACAGAGTAAAAATAAGCCTAAGCCAAGGTGAGGAACAGATTCAAGCTATGAAGTCTAAGACTGATGGACAATGAAGTGACAAGCATATATCCAATTTAGAACACTGTCATGAAGCTGCACAATCTTCTTTGCTTGTGGGGTGGAGTGGAATAATTGTGCCTGACTTAACTTTCATCCCTCAGTTATATACTAGTGTTCTCCCTGATAATAATTCTGTGAAAGCATAATTTATAAAGACAAAGAACCTTCGCAAGTATTGCACAATTGCATGGAAGAAAATGGTAATTCAGGGCACAAAGTTCCCTGATGTCCTAAACGTTTACTTTTACAGGACTAAAAGTTATATTGGGTCTATACACGGGTCTTTGACCACAGCGAGGAAGCTGCTGCTCAAGTAGGAGAACAAACCTAAGCTGTCAGTCTGTCTTGTTCTTCATTGTGGGCTGAGTCCCATGACTCAGTGAGGGTATATGGAAGACCTGAATTCAATTTTCAGGTCTTCTACACTTTATTGTGCTCAGTTGATGGCTTTGACTAGAACCCATCTCTTTGCACTGTGGGATGCAAATAAATAAACCCAACCCAAAAAGCTGCATGTGCATATATTAGATATTCTTACATTTAGGAGAGGGGTAAATTTCTCAGCTGCCTGGAAAGATGTGATAGTTACCCCACAGGTAGAGTAAGTGATGTCAAAGGAATCCCAGAGTGTTTGAACACAACAGAAGTTGAGGACATATCTGAGCCTTCATACATGTTCCGGGAGTAGCAAGACTCAACACTATGAGTAGGATTTTGCCAAATTTATGTTTATTGGAAGTGAGGTTATTCTAGTTCATATCCAGAGGTCAAGACATTCATATTAACTTTACAATTAATACATTAAACAGGCTGGTATAGATGAGAGTACGATGCTTCAAATAGCTTGACCATGTGTAGTGAAGCCACTTCTGTGTTGGATTGACAAATTTTTTGAAAATAAGGTTTTACTAGAACACAACACCACACTTGAAGCTACCTGGAGGGAACAGGTTTTGACCTTTGCTTTTTCCCAAGAAAGCCAATTTCTCCTTCTCAGCCATGAGGAGAACAGCAGTAAGCTGTCAGACTCCCAACAACATGATGGGAGTAACTTCCATTCAGCTGCACACCCACATGCCTTGGGCTGCGTGTATATGGAGCACGGGACGGAGGCTGAAGAGCAACTGAGGCCAAGAGAAGGGGCTGATAGATGATACTGGAGACAGGGAGGGTGGAGAGAAGGCATAAACCAGTGCAGCAGATCAGTAAGGTCTGCAGGGGTTTTAGTTTTCAGGAATTTGGAGGGACGGATGTTCTTGGTGCATATCATACCAAGAAAAAAATCATTTGGACTCCAACCACTTACAGAACTTGAATTTATCCACTGACGTTAAAAGGGTGTATTCGGAATGATCATCCTATTTGAATATTGCATCTGTTTCAGGCCTATTTCCTCAGCGTCTACTGAGCTAACACAAATTACTTGAAATATGTGATCTTCTGCTGAAAAGAGTATTTTGTACAGAGTTAACATATTTCTGAAATATCATGCAAGGGTGAATTCCTTTCATTTCATTCCAGCGTGGGGCCAAGACCCAGCATTCTGAGAACTCTTACCATGTCCCTGAGTTTGAAAATCACTACAAAGAAAGATTGAGGCAAAATTCAAATGTGTCCTCAGTAACTCTTACATGACAACTAGAACTATGTGGATTAATTGTTCCAAAGTAAGCCAGGAAAGGAATTAATGTAATGTTCTACATACAGAAACAAAACCAGTGCAAAAAAGGTGGAGATAAAATACGTTCTGTATTAGGTTTTGTTTATTTTATTGTTTCACAGCACCTACTCTCAATAGATGCCAGTGCAAATAGGTACTGCAAGCACAAAGATTAAGAAATATAACTCTAATACGTACTCTGCAATGTCACTGTGAGCCTACCTGAGAGAAGGTAAGTAAGTGTGCCAGATCCTCTGCCGTACCCAGCAGCTGTAACAATATCTGCAGAGTAAAAATTCTACTGGCATTTCCCACTAGGCAGTACAGTTGCTAGATAATAAAGAATTTGTCTCTTCCGTTTCCTCTGCACTGAATATGTAAAGTTTGTACTTATTTATGTGTATATTATACGTATGCTCTTGCAGGAACAGTGGTTGAAGAATAGAGTTTTTTAGTTCTTTCAAGGGTTATTTTACCTTGGAAAAATAGGGCTTTGACATCTTCAGTTAAAACTATCTCAGCTAAGTAAAATGCTACCACCTTTCAGCTGTGTGGCTTTCCCTTTGCAGAGCATTGTCACCTTGGTACCTGAGTTTCCGATACCCTAGTTCATATCCTGATAAATACACTTGGACTGGTTGTTCAGGATTAAGATGCAGGACTGTGAACTGGATCAGCAGAGATGGACATATATTGTTTGTTGATGCCGTTGTTATAGGGACAGTAGACTCCTTGGCAGAGAAACATCTAGAGATGATAAAATTGTAAACAGCCCCACCTAGACTTAGCAGGAGACATAGCTCTCAGAGCCCAGGATTAACAGATGTCATAGGAACAGTAACGAGGCTTCACTAGTACTCTCTGCCACTTACTTTTCTAATATGAAAAAAAGCTCAGCATTCTGTTTAGGGTTATGCCTTGATGTTATTGTGGTGAGGGCTCCATAACTGTATAATCCTCATCTTCCTCTCCTGTGACAAGTCTCATCAAAAATTTGCACTGTTAGTCACTGCTTCTCATTAGGCAGCACCGTGAACTCTCCCCCTACCGTTTTGCCCTCGGCCATCTCCCGTTTGACTTGTAACTATATACAACACAATTAAGAAATCTCAGCACTGCAGATGTTGAAACTACCTTTGTTGATTCTAATACCAACAGGAGCAGCTGAAAGAGATGCTTACCTAAGCTGTTTCCTCCACAACCCTGCAAGATCCGTCTGGCTCGCTTTTTGGCATCTTCGGGAAAACTTGGGCTGTCCAGCAGGTTTGGGTATGTACACAGTGCCACTACCTAGAGTGCCAAGAAAATATAAATTGGCCACTTCTCAATGGTTACTTTAAGTTGGTAATATCACTGTGAAATGAAGATCACAAATACTGACTAATTTAAAACAAAGGTTATTGATGAAGAGTTTGCAGTTGTTTTTCTAAGGGCAATGCTGACAGAAGTGAAGAAATCTTACCAGGTTCCAAGTTCTGCTGATAAAAACAGTTATAGAATTATTAACTATTTGTGTTACAGACAGGAGACTGGAGTCCAAGTGAGCTATGCATAGTGCAAACACAGTAAAACACAGTTAATTATTCATATGTTATCTCTAAACAGCTCTATCCTCCACTCTTTGTGTATTACTAGCCCACTTTATTGATAAGAAATCAAGAGTTTAAATATGGAGCAGAACTGAGAAATACGATCAGATTTTGAAGTGCCAGTTGCATGTTCTAATAATCCTTCCTAAAAATAACTTATAGTTCTTATTAATTTGAATTTGTGGGAAATATTTAATTAAAAAAGAAGTGATGATATGGAACATAGTAAAAGTAGAAACATGACCTTGCAGAATGAAGGAATCTATGACACAAAGAATCTAGAGGTCTTGCTTGAGATCAGCTTAATTTGTTCCAGTCTTTCTCTCATTCTTAAGCTTACATGGTGTAATATAGATGGGCTGTTGTCATCTGGTGGGACAGTGACTAAAGAATTAATGCATGTGTGCACACAGCCATGGGGAGGAAGGATTTCCCATTGGATCTGGATAATTTGTAAGTGGCTCTGATCTTCCTAGTTTGCTGACAGTTTGCTGTGTAGCTCAATTTTATAATCTCATCCCTTGGACACCCAGTTTGATGTGGCTTCAGTTTGTCCTGGAACTCTCTGAATTTACCTTATTGTAGACTGAGGATTTTACGTGTGTGTGTAAGGGATGCACAGTAAATAGCGTAGTGCTGGTTTTAAACATTGATTGTGTTTTAGGAATAATACACGACTGTGGGTTCTGTTGTAGTCTTTCCTAAAAATTAACCTACCTATGAGCTTGCCCAGAGGTAAAATGTGCAAAATCAGCAACAGTACAACTAGTTGTACCCAACTGCGTGCAGATCTTAAAGTACACAGTCAGATGAAGAGAGGCATTTGCTTTTTGTTTTGAGGACAACCACTTTCTCTTTTGAAGTGCATTATGGATAACGCATGTGCTGACTGATAACATAGGAGAAGTGGCAGGAGATGGGGAGCGATATCTGAAAAGTAAGGAAAATTACTGTGTTGAAAGAGGACACTCAACAAGCAAGGTATAGGACTTTGTCTCAGAAATCAAAATTTGTAATTCTTTACAACAGAACTATTTTAAGTCCAAGTGCATCTAGGGAATAACTTACAAACACATCAGTCAGTTTTTAAGGGATTCTTGGTAATCTAATGAAAAATCCTGAGTAATATTTTATAATATTCTTACCTGACGGAGGAAGGTGATTGGCCTCTGTCCCATTGCATGTGCATCTCCAATGTTGGCTTTAATTACTTCAGTAAAAGGTTTTTTGATTCCCTAAAAAGAAATAAATCATAATGTATTGATAGGGCTGAAGTAGATGATAAGGAATTCTTCTTTTTTGGTATATGTCATATGGTTGTAACTAAACAGTGCCCTATCTCAGAACAGATACAGTATTTAATGTAAAGCTTAGTGCATTTCTTACACAATACTGCCAGTAAATCTTAAATGCTTTACAGAAATGATGCTGACTGTGACACATTTTTAAATGATGGGCTGGCTTTTTTTTTGTGTGCTTGCTACACGTAAGAGATTGACTTGCCTGGAAACTACACACTGAAATAGAAGGGATGAAAAAGAGGCATTTTGAATTGTCAGTATTAGAGCAACTTATTTGATACACCTAAGGAGGGATGTATCAGTCAAGAAGCTAAAAAGATTTGAGGACATTTGAGAAATCCACCAACAAAAGAAACCTCAAGACCTTTAGTACTTTTTGGAGTAAAAAGATTAAAAATACTGCTTGTTTATTTATTTTCTGTTTAGATTAAATATTCATTGTGTGATGACCCCACTTTTCCATATACAGATGTTTTGCAAAGTATATCAAAGTGAGGCTCTATATGATAAACAGCAGAAGTGCTAAATAATCACTATGAATATTTAAAAGCTTCCTAATCTCTGAAATCTGAACAGACAGTCATTTTTCCTGTGAGGAACTGAATGCATCATGAAAACAGAGGGGAAAACAGTTGATGAATGTTGATTAGCAATCACAGCTCTTTAAAAAAAAAAGTAAAATAAGGGAAAAAAGGCAAGGAACTGACTGGCAGAAAAAATACACCGTTGATTTAAATAAAAAAGATTAACTGAAAGTAAAGGCCAACATTACAAGAAGAATAAATGAAGTAGGCAAGAACAAATTGATAGCTTTCCTAATGCATATTTAAGTATGAGAGACAGTAGGAAGGCTTTCACACAGTGACAGAATTTTGATGTGGACTAATGAACTGCAAAATTAGACCTATTTGTTTTCTGTACAAAATTACATATAACAACCTCCTCTGGCTGTGGACAGAACTCACAAAGCCTCTTCCTGGCCTGGGTATTTACAGCAAGCTATTGGCTTTGGGTATTTTGGATATAGAGCGTATGGCTGGCAAGCATTACCTAATTCTTGCCTTTCTACCATGTGTTGGACTTCAATGTCAGACCATTGTTACATATGCAAAGATTAACAATGACCAAACTGTCAGTAGTCACCAGGGATATAAATTCCCAGGTATGCCAAGATTTGGAGGTTTACAGCTGTGTAAACCTTACACAGATGACAGGACAAGGGGCAATGGCTTCAAGTTACGCCAGGAGAAGTTCAGGT
>JAOXJM010000063.1:32258434-32271135 GCA_026413425.1 Tringa solitaria
ACAGCTGGCGTAGCAGAAAGTTTCCAGCCAGCGCTGCCACAGGATCTGGGATTGATCCCCCAGGAAGGAAAGGTCCAGGCAGCCTGATATCCCCGATTCTGCCTCCACCTGACAGTCCAAGCAAGACCTCACACCTTGTGTTTGCAAACGCTGCCATGCTGCGTGTGAGCACGTAACACGGCTCGGCAGCGCTGGAGTGAGGCTCACAGTCTTAAAATGCAGGTTGTACAAGCCAAAGCACATGTTTTTCGTAAAACATTTGCAAACTCAAAATAGCAGTAGTCTGATTAATTTCCTAAGAAAGGCACACAGGAAATAAGTAAGATGAAAAAAAAAAAAAAAAAAGCTTTTCCACTTTTGATGTAACATGAAGTCTTGTTTGTGTTATAGAAAAAGTATCTGTTGCTTTAATTATGATAAATGTATCTCCAAGTGTTATTTTAATAGAGCCACTTTCAGGAAATGAAATAGGGTATGACAAACTTGCAGTGTTGAGGCAAAGTTGTGCCTGTCTTCTTGCCTTTTTTGAAGGTAGCAGCAGAGCTCCTGCTGCCTTGAGGAGAGTCAGCGTTCCGCTCCCGTGTCAGCGTAACTCTGGTTTTGTGCATGGCACCGACTTGCTGTGGTTTGGCGTATCTGCCTGTACAATGAGCAAAAGAAAACACACCTCATGAGCTGTGAAATTGGTTAATGCGTGTTTGTAAAAATCTTGTGCAATGACCTGTTAAGGATGAAGTATCTTTTTGTGTTTACTTAAGGAAATCTTCCTTCCTCTCTCTCTCTCTGCTGCCCCCTGAGTTGAGCTGCCCAGAGCAGGCATCGCTGCAGGCTCACCCTGTACCCTTCGGATAAAGACTTTAGCTTTTGCAGCTTGGCCTGTGGTGATCAGTTGACCCGGTCAAGAGACAGTTGGTGTGTTCTGTACAAATTATACGAACACAGGTTTCAGACAAACCAGACGAAAAGGCTGGCAAGTGCTGCTCACGGAGGGCAGCTGCGTTCCATCTTTAGTCATGAGTTGTAAGAAGCTAAAATAATTTCGTGTTGACATTGAGGAGCTGGAGATGCAGAAGAGCAGCAAATGCATAAGTGCATAGGAAGGCAGATAGAGAGTTGGAGAAAAAAACTTGATAAACAGACTAACAGCTGCAGTCATGTTTCCATTTTGACAGACCTTCAGCAAGCTCCTTTGTCATGGAGAGTTTCTTGGTTTAAACCCCACGATTACAGTAATGGCACGTGGTAACTAAGTATCGTTTTTCTTCTGCTGTTTGATTTCAATAAAGGCACTGGATAGAAAACTACTCTTAATGGCTTTAAATGGCAAAGTGTTGTTAATGATATTTAGGATTCTTTGAGGACACTAAGTAAATGGAACCCACAGTACAAAAACTATGGGTTTTTAGGCAAAAAGAGCAAACCTTTTCTGTTTTCTGTGTTGTACAAGTCTGGAGGATGGTTGTTTCCTATGGAATACTGCTGATGGCAGCAGTTCAGAACATAATGAGCAACTTCAGAGGAATTACTGTTGCTACTGTTCTTGAAACTGAACATAAAACTTTAAGATTTGGTCCAGAGCTCAGTGCAGTCAGTGGAAAAAGTGCCAGTTCAGTGACTTCATATCTTAATGTTTACCAGCTCTCATTCTCTCATGACATGCAAAAAAAACCAGATAACAAAAACCACCCAACTCCCTACCCTAAAAACAAACTCAAAATAAAATGGGTAAAATAGTCCATTGAATTATCTTCTTAAGAATTAATTGAAAAGGTGCTCTATGGAAAAAACATAATTTTATTTTGTGAACCATTTTTTGTACCCACTAATTTAAAATAAAACTGCTCAGAAGGTTTTTGGTGAAAAGCGATGATTTTGTTGAAACCAAACTGTTCTAAACAACATGTGAATTTTAATAAAGTTTCCCATGAAAAAGGCCTGATATGTGAGAGTAAAATGCTGGAAGTCTTT
Organism: Tringa solitaria; assembly: GCA_026413425.1. Taxonomy (NCBI): domain Eukaryota; kingdom Metazoa; phylum Chordata; class Aves; order Charadriiformes; family Scolopacidae; genus Tringa; species Tringa solitaria. The sequence continues at coordinate 32,260,403 of JAOXJM010000063.1, forward strand.
TTTATGGAATGGTAGCTGCTACTGGCATTAAATAATTTAAATTATTAATATTTTAACAAAAGATTCTTTTTAAATTTCATCTGAAATTGACTTACTTCACAAAGCAAATAAATCTTTTTTAAAAAGCACTGTTTTTTCTGGGCCATAAATCTCATTTTGTAGGCTGTGCTTCAGCTTGATTACGAGAGGGATCTTCCCACCCTAGAGGATTTCAGCAACATGTAACTCATTGTTATAAATTATATGGTCAAAGTCACCATATTGGACACGTTTACTTTAAGAATCAAGTAAAATGAAGCAGTTGAATGGAAAAGTTCAAGGATTTTTTTTTCCCCATTACTAATATAGCAACTTACTAAAATACAGGAGCTAGAAATTAAAATGTTTCTTCCTGATTACAAAAAGAAGCACAGTAGAGATATAGAAAAGACATGACTTTCTTTAAAAAAAAGGTTTAAAAATATTGTTTAATGAAGTGGGCTTCACTTAGATTAGACTCTGTCACCGTGCATTGTGATGGACAAGTGATGCTGACCTTCAGCTGCAGAGGTGGGATAGGGCTGCAGGGACTGTGTGCAGGGGTGGGCTCTGAGTACCTGGGAAGCTGGAGATGCAGTGACACTCTGAGTGGGCTCATAACTGTGTCCTCGTTGTCTGCTATAGCCAGCAGCATTGGTAGAAGCTGGCATCCTTACGCTGGTGGCATGGCCTCTTTGCTTCAGGCAAGCTGTAATGTGCAAAACCTAAACTTGAGACAGGAAGTCAACCTGAATGTGGGCTTTGTGAAACCAAGACATCAATGCCTAACAACATTTTGAAGAATAAAATGCTTTGCAATTGGGAAACGCTCAATATTTAGCTGTACTTGGAGAACAAAGCCACCATTTGTACCACTTAAATGTTGTTCTTGCCCATGTTCAGAGTAATGAGATCTCAGAGGACTTATTAGGCACAACCCTGATTTCTTATGAAAGGACTCAATTACAGCTACCCTGAAATCTACCGATGAGAAGCATAGTAAGAGGGTTAGCTATTGTAAACTGTTGTGATTACTGAAATTGCCAAAACCACAATAATGGAAAATAGCATTAAAGCTTGTCTGTAAAATGAATGGATTTTTATATAGTATGTTCCTCTTACCAGTTATATACTGTAACATTACAACTTACTTCATTCATGGTAACATTGCAAATATTCTCATCTAGCTGTTCTTATTATCTGTAATTTTTTTCTGATCCATTTTGTGTTTGGTATCAACGCCCATGTGTTTTAGATATAACTGTAATACTCTAGATAGATAGTATTTTATCTGTGAAACAATAGAAGTCCCACCGAATATAGCTAATTAGGAGGTTGTTACCAATCTGGATGCATTTTATAACCTTTCTGACACAAGGTTGCGTGGCATTTTTAGGAATTTTTCTATCTGCTGCATGTTGTCAGCTCGTAGGCAAGTCTGAGGCTGTCAGTACTTGGAGGAGAGCTCCCAGGGCGCTCCACCTCAGGAGAGCAGAATGCTTCCACATTGTCTTTAGTGGTGGAGAGAAATGAAACTTATGAAGTGCTTCTCTCTCCTAATCGAATGTGGATTAGATATGTGAATTGTACCTGCATAGGGATTATCTTCTTGTAAAATTATAGTTGTACACTAAATTACTGTAGTGTGATTTAGAAGAATGTAGAAGAAGCTGGTGTGGCGGGCGTATACGCAGCCTTCCAGTGAAGGGGGAAAAGAGCCCCAGGATCTCAGGCTGTTCAGATCAGCTGGACCGTGTTGTGACAACAGGAAAGAAAAGAAGCCATCAGGAACAGACATTTGAAAAGTCATCTATAGCTGTTCATAAAATAGAGAAATGGCATAACTTTCTTCTTTTCTATTTTAAATTAGTATAAAGCACATTTTAAATGAGGCTTGGTCTAGCAAAGTGCCACTCACTATTGACTCTCTAAGAGAGGAAGTACCTGTACCCTTAAAAAGGTATTAATTGTTTTTTTCTCAGTTTTGGATTAAAGCTCTGAAATGATGCACAAGAAATAGCCTTGGACTTTCCGAACTCAAAACTAGTAATAATAACAAAAAAATAAAAATAAGGATAACAAGAAAAATATCTGTCTGGTAAATCTTAACAATCAGTTGTTTAGGTACAAATACTGTCTTGTTTGCATTCAATAAGGAAAATATTTGTGTTATTAGAATAGTTGAACAGCTGTCACTGACTAGTTTATTTGCTCTATAAAGAAAGGCAGGGTATTGTAACAGATCTGTTAGTTCTCTTGTATATTCATTAACTTCTTTACTAGATACTGTTACTATACACAGCAGAGCCCCCTGCTGTTACAAAGACCCTCCAAAACACCAAAAGAGGCTTTCTGTGTTTTGCTGCGTCTGGACATTCTCAATTAAGATGAAAAAAAAAAATCCAAAACTATTCTCAAGGTCCTGGTTGCATGGCTCTGGTGTTGACTGAGGAGTGAAATCTGGATGCCCTGCCTACATAGAACACATTGGTGCTTTTGGCAATGGTCACAGTTTATATAAAAAATAAACCTGTCGTTTTTGTGTATCTCTGGAGGAAGGCCTCTGCTGGTAATGGACTGCTACAGGCTGAAAACAACATGCGCAGAGAGAGGGAAACAAAAGCCACCCTCTGAAACACAGTAAGAAGAAAAGGAAAAGGGCAAATCAGCCAATTCACTAACTCTGTACTCACGCAGAAACCACAACACACACTTGGGGGAGCCCACGATGCTCACAAGTACAATGTTCTCATGCCCTTGTGTGGGAACTGGGCTGAAGAGAGACACTCATGGAGGAGGAGGGATAGAAAAAAAAATCAGTAGGTTGTACTGTCACAGGAAAGGATATTATAAATGACGTTTGATCCTTTAGTCATTGTACAGCATTGGTAGAAAGGATGGAGAGGGATGGCACGACAAACTGGGAATCTGAAGGATACTTTCTAGGGCGTGAACGTGATTTACCTCTCAGAAATTCAGGCCCTGCTGAGGTAGCAGAGATCTAGTGCTTTGCCTGTTGCTTTGGTCCTGGCAGTGGTTCTTTTCAGGAAGAGAAGTTTGTGTATGAGGCTGCAGTAAGGGTGGCTTTATAGTTGAGGCATTGGTAGAATCAGGAAAACTAGATCAAACAAAACTGTGTACCTATATCTTCAATTTATCTGTATAAGACCAACTTAATACTCACATATGCTTATTGTAACTTATAGCATCTAGATGCCTGCAGCATGTAGAACCCCCCCATCGAGTATATTTGTGTGGAGAGACGCTAACTAGATGTTCAGTGATGTTCCTCCGCTATCAGTATTTAGGATTTAAAACACTTCTAATTATCTTTTGACTATATGTATTTTATGAGTTGGGTTTTTTGTCCGCCTACAACTCATATACCCATCATAGCATTGCTTTCATTCTGTGGCTGTGCACAAAGCAAGCATTGCACTTAAAGTCTACCTACTATGTGTTCCAGTGGTGGAAATTTGAGTTGTAGAACAGTTTAATAAGCATCCACCCTCTTTTGCTTTATGTGAACGATTTAGAATCAAAATGTTGAGCTTATTTTTTTGTCTTTACTTTTTACCCAAGCAAAAATATAAAGGTATCTGGAGCACTTATCTCTATCAGCATTTAGTTTATCACCTGAATTTAAATTCATTTGCATTGCAATAGCATGAAAGCATCCACTGCAGCCAGTTGTGACATGCAGGGCTTCCAGTGGAAAACAAGTAGAAAAAACATTTATCAAGCAGATCCTTCTGGTCATTTAAATCTCACAACAGTTTTACATTAAATCATTTCATTTAAGAAGAGTGCAAAACAGCAACCAAGAAACAGTACAGCTTGGCTATTACCAGAATAGATTTTTCAGTGTCTTTAATTAACTTGTGCATATTACTGAATACAAAAAGATATAAATATATACATGAAAGACTTCTGAAATAAAGTACAGTGAGAAGTACAGTATTTTGTACAAATATGGAGCATATTCTGCTTCATTTAGGGGCTGTCTTCATGCAGTCTCTGTCCATTACAAGCTATGCCCCCTCCACTAGGATGCTTTGAGATGGCTTCTCCCTCTTCAGGGTGACTGCTAAAGGAAAGATGGGAAGATGTTCTCCTGGGCCAGGTGGGAAAAGTGGAGCCTGATCAGATTAGAAGCCATTAAACCCCTTGCATTTTCTCAGTTTGCATGTGCAAAATAGCACAGTCCAGAGTTCTGTTATTCTGTTTTACCCAGGAACCCTCCGTGGAGATCTGCCCCTGATAATCACAGAGATAAGTTGTCAACAGGAGAAGACAGTGACTTGGAGTGGTGGGACTTGGAGCCAGAGCTGCAGCCTCCTGCTTCAAACAGTAAGTGTGAGAAACCTGCTCCGAGGAGATCCTGGTTAGTTCCAGTGCAGTTCTTTAATATTTGGCATCTGTATTTCAAACACTGACCTTCAAAAAGAATTTTCTGTTGAGACTTTGCCGCACTTTTCTCCTGTCGACATTTTGTAGTATGAGAAAAAAATAATCATCCAAACTCCTGTTAATAGCAGCGGTGTTATTATCACTTTCCTTTTTTTTTGTTTTTGTTTAACTCCAGAGGTAAATGGTTCAGATGTAAATATTTTGTAGGAATGCAAAGCTGTTGTGGTTTTTCTGGCTAAGAGGTATATTTTGAAGAAATTTTGAATTGAAATGAGTATTTACAGCTGCTATGTTTCTTCAAAATTGTGTTTTACAAGAAATATAAAAGTGTAGTTAGTTTATGTTGTGCTATTCATGTTTTTAGGTGGGAGTGATAGGAAAAAGAGCATACTAACGTGAAAACGTCACATTTGCAAACACAGCAACTTCTAGAGGCATGACAGCATACCCTGACGGCTGAACCACCCGGCTCCCAAAGATACACGGGGCGGCAGGCGATAACCCTCCCCCTCAGCTTTAGCCTTTGCTTTTTCCGAATTGAGAGGAAAACCAGGGAAAAAAAAAAAATAAAAAAAATCAGGGTTTAACGCTCCCTGACGGCTCGCCCGCTCCGGCCTCCCTTCACCCTGCCGGTGCAGCTGGGGAGAGAGGCCACGAAGGCGCCGCCCCGTCACTCCTTACCTCGCCTTCAGCCGCCGACCGCGGGCCCCGCCGCCGCTCCCCCCGCTTCCCCTCAGCGCCGGGGGCGCGCGAGCAGCCGTTAACGGGCGCGCGCGAGCAGCCAATCCGGCGGCAGCGTCAGCTCCCGGCGCACGCGCCCCGCCCTAGCTCTGCCGTCGCCGGGGCGGGCGGAGCTTCGGCGGCGGCGCGGGGGAGCGGCTCCTTTGTCGGAGGGGCCGCGCCGGCGGCGGGCGGGGCTCGCGGAGGCTGTCGCCGGCTTCCCGGCCCCTCTCTGCCCCGCTCCTCCCGCCCTCCCCGGGGCGGGGCGGTCGGCGCTCCGGCGGCGGTAACAGCAGCAGCGAGCATGTCCTCGAGCAGGGCCAAGAAAGTGAAGATGGCCACCAAGTCTTGCCCGGAGTGTGACCAGCAGGTGAGGTGCCTGCCCGGCCCGCTCCCCCCCGCCACCCCGGATCGGTGGCTACGGGGCTATAAGCGGCGCTCTCCCATTGAGCGGAAGGAGTGCTGGCCTCGCCACCTCCCGCCCGTCCCGAGGCGTCCCGCCGTCGGGGCCGGCTGCCCTCGCAGGCCGGGGGTGCCCCAGGGCGGTGCGGGGACAGGTGGTGGTGCTGCCGCCGCGGCTCCGAGCCCGCGGGAAGGGTGGGAGCCGTGGGCGGAACGGGGGCGGGTGGGCTTCACCCCCCTAGCCGGCGGCCGTCGGGGGCTCCGAGTCCCGGGACTGCGGGACCCCTTCTCACGGCGCTCACCTCCCTCAGCCCCCGTCCTCCGCTGGCAGCACCTCGGGGACCGGCACCGCTTCGGCCTGCCCGCCTGGGCCGTGCGCTGCCCGTACCGACCTTTCACCGGGCGCGGTTGGGAGGCCGCCGGGCAGCCGGTGGCCCGGCCGGCGAGCGGCTCCCGGCGGCGGGAGGCACAACCCCGCGTCCTGCTCCCCCTCCGCCGCCCCGTCCGACCCAGCGCTGCCGACAGTGGGGCGAGAAGCCGGTGGCCGAGCGGGTCGGTTTTGAGGGAGGAACCGGGGGTGGGGTGGGATGAACACACACAATTAAAAGTTTCTCCCTGCCGCTGCGAAGCAACGTTTATACGAATTAAATTAAGTTGCTTTCACAACCTCTGCTTGGAATGTGCGTTAACACCGTGTTCCGTAGTGAAATAGCTTTGCTGTGCTGAAGCGACACGCAGAATTGTTTGTCTGTGCGCTAGTATCGTTTAGTAACAGCGTAGTTTATTAAAAATACAATGAATTTAGTAATTTATGCGATGCAGTTTGTCCTCTGGGTGACTGATGTGCCTAAGGCTCCTTGGGAGAGCGTTCGGTCGTGGTGTTTTCTCATGGAGTAGCTCAGAAACAACCAAATTGAGACCTTTGCTGCAATTTCTATCATGCAGCCCAAACGTACACCTGAAGCGTTGTCTGTGTCTCACTGCAGTTTTTGTGATGTGGACAAAATGGAGTTGCTTACGCTTAAATGTTAACCAACAGCTGATTCGAACTGTTACTGCCTCACAAGCTTGTTTTCATTTATCCTTTTTACTGGTAATGATGTTACTATTAAAAATAGGCCAGTTTGTTTCAGTAGCGCTCCTCTGCTGGAACAATAGCATGGCACTGCAGAAGGCTGCTGTGGGGCTCAGGGCAGGGGGAGAGAATTTTACATGTAATCATGGGAAACACGGTTCTATTATTTCTTCCTGAAACTTGGCTGGTATACACTATTTTAGCTATGCTTAAAAAAATAATCCCGTGCTATTTTTCTTTACTTACAAAAATTAAAAAAAAAGTCATCTTATTTGTTCTGACTTACATAGTTTTTATAGTGTTTCTACTCATCCAGGAACAGTTTGGAATGTTAAGCTGTGTGTGGGGCATCCTTTCATGTTTTAAGCAACAGATGAACCATTGCAAATGCTCACATGTTAAGCACGTCACTGAAATGCTATTTCTGAGAAGAAATTTTGTGCCAAGTTCTGGTTATTCAGTTGGTGAAAGAAGAAATTGAAATGAGTGAGAAAGTGAATATGAAAGTGATGGTGGGGTTTTTGTTTTAGTTTGGTTTTTTTTTTTTTTTAAATAAATGTAGTGAATGTCAAACCATCAATAGGAAGAGTGAGTAAGCAGACATGGGCTTTTTAAGCTGATGGTAAAACTTTCATTTTGTTCTGTGCTTTAAAACTGAAACACAACATGCATATGTCAATGTAGGTTTTCTGTTAGCAACTCTTCTGTGGCTGACACGTAATTAATGTGCATATGTGTTCTGCCTCAGCACAACCATTTCTCCTTGTTTTCCAGTGCTAAATGTTTGAGAGAGGACAAGAAACTAAAACCTACAGTACAAGTCAGCCCTTTGCAGAGTGTGGGGAAGCTCTTATGTGACTCTTAAGTGGTTGTGTCATGTACTAGCATTTCTTAAATTCTTCCATAAACAAGGGCTTTGCATTTGTTTCTGATTTCCTCACTAGAAGTGGCACGCATGGAAATACTTAGCCACAAATATTGGAGTACAATATTGAGTAACACTTCTTAGGCTTTTAAACTTTTTCTATAGTAATTGCCACTTAGACTTTTTTTTTTAAATAAAAAAAAGAAGGTTTTTGATGATATTTTCACAACGAAATCACAGCCTCGTTAAACTAGGGAGCCTGAAGTACTTGCAGTTAATCAGAAGAAATAATTATCCCTTCTTAATTTAGCTTCAAGTAAACTTTCTTGTATGAGAAACTCCATTTCTTTTTGATTAGGAAAATGTTAAACGGAGTAGAATAGTAGGATTATGCTGCCTTAATAATTGTATTACAGGATGTTACCGGTGTAGGCCTTCAAAGGATAACTGGTATCTTTCAGTGAATAAGCCCCTTCCCACCTAATCCCCTTCTAAATGACACACACACCTACCTGCCAAACCTGTAACACAAGAACAATATTGTTCTGTTAAACATAGTTAAGTTCATTGAAAAATACTGGGTCTGCTCCAATCCCCTTGGGTGCTTTTCCCCACAGTTTTTTTTTTTTTTAAGCTGTGCCTGGAAATATAATTATTGGAGAGATCCAGGTGTTCAAAAATGGGCTTAAATGGAACACTTGTATCACCTTAACAATACAAACTATCTGCTAGATAGTGTTTTTTGACTTACGAACAAGGAGATAAGCGTGCACGCAAGTCTTCTAAATTCTGAGCTTTAAGGTTCAATAAACCTTGGGTAGAATTGGTTTTATGTCAGTGTCTCCATAAAGGGAATTAAAATTTCTGGTTATATAAAACCTGTATGAGAAGTCTATCTGTAAGCTGTTCACAGGGTGAAGTACAGGAGTTTGGATGTGCTCCAGAAGGCAAAATAATTTGTTTATTCTGAGTAGCAGTTAAGTTCCCCTTTACAAGTTCACATACTAATTTTGCAGGTTTTTTTCCTAGCCAGTAGAACATTGGAACTTGGTTCTTCTGCATGTCCGGTAAAATTGAGCAGGCAGTTGTGGTTCTGTACCCCTGTTTGTTTCAGTGGACACTGGCAAGCTTGTAGAGACCTGTCTTAAAGAATTACATTTGAGAAATTACCTCCTGCTTTTTTCCCCCCACTGTCATGCTTCAACATGAGTTGACTTTAATGTGTGTTAATCTCTTCCAGATCTCTGTTTAAACTTGCTTTGATTTGTGTTTTCAGTCTTAAACCTAATCAAAGCAATATGGTGTATTCCTTACTACTTTAAAAGATCTCAAAGGTCTTGGCTTCAAGTGAAGGTAATGAGGTTTGTAATTTATCAGAATCACTTTTTTTTTTTTAAGTTGCTCAGAGTAAGATTTTTGTCACTTTTCATGCCAGTGTGGCATTTCCAGTTTTTTCTCATCTTGTATTGTACTGCTCCTGATTGCTTAGCTGATCAGGAGAACCACTATAGTCTCTCAAACTTCAGCCTGCAGTCAGCTTTTGACTAGCTGTGGTAGGTTATTTGCATTTTGAATTAACTAGATCCTTCTGTAGCCTCCTGGCCTTGTCTACAACTGTGTTGTAGAGGGTGGTACAAATGCATCTGTTTTCTTTGGGCTCTATTATGCCTCCTGTTTAAAGCTGCTCCTGCTCTCTAAAGGAGTTGCTTTCAATTGCTTCTGAAAATGAGTGTACTCAGAACATACTGACAGTTTTAACTCATACTTTTTTTTTTTGTGTTTTGTTTTGTTTTTAAGGTAAATGAAGGAAGAAAAACTGGGCATGTCTGACTGATTTGGGGATATTTGAGAGCGCTGAAGAGAAATTCTATTTCTATTCTAATTCACCTTTGCTTTAGTCCTCTGCTTTCTCCTGCTTCTTTTTGACAGTTTGTGGAAGGGGTTTTGTAGTACAAAGCAGTCATAATAGCTGTACATTTCAAGCTTGATTTCTAACAACTGCATAAAGAAAAATGATTCAGAAAACCAGCACAACCTGGTTTACTATGTTTAAATACAATTGTGTAATAGTACAGGCCACAGTTTACAGTACAGACTGATTTTGAAGAGGTATCTTTGGGGACAAAATGTGAGTTATTAGGGTGGTTTTTTTCCTCCTTTGGACAGGTATTTTGTCATAATTTGAAATGATCTAAAATATTTGTCTTTTGTTTTCCCAGGTTCCTGTTGCATGTAAATCATGTCCCTGTGGCTATATATTTATTAGTCGAAAACTCTTGCATGCTAAACGTGCTGAGAGATCACCACCCATCACAGGTAATACTTACAGAGGTGGGGAAAAGGGGACACTGGTTCTCTCCCTTTATTTCTTGGAAGCAAAGGATAAAATGTTTTACTTCTCTCTGTAAATTGACTTTTGTCAGTTTACTTTCCCTTGAATTTGTACATGGTAGACCTTTAATATGTTAATTTAGCTTGAATTTTGAGGGGAGGAAAAAGCTGGTGTTTTCAGTCTTAATTCCTTTGTTCTGGTGATACTGGCATTTATTCTGTGTATATTCTAGCTGTGCATATTGGTTACTATGCAAAATAACTCCTTATAGAAAGCCTTCTGTTAATCCTATTTTGAAGCTAAATGTCTAGAGGTGCCAAAGGGATCAGATTTCAGAGTACATGCTGATTGAAGCTGGCTTTTCTGAAAGTAAAAATCCTTTTTTTTTTATGTTGAGTTGTACTTATTAATGAACACCTGAATTGCACTTCGTATGAAATTTGTTGTATGTTAAATCTAAAACCAGGTGGGTCTTGCATCTCTCTGCATGGTTAAATTAAAAAAAATAGTGTTTTTTGTGTCTAATTTGTGTATCTTTTGTTTTTGATGGGCACAGTAAGAAGTCAGTTGAATATGCATTCTGGCATGATTAACATTCTCCTTGTGTTCATTTTTATCACTTCCTCCCATCCTAGTAGGAATTAGTCAGAACAAGCACCTGTCAGGGAAGATATTAAAAAAAAGAAAAGAAACAAACAACAAACCTACTATCTGATTTATAATGTCTACTTTTTAAAATTATCTAGTAGGCCTACAAAATGGAAACTAGGTAATTGATTTTTTTTAATCATTATTTTAAAGGATACTTGTAGTTTACTAGCTTGTAGGAATTACAGAATCATAGAATGGTTAGAGTAGGAAGGGACCTTAAAGATCATCAAGTTCCAACCCCCCTGCCCTGGACAGGGACA
>JAOXJM010000063.1:32279646-32299484 GCA_026413425.1 Tringa solitaria
AGTTTACGTATGTACAGTTCACATAACTTTTTAATAAATTGATATTCCAATATTTTATTGAACTGGGAATTCAGTACATTTGTGATCCTTAGGGTGTGTTGGTTTTAATCCTCTTCGAAATCTGGTATTCATCCTAGGGATGACTTTAGATTTGCATTATTTTTTTAAATAGGTGTGATATTCCCATAGGAAGGAAATTAAAATGGTTTCATTTGGGGGATTATTCTGCTTGATGACTTTGTATTGTTTATGAATTCTCTCCAGAAAATGATTGTTTTTCAAAAATCACATATACTTTCTGTGGTCAGACTCCTGAAGTCTGAAAGGAAAGTGCTTGTTTTGTAACCACTGTTTGCTGGGTATCTGCCTTGTCCAGATGGTAAGTACTTCTCCCATACTCTTTCTTGGCCCATTGTTTATTGGAGAGGGAGAGATGCAGGCATCAGAGATGTAGGTCTGCAGCTTGCATCTTACTGGTATTTCTAGATGATGAGGTTGTGCTACTTCCTTTTACTCTCATCAGCTTTTTTTGTCTGTCTTTTAAAATTGTAGTTCTCGGCAGTATTGTCTTTGGACTGTTGACTTTAAATGCCAAAACAAAAGTCTAGTTGAGTGTGCAAAACTGAACAGTTTTGGTAGAAGTAGGTTTGGGGAAAGCATTCAACAGAATTGTCTTTGTTAAAGTGGTATAGTGCAGTTTGAGCCAAAACTCTTGCATTAGTAAGTACATGGGGGTTTTTGTTTTACCAGGAAAGAAAAAAAAAAAGCTCAAGCTCTGTAAAATCCTGAGGGAGGAGGTTTAGGAGGCAATTGCATTCATAAAATCTGACATACTAGCTTTTTGCTGCCTTTCATTCACTCTTTTCTAAGAAGGGGAATGCAATTAAACGTCTTTTTAAACACTTAAAACACTAAATGTGGGTTTTTTTCAGTATTACTCATGCTTTTCAGTATCACGTTACTTTAATAGTGAGAATTACCTAGTGAGGTTCTGCTACAGAGCTCATCTTTGGGTAGAAGCAGATTTTTATTAATAAAGCTAGACTATCAAATACTGACTGTTTATTAGTTATTGGTTGAAGGAAGGAGCTATGCTGGTTTTAAGGCACAAGGGACTGATCAGATGCAAACTTTGTTAACAGAGACAGGAAACAGGGAAAGTGATTTTTAATTTTTAACTCCCAAGGAGTAACTGGGTCCCTTTTAACACTGGACAAGAAGAATGGGTGTGGAAATGCACTTAAACCACTAATCTACATTTGTCTTTATTCCAGTAAATGAGGAATTGCGAACACGAGACCTACTTCCCTGCATCATGTAGACTTCTGCTTTCCAGAACTGTAGCCTGTTACAGATACCAGTAGTAAGGACAGATGAGTAACTCTTGAGGGTAGAGTATATGTCTGCATGGTAAGTTATTAAAGTCAGAATGACAAAAGGGAAGTTCTAATTTTGAAAATGTAAGACTGTGATCAGGCTTGTGTTGCTTCTGTTGCTAGAATGAAATCTACTGTGTTAAGAAGGGACAAAGGGAGCTACTAATGCAGGCTCTGGTGTTCTGACATGTATTCCCATGGATATCTATTTATTTCTGCTCCTGTACGTGTAATTAAAGTTATCTTTAGGCGACTGAAGTTAATGTTAGATGTGACAAAATTTAACTTACGGCTTTTACATTTAGATTGCTGCCTTCTCCGATAAGTACTGCAAAATGCATTCATACCTTTCAAAAGTAGAAGGCTGTTTTTTCTCCTCTATCAGTGGAGGCTCTCTTGAAGCGGTGGTTTGAGTTCGATTTATGTACTTCTTCCCTTTTGTCTTACACACGTCTCTGCTGTCAGCTCTTTCCCACTTGTGGTTATGCTATTTTTCTTCCCCTACTACCTTCTAGTTTCTTTGAGAAAGCTGCGGTGGAAGCAGGCGGCCTTGAAAGTACCCCAGGGAGAGAGTGCTGCTTTGCAGTGGGTCTTGCAAAGCAAGAGTCCTGACTTTCTCCCCAGAAACAGCCAGAAACAAACCATTCTTTCCTGTATAGACAAGGCACTTCAGTGTCTTCCCAAAGCCCTGGTCGCTCTGGCTGTGGTATCCAAAGACATAGCTTTATTGGAACCTATTCAGTGACTGAACTGGAACGCGTCTGCATTGTGTGAAATAGGCGTCAACCCCATGGCATCTCAAGAGCTCGCTCTTTGTGTGTTAGAGATGATCAATGGATGAAACACTGTGGCAAATCAATGTAGATCATAGTTGTAAAATGTGTTGGATCACTGTCTCATGAAACTAAAATAAAGCCAGTGACAGCTAAGTCATGAGAGATAATGTACGGCAGCTCGGACTTTCTTGGGAACTGCATAGTTTCCAAGAAGCGAGAATAAATATGTAACACTTCAGAAAGCTGCTTATGCAACACTTTTTTTTTTTTTTTTTTTGGTGACTGTCTAGTTCCAGTATAAGGATCTTAGGCCCTGCCTTTGAATGTCTTTGTGGTTCAGTGTCACTTAATTTGTTTCACTGCACTTTGTAGCATGAGACCTCAGACAGAAAAATAATTTTCTTTCAGAAAAAGTGAATTAGGCTGCCCTTTTTTGAATTAACTCAAAAGAAGACCAAGTATATCACCACCACAAAATTACCACTCCACCTCCATATGACCTCTACATGTTGACTTATCTGACCAGATAAACTTGATGTTGTGATCTGAATGGTTTAGGATTGTACTGTAGAACTGCCTGTTTATAAACCACCATCTAGCAGGCTCTGCTTTCTGCTGCTGTTTTTCCCTCTTTCTTCTGAAGAAATGTGCTTCCGGTGTCGTATCTGTGTGTAATAGCGTGTCAGACCATCAAGTAAGTTCACAGTTCAAACTCTGGCTTGAGATTTCTCTGCATTTACTCTGTTCTGCTACTAGATGGCAGCCTTATTCCAAAGACAGTTACTGTCTATTCAGGCATTCTTACTATTGCTACTAGGAAAAGCATGGTATTCTGCTTTTGGTGTAAGTAAGATTATTTTTCTTTAGAACGTCACTTACTCATACTTTACTTGGGAGGCTAAAATCCTGCTAATGGGTATTACTAGCAATTTGCACCCAAAGTAGATGGCTTCATTAGTTGTGTGGGATGTTAGCTTTTGAGCGGTGAAAATTGGCTGAGATTAATAATTTGTTAAGATGAAAGAACTCTGAACTTTCAATTGGCAATTTAATAAAAAGTGGTTGAAGGAAAATGTTCTTCACCTCTCCTGGAAGTTTTATGTATGTAAGTTTTCTTTGGTCAAAATTTTACAAATATCTCTAATTTTCCTGTTATTTTCACTCTAATACTGTCATGATTTATTAAAGAAAGTTGAAAATGGAGCAAGGTATTGGGGAATTATTTGCAGATTGACATCATCCAGTGGTTGAGCAGCAAGATTTACAAGAGGGAGACTAGAATTGAGATATTTGCTTCAAATATCAGGTCCTAAACAAGGTCTTGGGGTTAGCTTTACTTAGTGTTTTTAAATTTTTTTGAGATTTCTTGCCTTTTTTTTTTTAGAGTGAAACAGTAGGCTATAGGCTATTATCAGCACAGTGTCTTCCTGGTATCTTGGACTGTATTGTCACGGGTGCTTAGTATTTTATTGCCTAACAGGACATGATGCTTGACTTTTGTTCTTTAAAATACTGATAACCTTTAAGGTATTGATAACCTGTGATTAAACAACGTAACCTGAAAGCTGTCTTAAACCACTGTTTAGTTTAAAGCCTTTCTGAGTTGCTGTTCTCCAAAATACGGGTCCCCTGCGTGCATGGACATGTGCAAGTATTGCTGGTGTCCTGGTTTGTATCTCTAGGTGCATCTATGGTTTTGTTTGGATTAGGAGTGTGTGTTTGAAGCAAATCTTGTGATAGTCTCTACTTCCAGTGCTTGTTTGCATCACAGAATGGTCTTGGGGAGCAGAAAGTAGATTCCTTTCACAATAAAATGACCTTGAAGATGTCCTTCAACTGTTAGTGCTTAGTCTGCAGGACCAGGTCTGCCCGTAGCAGGTGTGGGGCTCTCAGTACCAACTGTTTCACTCTACAGATTTCCACTTGTGTCTGCTTCTTTCTTGTTATGAAAATACAGCAGAGCAAATGTTAACAAGTCTAACCAACACTTTCAGGTGAGTTGTTACTCTTCAAAGTATTAGCAATGTCATGAGTGTATTATTGTAGGCTTCCTACTTTTTTTATTTCACTGTAGATTCGGATTAATATCCTGTAGCAAATTTAACTGTAGCATTTCAAGATGTTGCTTTCACCAGTTGTTTGCCTACCCTTTTTGGAGGCTGTCACTAAGGTAGCAGTGATGGTAGGACAGCTGTAGTAAGTTGTAGAATATTTTTTTTTTCTTCCTTTTAGGCTGTCGCTTTCAAAATTCACTAGTGATTGCAGAAAGTCTGGCTGCCCTAAAGTTTTATCTGATTAAGCAGTTCTTCTGCTTAAAGCAGTTGACATGAGGGTGATCAATTTTGGTGCCTTGTGGTTGATCAGACACCACAGAAACACACAATGTATGATTTCAGTAGATATTGTGAGTTCATAATGGACTGAAAGTGTCTGTAAACTAATGTACTAGAGTGGGATTTTTTCTGCTCTTCAATAAAAGCTGTTTGCAGCTGCTAGCTATTGAATAGGGGGTGCAATCTAAGTTAAAAGCAAGAAATTGATTAGGCAGAAGACAGTGGAATTAGATAAATCTGTGTATTTCTTTTTTTCTCCAGAAGAAAACTTAAACAACTTCGGTGAAAGCAGGTTTAATTTCAAGCTTAAAACGATTCTCATGAATCATTTGGTGTCGTCATGCAGTGCATCCCCCATGAAGAAGTCAGGTACACCTCCCTCATCTTCCCCCCACCCCCCACAAGCTGGTTTTCTTGGTGCTTCTTAGCTTTGTACATAGAACCTGAATTCCATCTTATAAAAGTTAGTTTACTGCCTTTGGTCTCTTATAGTGTGTTATTTTTCCCGGTCATAACTTGGTCTTTAATTTTGTCATAAGGGTTAAGAAATAACTACTGTTTTTAATCCTGGGCAGTGTTGAAGACCATAAAATGCTGTTAAGAACAGTGAGTGTTCCAGATACCAGGAGTACAAACATTAATAGCCTGGCAATTTTCCAAGCCTCAGTGGTTTTTGTTTTGTCTTGGAATAAACAACTTTTGAATATTTTATCGAAAATATGTTGCTAATAAAGAAAAATCTTCAGATTGGGATCTGCATTGCTTTATTTGGAGAAGTTGTGGAGCGGAATGTATGTGTGTGAACATGCCCATGTCAGCACCTGTAATGAGGGGATGGGTGTTGGAGTCTGCTATGCAGGTGGTCTGGGCTCCAGGGTCCTGATCCTCAACAACAGCAAAGCAGCATTTCATCTAAGGTCACTGAAC
The DNA here is from genome assembly GCA_026413425.1 of Tringa solitaria. Lineage (NCBI taxonomy): Eukaryota > Metazoa > Chordata > Aves > Charadriiformes > Scolopacidae > Tringa > Tringa solitaria. The sequence continues at coordinate 32,285,059 of JAOXJM010000063.1, forward strand.
TGGCTAGAGCAACAGGTGAGCCAGGAGTTCTGGTTTTCAGTAAAATTAATAAATGATACTAAGTCCTAACACTGGGGTTTTTTTACTGGCACTGCACAGTAGTTTGTAATGTATTTGAAAGTAATTTTTATTGATGGAATTTACTGCTTTGGCAATTAAATTAATTCTGATGTATTAAAGACATTTTTATTTAAGTAAAGGGATACAGTATTAACAGCATAGTTTCTGAATCTTTATATCTAGTGTTGTCATAACATGCATAAGAGCTGCACTAGATATTAAATCAGACAGGTACTGTCTTGTGAAACAACACAGAGTATCTTGAAGGTAGTACAGGTTTTGTCTTGAACACCAGACAGAAGTCAGAGAAAAGACAGGAGTGTAAGAAACTCTTGAAAAGAATAGCTGTTACTTTGCATGAGACTGTCAGCTGGAGGACTTTATTAAACCTTGAAATGTTGATGTGTAACCTCAGATTAAGCTAAAAATGCAAGGCTCTTTTTTTTTTTTTTTAAATTCACTAGGGAAACTATGTTACTGTAGAATGAAGGTTAAGAAATAATTGCATTTTACTTTAGCTTTCTTGAACAGTGGAAAATAATGATTACTTTCTGTTATCTTGAAAAAGTAACAAATCTCTCTGTTCTTTAAGACAGCAATTCCAAAGAATGAAAAACAGCACAGTAAGTTGAGATAGTTAAGACGCTGAGATAGATCAAGTCGTTGCCAAGTACTAATTCAGAGTCTGGTCCTGTAGTTTTACCTCTTAATTCTGTTGGAAAAGAAGAAACTAAATAAAAAACTTTAAAAAAAAATAAAAATAATTGTACAAGTAGAATTCCCCACCAAAGTGAGTGGACAAATCCATCCTAGGATTTGAAGATGAGCATTAGAATTTACTCTTATGATTTTTTTTTTTTTACTGTGACAGGTCTTGACATCCAGTGAGAAGTGTTCAAGAAGGTACTTTTAAAACAAACTGTTTATTTAACTGAATGTTTAAAATGATGGAATGTCTTTCTGACACTTACTTAGAGGAGTGTTTTGAAAATAATACCTCAAAGCAGTGAATAATAGGCTAAACAGAAATTGAGGAAGAACCTTAATTTAGGTAAATACTGCTAGCTGCATTCTGAAGAATAGCCTAACTGTCCTGATAGGGAAGTATCCCACGGCGTGTGGGATTATTCATGAGTCTCGTCACTTCTCAATGTATTTTTCTTTCATTGTTGCTCGTTGCCCGTTTTAAAAAGATCGGATAGTCTTATCCAAAATATTTAGCTTACATTTTTTGGCGCTGACCAAATTATGGACTTGGCAACTTGTATGATGTTGCTTACAACATTCCCAGTGCTATCTACTGGCACACAGTTACTTAGCAACAGTGAAGCTCACGTTTATGTACAGCTCATGCGTATGCATCTAAATGTAGTTCTGGGAAAAAAAAAGGTTAAAGGAGTACAGAGTTTGGAAAAGGAAACAGATACTTTAACAATTTGTACTCTTCAGCAATTTTGATTTTGAGACTGATGGCAGCAGTACATAGGAAAATACATTGTTTTGTCTTTCAAAATCTGTATTAGATTGTTAATGTATTACAAGAACTTGAAAATAAAATGAACAGAATCCTACTCCTACCAACTGTAGAAAGATCAAAAACGAAACCACAGCAAATGGAAAAGAGCAGGGGACACATTCTATTCTGAATGCCTGTGTTACAGATGCATTGCTGGGAAACAAGAAAATTAATTATTTGAACATGGGGAATGTGAGGAAGTCACAAAAATGAATTACTGCCTGCTTCTGGGAAACATGTTTGATCTCACTTCTCACTATTGTAGGGGTTTTTTGAAGGCAAGTGGAGGAATGATTTGAAATTCTTTTAGCTTCAGGATTTTACAAAAGGTTGCTTCTCCACATTAAAGGATAACAGGCTGTTGAACAGTAAATCTGTGTTTCAACAAATGCTTTACAAAGGAGAATATGGTAAAACTAGAACAATTAATCTTTTTTTTTTTTCCTTTTGCTGTTTATTCCTTCACTAGCAGAGACTAGAAGGGTGCAGGCACTGTCTGCTTAAGCATCCCAGACTTCTTGGCCAGGGGCTGACCTGTGTAACAAGGCTCTGTGCTATACAGGAGTAAAAGGTTACCACCCAAAAACTGTCCCCTATCCTTACAGGGAAGGCCTGAATCTGTTCTCCTTTGGACCCTTTTTATGACCCTCAGAACCACGTTTGCTATGTAGCATGGTAATCTTTGAATGCAAAATCATCCACACGTGCGTGCCAGGAGACCAAGTAGATACTGAGTCACTTTGTCTCTTTTAGTTTGTTTTTATGGTGATTATAGCTATTTTTGAAGAGTTCACTAGGTAAGTTGCCTTTCGTGAGTTTATTCAGCTGCAGACGTTATACCCACCCGCTTTGGCAGCTGGAACAAAAGCAGAATAATGAAAGAATGAAAACCTGCTGACAGCTGTACTTGTGTTTGTGCTTTGCAGGCAGGATTCGTTGTAGTGCAAATCTTTGTGGGCTAATGAAGTCAAAGCAGGGCTTTAGATACTCTTCTTTTTAACAAAAGCAGCCTGCCTAAAGCTGTCTCGGGGAGTGCTTTCCTTCTGAAACAATGAGTGAATGCTACAGGTTTAAAAATGGAATATAATTTATGAGGCTTCTAGCCTTAGGGATGAGTCCTTGCGTAAACAGTTTTTTAAATATAAAATTAATATTAATGAGGTGGGGAGGCTTTCAGACCCGGCCTTTAATACTAATCCATTGTGAGCGGAGCAGCTCTAGAAATGTGCTGATACTGGCACAGAGACAACCAGGAATTGACTGCTCTTAGAAAATGCCTCATCGGTCCAAGTCCTGAATATTTGTCCTGATAGATACAAAAGGGGACTTGAACACTTCCAGTATCGATACTCTGCCTGCTGTTCTGCGTGCATTTCCCTGGGAGCACTCCTCTATGCTGGCATTCAGTTCTAGCTTGTTGCATGGATGGAAGCGTAATGAAAGGGTAAGCTATTGGGAGAGTTTGAAAATCCCTTTTGGAAGAGATCTGTGAACCTTCAATTAGCTGTTTTGGGCATAGTCGTGATGAGTTAAGCTGGGTGGTATCAGTATTCATAGCTCTCTGCCCCTTATTAATGACAGAAAGGCTCTAAAATACTTAAGTACTTTAGTAACTCTTAACTGTGTATGAAAGTAATGTGCCAAAAGACTAAAGCTTCTCTTTATTCATTTTCAGGGAGGACAGTACTCTGTATTAGCTGCCATGTTAACTGCTTCAGCTAAGGAATGTTGGTTAGGATATAAATTCTCTGAAAACGGGATGTGTTTGTGGAGCATTGCCACCTCCTCCTAATTCATGGAAGGTGATGCTGGGAGACGAGAGAGGTCACCTCAAAAATGCTGAGCCCTTTCGTTTAAGTCTGTAGTTAGTGCAGGAATTGGCATATCTGTCAGCAGCTGCCTGGGGAAGCTAGCAATAATGAATAGCCTCTCAACATTACCTTTTTCCTCTTTTTCCTCTTCTTGGTCTTTGCTCCAAACACATTGATCTCACTGTCAAGCACCTCTCTTGGTCTGAAAGTGGAGTTATGGAGTCTAAGTATAGCAGACTCAAAGGGTTGTTTTAAAAGCTAAAGTACTAACCTTGATCTTCATTTCATTTATTGGGTGTTACTTGCATTATTTTTGGAAAAGCTTTGCATTTATTCTGTAAGTAAATGATGTCTAGTGAGATATATAGAATCTATATTGACGTATATGCAAAGCGACCACTTTCCTTGTCTCTAGCTCTTAGTATTTTAGGATAAGGCACCAAACTCCGTCTTTCCTTCTGTGTAAAATCCACTAGACTTTTCCCTGGTACTAAAGGAAATGTTATTCTGTGTCCATTGCTTCTTTTCTGTCTCCAGCAATGCATTCAAATCTGGGAGAAGTGGGCTACTTTCTTGTTGTAGATTGGATGTTACATAGTTACTACTGATCTGTTGCTTTTAATACTCTTCTGAAAACAGAGCCCAGAATCGGCATTTGTAAGATCTGAAGTGAAAATGTGGGGGGAAAAAAGCTCCAAATATGTTTTTTTCAGAAGCTAAAATGAAGAAAAAGCAAAGACCGGTGAAGCTCCTCATCATAATAATTATATTCTTAATATTCTTAATATTATTTATTGAAAATACTGCAGGAAGGTGTTGTTTTACACTACAGTTCTGTATTTAGATCTGCTAATGGAAGATTGCAGGCTGAGCATTGCTTGTTCCGGACTGCTTGCCAAATTTCCTAAAGGATTCTCTTTGTCATGCAAGCTTTCCCCTGTGGCATGGCGCTTACATGCTGTACATGCCTTTGCTGCCACATTAAGTAATAGCATCTCTTTATTAAATCTGGAGTAACAACAAGATTATTTGTGCTATTGGAATAAGTCACAAATGTATTAAAAATGCTTTTTTTTTTTCCTACTCTGCATCTAGGGATCTCCCAACTCATCTATTAAGCACCACACCTTCTGAATAGCTGTAGTATTTGTTGTGTTCTTAGGCTCTGGAATAGGGGTCTTTAATTCATACAATCAGTTACATGTTAATAAAGAAACCTTAAGGCTGTGTTTGGGAGCTTGATGCCCATGTGGATAGTCTCCTCACCCATTGAGAGTGGCTGGATAGAGTTCCCTTTGCAAATGCCAGGAATACTGCTGGAGGTGCTGCCACAAAATCTGCAGGAACAGCCTTGCCCTGTCCAGGCACCAGGGCTCAGAAGACACTACTTTTCCTGTACCACCCTATGGAGCTAGCGGATGCCTTTAAACAATTTTGGGGTGGTTTTGACCTAGGAATTTTGGGTTGGTTTTGCCTTTCACAAGAGGGAACTGTAATAATAGTTTCTAAAGCTCTAATAATATTCTGTGAGCTAGGAAGAGTTTAACAGGTGGAAAAGCCAGGGCACAGAGACCGAGTTAGAAATTACGCAGGAGTCTGACAGTTGAGACAGACCTCACATTTCTGGAGGTCTAAGTCCAGTGTCTCAGGCAGCCTCAGGTTGCCTGTGTCCCTTTGCCAGGATGTTAGACTACTGACCCCTTGGGAGAACTATCTCACCTCTATGGGCTGTGGTCAAATCCTGCGGTACCCCAGGCAACCCCTGGCCTTTTCACTTGTTCGTTGAATGGCCTGAAAAACATCCCCTGCCAGGCAGTGAAAAATAGTTGCAGCACAGCAGCATTGCCATCTCCTCTCTGGCTTTTGCCCTGTGAGAGTTCCTCATTCACCTTAATTCACTGGTTTTGTCTGTATTCACACTGGTTTTATTTTATTTTTCTTTTATTTTAACAGCATATTGGTTATCTTGCTGTACAAACCCAAGCGGAAACGAGGCACTTGTGTTTGCTGTGAGAGGGGTAGCCAGATCTATACCCACACTTCTGGACCTGACATCTCTTAGATCGTAATGATAAAGGTACGGTATCTTATCTCCATTGCTTGTTTGATTATTTTAGAGGGGAGTGCATGTGCACTCATCCTGTGGTAAAACGCTCTTTTCATTTAAGCAGTGGCCCATGCTAAGCCCAAGTACTGCTGAGATGCCTGTCCATCTGCTCAAAGGCTGCTGGTCCATAGTGAGTGGCTGTCACTTTGTGTACCCATGCCTGATGTGATTCCAGTTAATGTTAGATCGCTTGTAATGAAACAGAGGTAATTCTGCTGTAGCTTGTTAGCAGAGTGGGAAAAGAAGGCACAGCACAGATGAAAATTGAAAGCGGGTTTGCTTCTACTTCTACAGAACTTACTTTCCTTCTTAGGTCATTCAGCATCTTGGTATCTGTTGTCTTTGTGTATTTGTACTCGTCTGACACAATCCTGTAGGTAAGAACTCAATAAAATAAATGCATTTTTAACATAGGGCAAAATATAAAGGAATTAATTAGTTGGGGGCCAAATGTGCAAGAAGGAGCATCATTTGGCTGCTTATTAAGCTAACTGTGTAGGCAGAAAAAAAAGTTAAGAGATTCTAAATCTAGGTGTTTACAAATATGCCTACATGGACTTCATGGCAACATAGATTACTTCTGTTTGGCTGTAAGGTGTTTTACAGACTGGAGTGAATGGCTGAGTGTTCATAGCATCAGAGTGTAGAAACAGTGCTTGAAGACATCAGTGGGTATGGAGGATGAATATTTGTCCTGTTTTATCAATTCTTTTGTTCCCTCTGTTCCTACGTTACCACTTAAACTGGAAATAAAAAAATACGTATAATAATCATGATGTTAAAGCAAATATCCTGCAGCAATAATTGGTGTAACTGGAAAAACGAACAGCAGTCAGATAAATGACAGTCTTGTCACTGCTTGGCTGAAGCAAACGTTGTCCTTAAGTTACAGCTAAAGCAAAGTTAAATTGGGCAAAAATAAAGTAAGGAACAGAGAAATGTGCAGAAGGGACTCCACTGACTCAAGGGATTTGGCTGTCATCTTCTGTTGTTTCCGTGCCTTACAGTAGCTGTTATCAGTAAGGCAGGAAGTGAGCTGCTGGGGTATGGATAGAACTTAGTACTCCTGATAAGGGAGTGAAATGATTGAAATGCCTGGTGTAGTGTTAGATAAACTAGGCATTTCATCTTATCTCCCGAGCAGAATTCTAGCAAGATCCGGGGAGGCTGTGCAGCTTTATTCAGTAAAAAGCCACAGGCTACCTGGGTGACTTCCTTACAAGCCAAACAGGATGGGAACTTTGTATCAAGAATCTTCCCTGCACAGATCCCTTCGTTTGAGCATGGGAGGATTTTGTGTTTCTGATTACATAAAGAGATTTACGGTAAGGGACTTCTTAGTGTTTTATTTTGAGCTGAGTTTGAAAGTAAAGACTTTCTAGAAGGCACAGTATTGGTTCCTGTGCCTTTTGTAAAGGGCTCTGTGTGTTTGACACTCTTGGCCAGGTTGGGCAGTCTGTTGGCTTGCAAAACACCTGCCGGTGTCAAGGAGGTGTTTCTGAAATGATGAGTGCAGCCTTTGCCTTCATAAATACGTTTATTTTTCATGAGAGCCTTGGCACATGAAAACTTCTGTTCCAAGTGGTATGTTTGCAGTATAGGATGCCAGACTGCCATTCCAATTCTGTGGAGGTTGGTTGTTACAGCTTTTTGCTTTAGCTGTCGTATGTCTGAGAGTTTTAAGACGACGAATCTGTTGGCAGGCTCACACTGAGACCATTTAATGAGGAGCCAAATTCTGCATCGACCTGTGGTAAAAGCAGTGCAATCGACTGGAACACCGGGCGCTCAATACCTCAGATGTGTGCTCTGTGGCAGTACTTAAAAGCTGTGAGATCAGAACCCTGTTGTGCAGGGGTCTGAGGAAACAAAGTGAAAGAGATTCTCTCTGTGAAAGCTTAACCACCCATTGACAGACCGCAAACCCTGCAAGAGGAGAGAGGTGTAGGGACGTCACCGGAGGAAAATAGACTAGGAATTTCCTTTTCTACCATTATAAGCTATTCATCAAACCACACTGTGTTTTTATGCTCTCCGTGGCATTAAGTTTTGGTTGCTATAGTGGTAGGAAGTCATGGAAAATGCTATTTCTGTATTCTTCAGTTTGTTTGCATCTGCCTACTTTTTGAGTTGCTGAAAAGACCATTACCATCCAGACAGAAGCAGAAAATGGGCTTAAGCAACCTTAAAAAGAATGCTACATACATATAATACAGTGCAAGTAATTAAAAAACCCAAAAAGTTCTAGGAGTTGCATTTTAAATGAGAATGGATCAGGTTGTTGTGGGGTTTTTTGGGCTGTTTTCTTTCAAAATTTTGAAGGAAGGATTTCCTCATGTATTTTGCTCAATGCTAGCTCTAATGGGCTTTCTTAAAGTGTTTATATGTGATCGTTTAGTTCTTTAAAAAGCCAATGGAGTAAATAAACTAAATCAAGTGATAAACCAAATTCTGGCCCAGTTGAAGAAAATAACAAAATTGCTACTAATTTCAACAAGTAGGATCTTGTTCCAAAACCTCAAATAAATCTAGTATTACATGTAGTGGTTTTAATATAGCCAAATACTACAGTATGCCATATGATTCTGTGATGTTCTGGATATCATTTATTACATAAGAAACAGAATGGCTCAGAAGATGAGATACATTTCATACCACTCTGCCCACATGATTTACTGTCTATTTATGGCAACATAGCAGAAAAAAAAATATTGGTCTATTAATGTAATTGAATATACTACTCAACTGTTCTTCATGCTGAAAAGATAATGATGTGTTTACATTGTTGATATTCAACTTTTTGTTAAAGAAAGATATTGAAAACCCTGAAAAGCATGCAATTTTCTTTTGGTTGTTGCCAGAGGAATGCGAATGAAAGATATTTCAGCAAGGACTGCAGAAGGTGGCTTTAGAACCACCAAAGCAAATAATCAGGTTTTTTTTGGACTAGTCATGTCTTGGGGAAGAAAGTCAGTACTGCAGTTCTCTGTCTACATGGCATTCTGTGGCTTGGCTCTGTGCAGAGCAGAGTTAGTATTTTGCAATAATATGAAAGCTATAATGAGATTCAGAATATCTTGTTCCTCTGTAATTGATCTGTTGGGTGACTAAGTAATTCTTTCATATTCGTTGCTTCAGTTTCTCTTTCTGTAAAACTAGTGATAATGATACTTCTGAAGACACGTTAAAGTCCACAGGTAAAAGCTATCTTAGGTTTAGTTTGATTTATTGGTTTTCCCTAGTCCTCAGTGAGCTAAGAATCAAAAATAACTTGGTTTTGGATGTCTTGCATTGGATTACATCACTCCAGCCAGCTTACCAAACTCATTATGTTTATCGCTTGGAAAATCATTCTTTGTTTTATTCACAAAGCTAGCACTCACATTCATTTTTGGAATATACAACCAGCAGAGAAGCCTTTAAGGATAAATAGTGTCTTGGACCATGCATGCAGTTCTTACTCAAGCTGGTGAGAACTGCTCTAATCTGTAAGCTTAATATTAACCCTAGTGAGAGCTCTCTTCTCCCACACAGAACTGTAGCCTTTAAGTTGGGTTTGAGCCTGTTCCAGCAGGAGCTGATGAGTGTATGTACACTTCTGATTTCAGTGGCTGCAGTGTGGAACCTGTTTGTTTGCATATTTGTTGACCGTAGTCTCCTTCTGGCACAGTACTTGGTGATCTGCCTGCTTGTACTCAAGTAAGTGGCTGGCTCAGCTGATCCTGGTGTTATGGAAGGGCTCATAACACTAGGCAGCTCAGTAAACAGTGGCCTGAGTGTATTTACAGATTGCTTGGAAATTAGTGTTATTGCTCAGATGTACAGTGGAGGGTGTAGTTCATGTTCAAGCAATAAGATGAGGCTTTTTGAGTTTCCAAAATTAATCAGACCCTTAATTAGGAGAGACAGGGATAGAAGTGTCCTAACGTGTGCCTGAAGACTAAGTTGCCTATACTTCCTTCAGGGTTTCCCTTCCCATAAGCTGAACAGCATTGATGTTCAGCTGCATCAGTCCTTTTACTGCTCTCTTTCTTCTGCTGGCTTGCTGGAGCTGATTCTTACTTTAGGACGTGGTCACTTAATGAGATACCTGAAGTCACCTCATCCTTCACATAAGCTAATCTTGATGCTCCTCTCCTACTTCTTGTTTGTGGTAAGGGGTGTGCATTCCACTATATATCCACATCTTGCTGATTTTGCAACTCTTACTTATTTCTTCTGGGAGTCCTCTGTAGTGTTATTTGGGACTCCTCAGGTACTCTTGGTTCACATCTTGACCTTTGTGTATTTGATTTTGAATGTGTTGCACTGCACAACAAATATCTGTGTTTTAATCTCTCTTTGACCAGTTGTCTCCTGTTTTGTATAGTTATTTGATGCTTGGATTACAGAGCTACCAGCCTGATGGACACCAGTGCTTGGCACGTGCAATTCATGCTCCTGTTCACCTGTGGAGTCACTCCTTTACTCAGCAGACTAGATCTGGGATCCCAGGCTGGGACAGTCTGCGTACTGCAGAGGTCTAAACTACCACCCTTGGGTCCAGTGTCCTGGCAGGCTGTGTGCAGACTGTTGTGGAGATCTAGCAGAAAGGTGGACAGACTGGAGAAAAAAAAAAAAATCAATGGAAGTAGTAAGCCATTTTGAAGGATTGGGATTTTTAGAAAAATACAGGATTGGAAAATTTCTGAGCATCTCAGTTAACACTGTCTCCCCAGGCTCTGTGGGAACTCAAGAGAAAGATGTCATATGCTCCAGTTTAAAGTTTGCACCAGTGTATAGTGGTTTGCAGTCTAAATATATTCTATTGAGTATCCTTTCAGACAGTTCATATCCCAGAAACTAGAGTAGTAAACTATATATAGTCTCTGACATTACAAAACAGGTTTGTTTTCACCTTCTCCCATGGCTGAATTGAGACAGCAAGAGCTAGCAGGTCCTCCTGCTGTTGTCTTCTCTATTTGTGTCTCATCTTTCATTCTCTTCATTTGTGTCCTCATTTTGGTGTTCAGGCTTGAGCACTGCATGTGCTTTCTGGCTTATCCAACTTACTTACACATGTCTCCGACTTCATATATGTGCTGTCCTGAATGCTTCCTTCCAGCGTTGCCATCGTAGACTCACTGGTATTGTATGGGGCTTGGTAGAATTAAAAAGAAATGCCTCTTTTCCATAAATGGTTCTGTTCTGGCTACTATCTTGGTGGGTTCCTGTTCCCAGTTTCAGCTGAAGTCCACCAGAAGCCCAGTGTGGGGAGCTTCAGAGTCCTGGTTAATTCTCAGCACATCTTTAGGAATTGGCATAGCCTCTCTTGCTATAAAAAAAGATAGTTTGCTACAAATTTGGTGATTGACCTTCTTATTTCTGCATTTGCTTTATACAGAATTATCAATCTTAGGGCCAGAAAGCCTTGGCACAAGTTATCAAAGGGCTGAGTGGACCATCCTGCTCCGTGTGGCGGTTCTGACCGTGGCTGTCAGTGATGGGTTTGTCTTGGTAAGCCAGGCAGAAAGCTGCCAGTTGCTGCTGTGGGGCAAAATTTTGCTGTCCCTCATTTTGTGGCTGAAAAAGAGCCAGGGAGCTCTGTATTCCACTATTTTAATGGACTAAGTGGAGACTCTTGCCAAGTTTAACTTGCTCACCTCTCTGCAGAATATTACTGCAGACTTGCCCAGCATCCAGCTCGGCATTTTAATTATTCTCCTAATTTCTCACGCTAAGATCTTGATGTACGGACTAGATGTGTGGCTGGCACTGCCCTACTGTCCTTTAGCAACAAATATTCCTGATATCAACAAATATGAAATCCAAACCATTTATATCCTGGATCTTTATCAACAGTGTTACTTGCTTGCTTACCTCTGAGTGATTTCGCTTTATGGTGCCAGGACTTGGTGCTGTTTTTTAATCTAATGCTGATAATCAGTGTGTCTGGGTTTACACTACAGCTGTCTCTGCAATGCATCTGGAGATTAATTTGTCACTGATCTAATAGCAGAATTGCAAAATCAACAGTTTAGTTGTTGATTGTAAATCAGGAGCTTCTTATGAGAGCAGAAAACCATCAATGTGCTTGCTTAAAATGAATACTCTGGAGTCTGTTGGCTGTTGATTTAAGGTAGCAAGGTGGTTCAGAAGCAAAACTTCCTGAGTTCTGACAGAATCCTTGCAGAGAAGCACTAGGGAGTACCTGCCGTTCTGGGAGTGGAAATGGCTGCTCTGGATTTCTGTTTTTACTAGATATTTGTACTGAGATAGAGATGGAGAAACGGATCACAGTGCTTAGTCATACCACTGGGGCCCTAACTCAAGGCTTCTAATTCACACCCAACTGTTCTTACACTATCTGCTTTACAGAGATAAACTTAAAAAATCGCCTTCTCGTTTCTTGCTCTAGAAAGTTTGATGCCTGTTTGTTAGCTGCTTTCTGCAATTCCCTTGGCATGTGGTGTAATTTTCTTTTTTCTTTTAGACAAGTTTTTCTGTAGAGGATGTTCTCTTGTTTGTTTCCTGTATCTTTGTTCCAACTTGATGAAAGCCATTATACATTGAGCTGGAGATCTCTTGCACATCTGAAATGGATGCAGCATTTTCTGTGATTTTTGCCAGCAGTTTAAACATTCACCTAAAGGAGTGCAAGTGGCTTCTCAGTATTTGATTACTGAGAAGAGTTCACAAAACCACCAGCTTTTGTGCCCAAGGTCTCTTACACTGAATCCTTTTCAAAGGAGAGTTTGTGTGAAGACTACGCCTGAACTGATGAAGTTATTCCTGTGTTTGTGAATGACGTCAAAGCAAAATGTCAGAGAGATCTAGATCAGCAGGTGAATATAGCACATAACAGACTTCATTATAGGACAGATGACTACTTACACGACTTAGAATTTCCTTAATATGGTCTTCTGGATATTAGTGGGGAGTAGCAATGTCAAGGAGTGTTCTTACTTAATAAAAATTTCCCACATTGTTAGGCTCCTGTAAGGACCATTATTAGTGAGGTCCGTTGAGCACAGTGCTTGGTGTTTGTTGTACTGCAATGGCAACTGTCAGATGGAAATGTGAGAGAGAGAAAAAAATCACTGAAGTTCCAGCTTGCACAAGGCCCAAAATGATGGCACTAACTGCTTTTGGAAGTGCTTGGGAAAAGTTTCTAAAAGCGTGTGTCAGTAGCCAAGGCACAGTCAAGTCCAGTCAAATGATTCGCGAGTGGCTGGAGGTTGCCCCTTGGGTGGCCGTCGATGAAGACTTTGTTCGCTTAATTCCAGCACAATCTGACATGATTTGAGGTGCTTGTTTGTTTTACCTTTCAAATGCTGAAACCAGCGCACTGCAAAATTGTGCTGGAGGTGATCATACATCAGTCAGTAGCTATGAAGGGCAGAAGGGTAGTTGAGGGAACGGTGTTAACTGCCTTTTGGCAAACAGGCATCAAACTTAACTTTGGAAATATGGGTGGAGGAGCCAAGGAAATAGTTGGACATGTTCTTACAGCAGTTGTCAGTTGTGGTGTTGAGAAAGGTGAGGTTGGAAATGATAGTTACAAATTAGCAAGTTAGTACAGCTCTGTGTGTGCATTTTGTGGTAATTTTTCAAACTTGAAGCTGAGAAGATCTTCTGAAATAGGCAGGGAAGAGAAGACAGCACAAAGCACAGTGCAATTTAGTGATTTTCATCTTCTCCAACAAAAGCGCGTTGTTGGCAAAGGAGAGACTTTTCTGAGGGATTTGATTTGAAGCCAGTCAGACTTCAAGTCAGCAAGACCAATTGTGCTGGTTTCAGTGTGTTTTGGAGCAAAATCTGAATTATGTACATTGTTTTTTTCCCCAAAAAAGTTGGCTGTCTAGAAATAACCCTGTCTTATGTAACACATCTTTTCCATATATATATATTTATACTGAGAGGCCTATCGCATCACTTCAGTGACAAGAATTTGCTTTTACAGGTTTTATTCCTATTGGGATTACTGTACAGCCAAGGCCACTCTCCTACATTATGGTGGATCCCTACTGACTTAGAATTACTCGTACCTGAGCAAGCTGCCATAGACACAAGAGCTTTTGGCAGATGTAAAAGGTGCCTTAGGGTTCTCTGCTGAGCTCCTGGTAGTGGTGAGAAAGCATCTCGCAAGTGAGAAGCTTCTTGAATCCAAGGGTAACTTCTGTGGCTTTAAAATCAGTAGGTTTACAAGGAACTGACTGCATTAGATATAAAATCACTGAAATGCAGGGAAAGCAGAATGAGCAACATGACTTTTCTGTTAATTTACCAGAGGAGAATTCTTTGTTGGAGGGTGTGGAGGAGTCGGAGAGCAAGTCCTTACCACCATACCAGGGAAACATTGCTGATTTCCACTCTTCTGGGCCAAGTGGGCTAAATAGTTTAGTAGCTGCCTGGTTTTGTTTGGTTTTTTTTTTTTTTTTTAAAAAGAGAGAAAAACTTTTGAAAGAATTAAAAGTACTGAGACAGTTCTTAAAGTAATTTCTGAGGGTAACAGACTTGGTGGTGAGAATGGGGTCAAGTGAGTGAATGTGGATGGGCAACAGGTGCTCTCTTGGTCTCCTGAGAGGCAAAGCAACCTGGAGGAAGGACTTAAAGGTTCTTGTTAAGCCATGTGGGCAAATGGTAAACTGTTATCTTGAAAGCTCATCACTTTGATGTAAATGAAATGTCATCATTGATCTGTTCAGCTCTCTGCTGTCAGCTGCTTGACAGAGATGCATTACAATACTGCACCTGATCCCAGATTCATGAACCTATCCTTAGCTGTGCTGCTGCCTGGAAGCATTATGCATTATTTGAAGAAGGATAAAATAGGACACATTATTTGAAAAAGAATAAAATAGAAGGAGGGGAAGAAATCAGGACTTGCAAAGAGAGTGTATCCTAACTTACTGTGTTAACAGTTTTCTGTCACTAAATATATAGAAAAAGG
>JAOXJM010000063.1:32302141-32315964 GCA_026413425.1 Tringa solitaria
TTGCAAGGCGCCAGTCGGCCGGGACCTCCCCAGTTTGCCACGACTGTTGGTAGATATATAAGATAGATAAGGTAGATAAGGTAGATATATATAAGTAGTGTTGTAAGTCAAACAGGAGGCAGCTTTGGCTGTATCTTCCTTGTCTGTACCCCAGACACCACTAGCAAGGAGTATTTGCTGCATAGAGCAAGAATTCTCCATAGTACATTGTCTCACACATCTCAGTGCACTGTGTGAGTAGGTGTTGGGTGGTAAAATCTATTCCATATAGCTGGAATACACAGCGTATGTGGCTGAATCAGGAGGAGGAGGAGATAATTTGTGCCCCTTGAGCTGAAGTCAGGCAAGTATGCTTGTGTAAAGTAATATAAATTCAGATATTTTCTTCCTGGGTTTTTTTTTAATGATTTTTTTTGTTTTGTTTTACACAGCATTTACTGTTAGAGTCCATTGTATGTGAGGAGGATTAAATTATCAGAGTTACATGAATAACAGCTAGTTATAACTAGCTGTAAATAACAAGGGGGCAGCATTAATGTTTTTGGCATTTTTGACATCTCAATTGTTAAATAATTAAGAAGGTTCAAGATTTCAAAAGACTCCCATTTGCCCACAAATACGCTCAGAGGCCAGTGCACTCTTATTGTGCTTGCATTGTTTCACAGCCACGCGTGCTGTGCCTGTAATAGCACACTGCTGGTGGCAACTGAAGTTCTAAGCATGCATGCAACTCTGCATGACTTTCTGTGGCTTCGTTTCCTTATTGAAATATTTGCTGCAAGTTGTCCAACTTTAAGTATAACAATCAAATGATTCTGCCTTTTTCTTTTTTTCCTTAAGAGGACGACATTAAGCTGGTACTTATTGATTTAGTAAAAATGTTGGCTGTTTTGATTATTTGTTATCCAGCATGTTTGTTGGCTTGAAAGAATTAATTACTTAAAGGCATTTGGCTGAAAACTCTGATTTATTTTTTTTTTTAAATGCAGTAGCAGAGTTCTGAAGCTTTTATTGCCAATATCTTATACTTCCAAGATCTTTATATTTTACTGTATTGTATGCTTGATTATGGAAATAAGATTGTGGTGTATTATAAAATTTATGCTATACTATCCCAGACCACTGTGAAAATACCAGTGACTTTAAAATGATTTTTTTTTTTTTAATCAGGAGAAGTGACACTGCATAAAATGCTGGCTCCCATCAGCTTTGACAGGGCAAGTTTTCTTCCAGAGTCATTGCTTGGTATTCAAACCTTCTCTTGAAGGTGATGAACAGTCCAAGTATTAAAGCTTTTGGTATCTTTTGTAAAGCCAGTCATTGTCCTCTAAATGTCACAGAACCACCAGGCTGGCTAAAATTATTTGGTGGCCTCGGTAGATATAACAAATTTTTTTTATTATTATTGTAAAGGTAAAAAACCGTTGTCTTAAAGAAGTGGATAGGACTTAACCCCTTGTCGAGAGGGTAATTTTAATGCCACTACTACTCTGCAGTGTGTAGAGGAAGGATTTTATTTTCTAGAATGTCCTATCTCATACAGCAAATTTACTTTAAGAATTCCGCTTTCTTCCCATGTGCCCCTTCCAAAAAATAAGGAAGGGATTGGAGGCAAAGGGACGCTTGGTGTCCCCAACCCATGGCTTTGATGTGGTTCCGTTGTTCTGTCGCACCAAGACTCCTGTGGCAGCAGCATTTCCCCACTGCTTTCTCCCCCTGCTCTACATACAAACAGCAGTGAAACGGGGTCGGGGAGAGCTACCCGCAGTCACTTGACACAATGTCGTGTCTGGCATGGGACAAACTGCTTTATCTCCTGATGCCACAGTTCATCCTCTGTGGCAGAGGACTGACTCTCGGTCTGTGCTCTATTGTAATTAATTAATGTTTCTAAAGCATTCAGAGCTGTGGCAGCGGGGGCTGTGCAAGGATAAAGTGACTGCTGTTCTGTGCTCTAGTGACTGACTGTAATTTTTGTAGTAGACATGCTGTGACTCAGAAGTGGAAGCAAGTCAGTAACAAATCCTTGAAATAAGATTTATGATTTAATAATTTTGTTGCTCATGGTTGGACTAATTCTGCTTGGACTAATTCTGCTTTGTGTTAATGAAATTTTTTTTTTTTACTTGGTTCACTTTCATAGCCTGGGAGAAAGATTTAATTTTAGAAGTTTCAGTTGACAAAGACATGCTGGTGCTAGATACGTATTTCAGATCCTTGTCATTGTACTCTATTTTTAAATTCAAGTGCCAGCCAACCTAAAGAGCACACCCTGGGTCTATGCCGGGTGCTCTGCATCCGTGTGACAAAGCTGAATTCTTCCGAACCTTAGCACAAGGCCTTTTAGCACATTTACTTTTATATTTTGCCTATTTAATGAAGAGAAATGCTCTAGCAAGTTCTTTTCATTGTCACAGAGCTAAATCTGGTCATAAAAACAATCCCTCTCCCTCCAGAGGTCTGCTGGGGCATTGGCAATTGTTAAGATGCTTGCCTATCAACAGCCACTCGAGAAAGAATTTTAAATGGTTTCGTGACGTCAAGGAGGCCCAAGAAAATACGGTCCGGTGCCAAATTACCTCCATCATTGAAAGCACGCAGTAAGAAATAGATAACACAGAAATAAATCTTTTGTGCAGTAGCTATCTCATGATATGCTCTAGTGACTCCAATAAGCGAGGTTGTCTGGTGTAGGAATAGCTAAAGAAGATGAACTTCCAGACCCTCATTTTCTAATTTATGATTAATGAAAAGCCAGCCTAATCTATCTGACATCCTGCTGTCTGGACAGAATGTCTGCGGGTAGCTTGGACCTCGCAGAGGGAAATGCCCTGACCAAGTTACAGCCTACAAAAGTGAACAATTTAAGTATGATGGACAAAAAACTGTATCTCTTGAATGAAAAGATGGACAAACTGTTGCATTTCCAAGAAGATCTGACAGGCAAACTGCAGCGAGTTAACAAAGGCATTGATGATGTAGAAAAAGGCATTAACAAGCTAACAGTGTCCCGGGCAGCTCCTGATGAGACAGATGCAATGAAAAAAGGCCTAAAGGTATCGGACAGTGCTCACCAGACTGATGTCCAGAGCATATGCTCAGAAGTGCTGAAACTGATGAAGGCTGCCCAGCTAGATGCCTCCAAGCATAAGGAGAGGCTGGCAAAGATAGAGAAAAGGGTTGATACACTGGATAAAGTTATTACGTTTGTGGGAGAAGTATTAAAAAATTCTAAAGTAGTGGATTTTATTCTGAAAGGCATTGTGCCCTGGAAGAAGGGGAGTCTGCTGGAAATCCTTGTTGAGGTTGGTTTTGTTTTACTGTTCTTTGTGTTTTTCTTTATAACGTATTCGGGCTTTAGGCTGTCCTGCTGATTTCTTGCATAACTCAGGTTTTCTTTTCAGTATTGCTGTTACAGGTTACTGCTGTGAGCTTGGAATTGCAAGCCTCTTAAGGCAGAGACCAAGGCTCAAAACTGGCCTTGCAGTCTGGTGTCCTAGGTTCCCAAAGTGTGCCAGGCGATCCTGGAACAAGAATGAGGAGTAGATTGCTGCTGTAAAGGAAAATTCAGTGCTTCAAGATCAGCAACGTCATTCAAATCAGTGACTAAATTGAGGCCCCAGTGAAAAGTATAAGATACTGAAAGCGTTTTTGGTTGGAAGAAGCTTCTGTTTTCTTAATTGATCACGAATTCTGAACACAACGCCAGTTGCTAAAACCTGTGCTGACTTATGGTCATATTACTGAGATTTGATATGTCCTTAGATTTCAGAGTTTTCTTTAGCTACATCTTTATGATGAACCTGTGACTTCATGAAGTCTATCAACATTCTTCACTCCTCAAAACAAATAATTCTTGTGTTTGCAAGTTCCTAGACATCAGCTCCTATACATTTTGTAATTATTGAGGACAATGAGGGAGGAACAGGCGAGACTGGTATGTAGTTGATAACGGTGTTTCGGGATCGATTACCCTTGGTTTTAAGTGTTACAGGCATCTGGAATTAGTTTTAGCTAATGGGAGTTTTCAGTTTTCACTATGGCTTGTATCCCGCAGTGGAGAAGGGAGGGAAAACTGCAAGAGTTGGAACATGTTTGTTCGTTCCGAGAATCTCCAGATCTGTGGAGGCCTGATTACAGTAAGGAGAACTTAGCTTGATTCAAATGTCCATTTGTATCTTAATCCGATAATTTTTCACAAAAACTGTAAAATACTTTGGTGGAAGGTGCACCTAAACTTTAACAAGAACAGGATAATGCTAGATGACAGCATACCCTTTCCAGCTTTGATTGCTCTCCTGGTCTCCCTTTTTAAGTGCCAGAGGCTGCCAAGTGAGGCAGGTTAGGAGGCAGAAGAATATATAAAGAGTTTCCATTAGTGCTGACAACAATAACTTGCACATTAGGTAGCACTCTTAATTCTGGATAGAGATGAAGCTTGTACTTGCTTGAAGTTCCAATTTCAGTTCTACGGATTTTTGGAGAAATGGAAAAGTTTGATGGGTTTTGGTTAAAGCTGTGTTGTTCCAAGTTACTCTGCAGTCACTACAAAATGCCTGGAGGCAGATACAGTCCCTGGGAGGCTTTACACCCCGAACTGAACCGGCAGCACACAGCATGTCAGTGGCCAGGTGAAGATCAGCATAAAGATGGTTAACTAATTTTGTTTCCAGATTGTCAGTTTCGAAGTGAAAAGCGCAGTGAGGAGGGAGGTAAATAAAGGAGGTGATGTGAGGGATACTGGAGGAATGTTTCACATGGGCTTCCAGCATACTGTTGGGATTAGTTGTCAACTGGCCACTATGCACTGCCTCCTCATCAGTGTTTGCAAAAGAGGGAGGCTGAAGGAGGTCAGAACTTCATCCAAGTTTTATGGATAGGTGGATAGAGATGAGTGAGCTGATGGAACAGGATGGGGTGGAGGTCTCTGTCCCAGGCTGTAACCACTGTCTCGGTCGTAGAACCAGCAACGTTTATCGGGCAAGCGGAGAGTTCTACGACTAACTCCAGGTTTGCAGTATGACCGTCGTTGTTCTCCTTTTCTGTTTCTGGTCACGAACAGTTTTTGATATCAGAGCGTAAGGTCAGTTTTAAGACCTTAAGATATGTCTACACTTTGATCACAGGCTGTTTAGTGATATTTGAACTAGGCTTGAATTAGCGAGGTAGCATCTGTACGTGACCTAGCTGGGGTAACGTGGAGCAAAGCACGGGTGAATTTAAAAACAAATTAGCTTGCGCTGAGCCATGTGCTAACTTTGGTCTAGTTTTTTGCAGCCTATTGTGTGATCACAGTGTAGCCATGTCTAAAGAGCTCCGCGGCTGCAGGGGGGTTGCTCACAAGAAGGGGTTTGCTACCTGCTTGTTTCTGTTTTCCAGCCTTTGCTGTTTTGTAAGAGCCTGCTGGTTATCGCGGGGCTGGCTCAGCGCAAGGTTACCCAGTATGGGGATGGGAGCGGGGGGGTCATGTTTTCATTTCTGGGTGAAGCTGTTTGATGGCACGACAGCATTCCAGGGATGCCATGGGAATACTTATGGAAGCAGTTTGGCAGGGCTGGAGTCAAATCAATAAAAGCCTATGAATTGAGCTTCATAGGATCCAAGCCTCTTAACTTCTTATTTAGAAAACAAACAGAAAAACCCACCAGCATTAAACTGTCACTTATCCAAGGCTTTCTTTGCACGTAGGATTTTGCAAGAATAATGCTCCCCCTGGTCATTGTTGCAGGTTTGCTTAGAGCTGTAATAAAAATGGTAATGATTTTTTACTACTTTTACTCTTTGGGTGTTTTGTTTTTTGGGAAGGGGCTGGTTGGGGGGCTTTGCTGTGGAATTTGTATGGTCAGAGCATGAAATCCTTAACTGCTTTTACTAACAAATGAAGCGGCTGATTTGCAGCAACCTTGTAATCAGAGTTATCTGCAGAAATATTTTACATGTTGCTTAATTGCTTGTACAAATACGGATAAGAGGGTGCTCATCACTAGATTTTTAACTATATGTCAACCAAGAAATAAGTTATGCCTTTCCCTATTTTTGTGTAATGCTTTTTGCTAAATATTAGTTACATAGTTTTAATTTGATTTCAAATGTATTGCTGTGTGGAGTGTTTAGTGGTGCTATTACATATCTCTCTCCTCTGTCCTTTCTTAATTGGAGGAAGAAATTTGCTTAAAAATAAAAATCTGCTTCTAAAAGACAGTAAGTCTGGTGTTAACCATGCCAAAGGTGTCATATGTAACATCAAGTACATGCACAAGAGTTACCATAAAGCTAGGGGCTTTTTCTGTTATCATTTCTATCGTAGCTCAAATCACAAATCATTAGATGCCATGAGACAAATACATTAGCAATATCTTCAGAGGCTTTGCTTATCTTTCAGTCACCAGCCAAAAAGCAACAGAAACACAGTATAGTTTCTTTTTCTAATCTCTCTCTTATGTCGCACATGTCATGTTTTCTAATAATGAGTAAAGATGACAGGAGGCAAAATCTTTAACAGTCAAAATTTTGGAAAGTGGTAAGTTCCTGTGTTATTCTGTGCCATCTCATTCTAGAAGTATGCATCTTGTTTTTTGCAGTATCCCCTGTCTGCAAAAACGGGGAGAGATTGGAAGAAGGGAGTAAACACAGCAGTAACTAAAAATTCAGAAGATTGGAAGTGTTGGTGTCTGTTCACAGGCTCTGAATACCTACACAGTTGCAGTAACCTAGTAGGAAATAAACACTCTTGGCCATTACTGTTATTTTTGTGTTCCCCTGTCATTTTTAGGCCAAAGATAAGCCTGAGGAGAGTGGTGCAAAACCTAAGCATGTGCTTAGTAACAGAGGAACCCAAACTGAAAGCAAGAAGCCTCTGGAAGGTATGTATCACTCCAGGAACGCTACAAGCTTTGACTCCAGAATGCACAGCAGACAAACTGGAAATTAATAGCCTGCTATTTCCCACTACCTGAATTACTCTAATGTAACTGAGTAACTTTGTCCAACAGCACTCGGAAAATAGTTGCTCTCGCTTCCTCCACAAGATGATCCAGCCCCCAGATCAAACCCCACAAAATGCTAAAAGATGAAGAAACTAAAAGCAGCACCTTTGTTTGGCTGCACAGGTTTTTTTGCGTTGGAATGACAGTGAGCTGAATGCAGAGAGCAGTACTTGTTCAGAGATCCCACAAAGGCAGTGGCAATATCACATAGCAAACCTAACAAATTCTTTGTTCTTAACGTATCTGAACCACCCCTCTCTCCTCCCCCGCTCTGAAGAAGGAACATGTTGACATTGGGAATATCTTTTTCCATCAACAAGTTTCATTGCCGTGTCAGGGCTAGACTCCTATTTAGGACGGATCTGTGAGGGCATTGCCCTGGTGCATCCCGTATTAATGCCTGTGGAGTTGCAACAAGGGTGGAGATGACATTCAGCAGGCCCTGTCGTGCTGTTGTCTACACAAATTGTCAGTGAATCGCCTATGGGAGATCCCCTTTCTAGCTTCATTGTTTAGGAAGTGACAAAAATAAAGCAGGGGGTCACAATTCTGACTCAAAAGCTACACAGGGTTGTGAACTAACTTTGATTGCCAGTTACCTATGTGTGCTGAATCCTGAAGGAAGTCACCCAAGAAATTTCCACCGTTTAATATTCACAACTGTTGTCATGAGAAGGTGCTGAGGACCCTTCTTGTCCTTTGGTGGAAAATGCAAAAGGCACTGTCTCAAGCCCCAGCATCCCGTGGAGTCTTACTCAGTGGGTCTCTGCCCCTTTCATGAGGTAGAGGGAGTTCAGGTCCTGGAAGGGTCTGCAGTGCCTGAACCGCCGGTGACATTTGCCTGCGGAGTTATTTCAGGTTTTAGATGGGGTGAGCTTGAGTCTTGCTTTATGGAAATCCAAGTTCAACCTGTAACGCTGCTGGAAAGCCAGCAGAGCAGTTAAACTTCTGATTAAACCATGAGCATTAATAATGGCTGTCTCAAGGCTGCTGGTGTAAGGATTTAAAACCTTTGGGGGGGCGTGGGGTGTGTGTGTGTTTCTTTGCTACCTTTTCATATGTATGTAACTGCACAGGTTATTTTCAAAGGTGGGTTACTTCATTCCCGCTCTGTTTTGCTGTCATTTTTGTCAAAGATAGTTTATTAATGGCTTCTTTTATCCAGAGACAAAAAGTGGGAAAAAGCTGGATGAAAACAAGGGAGCGTGTGAGAAGGTGAAGGCTTCTAGTGCTGTAGCCCACAAAGCTGACTCCAAACCCCAAGTTAAAGAGAGGACAGCGCAGCAACAAGCAGTAGAAGGTGCTGGCAAAACACACAGCTCTAAGAGCTGTCAACAGCAAAAGGACGTTGGTGTCAAAGCTTTGAATCAACACAATGGTCTTCCCTTCGTAAATAAAGATCATGTAGGCAACCAAAATGTTCCTGCTAAAGCACACGATATGGACAGAGCCCCGTGCCTGGATGAGTGCCACGGGCAGCTTGTTCACCAGAAACTCAGAGAGAATGAAAACAAACCTCCATCATCGAGTGCGGCGTCCCGGGAAGCTGCGCCCTCCACATCCCAGGCTATATCTGGCACAGGGTGTGAAGTGACACGTACCAGGTAATGGCCTTGTTGGTGGCTTTCTGTGTGATCTGAAACCATTTCATGTGTCAGAAGGAAAAAAAGGAAAAGCCAGGTCATTGAAGGAGGGAGCTCCTGCTGAGGCATGATCCAGGAGAAGAACAGTCCATGTTAGGATAGAAGTGGTGAGACCTTGCAAATGATTAAGGTGAAAAACTCAAAGCAGCAAGGGCTCTGTGTGAATTGCTGTGAAACCAAGAAGTGATAGGGCTAGATGTACGAGATTTTTTTTCTTATATGACTGGGGCTTCTGTGTATTAGAGGTAGAAAGGTGACCACCTTAGTATAGCTCAAGTATGCTGTTTCTATAACTGTGGGGATGAAAAGAATTTGATGTATTTACTAGTATACGACAAAACCAAATAACTTGTTTTGTTTGCTGTCCTTTGTTGGTTTTGTGATGGTTTTTTATCCCTTGGCCACCTAAAGATATGACCGGATCTTTCATTTATTAATCTCTGTTAGCCTAATCTTTTCCTCATATAGGTGTTTTATAGTATTTCTTTCATCATTCATTTCCTTTTGAATTATTTATTTAGGATTTTATTTTAATTCCATTTATTTTAATTTTTAAAAAAACCCACAAAAAGCAACAACAAAAACCTACAACCAAAAAACCCCAACCAACCAAACCCCAACAGATGGAAGTTCTGTGGCACATTTTAACTGCTCTGTCTGGGCTGGTGGATGTAAAGTTGTTTATGTGTGTATGTATGGAAGTGTTCGAGGCCAGGCTGGATGGGGCTTTGAACAACCTGGTCTGGTGGGAGGTGTCCCTGCCCAGGGCAGGGAGGTTGGAACTCGATGATCTTTAAGGTCCCTTTGAACCCAGACCACTCTGTGAGTCTATGATAGACACACTCACACATACATACACGCACACAGCGTATGTGTGTGTTACTTTTTGTGTGGAATTTCCCCATTGGTTGTGAGTACAATTTGGTGTCTGAAGCCAAGACAAGAACATGACACTACCTTTGTGTACATGTACTTTCATTTGAAAACTTGTGTATGTTGTGAATATCGGGTGGACACCTAAATATTCCTGTGCAGTGGGTAAGTGTTACTGGGATTACAGAACTCTTTAAAAAAAAAAAAGTGAATGAAGAATAATTCAGCAAAATAATGAAGGTTGTCTTGATGTCAGCACATAGGCTTCCTGAAGGAAAGGGCTCAGTGTGAGGACTGGCACACTGGGATATTTATCTTCTAAGAGGCTGAGTGTAAGGATGTGGCAGGAGAAAGTAGAATCTTTTGCTACTGTGGCCTGTTTTCAAACATTGAGGAACAACTTGGTGTATACCTTATAGACCTTGTTACCTCCAAACTGGTTGTTGTAACGCCACTAAAACCAGAGGGACCTCCCTGTATTTTCCCTGTGGGTTTTAGGCTCTGGCTGCTGAGCCACGGGCTCTGTGCTTTAACAGCTGGAGCGGGTCTGTCCCTGCTGCAGCACTGCCTCAGGGGCTCTGCCTGTGCTTTGAGGATGGCTCAGGGTGTTCCTGAAGCAGTGGAGGAACAGTTACCGTTACCCCTTGGAAGTCAGTGCTGGTTGATAGTGATGTGCCAGGCTGTGAACTTGGAGATAAGCAGCTGGTTGGTTTGGACAGGGGGGTGTCTGAGCCCCAGAGACTTTGTTTAGGGGAGGAGGGAGGCTGATGGAAGGCAGAACCTAGAGTAAAGCCCAGGGGAAGCTGTGGCCTTCCTGCACAGGGTACCTATTATGCTTTTGTGTGTGAAGTCACATGAGGGTGGTAAATGCCTCTCTAAAACGAACGCAACTTTTAATGAAGTCTGTAAGCCCACGCAGAAGTGTCAAAAGGACATTGTGTTCCTCTGCTTGGAGAAACGCCCAAGAGTCCTGCCGAGTTCAGGCTTGTCTAGATAGCGGTGGAAGTGTTGGGAGCTGTGTTCAGCGGCTCCGATAGCTCGCTCTGGTGCAGCTGAGATTCATAGCACAACGCAAGGGTGTGAAAGGTGCCGAAAATGAGGAACTTCAGACTCTTCTTATGCAAAAGCGCAAACATTTCTTTTTATAATAGGGTTGCGCCACCAAAAGAGGCAATAACTTTTGTGAAAATGAGATACATTCTCTCCTAGACGTCAGAAATCTTCTTTACTTGCTGCTGTGTAAAACATACTGTACAACTTCACAAGTTTCAATTCGGCCTCACTGAAATCAGACTGTGTGCTCGTGACAGTTGGAGCAATAACAATTGATCCAAAAATTATCACTCAAATGTCTTTGGTGGATTTTAGGAGCATAGAGAATTGGTTTTAACCCATATTCTTTTTAGGCGACACAAGAGGGAAAAAAAAAATTAAACTTTTCCAGTAGCTGGAATGCCAAGGAATATAGTATTGATGGAGTGAGAGTTTATGAAAGTTACGTTTTTGACAGAAAGCTGTGGAAAGAATGCTGTCCCACCAGAAAACACAAACACAGATGTTTGAGTATGTAAGTCAGCCAGCTGGAAGAGGACTGGGATGGATGCAAACCTTTGGATTTGTAGAGCTGTTTGACCAGGCAGTCATTTAGATAATCGGCCTGTAATTTGAAGGCAATCACTGCACCCTCTCTGCCGAGATGATGGTATTTTATTAAACCAACTGTAATAGTTGCAAAAAGTAAGTAAGTTTTTAGATGTGGGATTGATACTTCGCAGTGTGAGACACTGTGTTCAGCAGAAGGCAGGCATATACACCGATGAGGACACAAAAAACTCAGCACACTTTTTGGTGCTCTTTTCTTAAGGTTGTGAGTATTTCCTAAGAGGATTGATACGGTTAGATTTCTTTAAAACTGTAAAAATCTGTGGCTTCAGAAGCTTATTAGATTCTTCTTCCCCCACAAAGTTACAAAAGCAAGGCTAGTCGTCTGCATAAAATGTCAACTGTTTGCTCTGCAGGATATCCATCAATGTACATATGACTGAAATGAAAGAAAAGATTGAGATAACCAAGGAAGGAAACTTAAATGATCACAGAGGTAAAAGCCCCAAAGTAAAATCTGCGTCCTCCACACCAGCAGAAGTGGAAGGAGTCGAACAGCCGCCTGACAAATTAAAACTTCAACAGAGTCCTAAAAACATCAGCACGGAGCCAAATCCAGAAGTGAAAGGGGACAATAAGCCAAATGAACTTGCACCTCAAACAGGGAAGCAACAGCCATTACTGAGCAAGCCCAACCCAGGGAAAAAGGCTGAAGAGAAATCAGAATTAAAATGCAAGCCAGTAACCTCACAGAACACCTCTGCAAAGGACCCTACAAAAGACCTGGGAGTAGAAGCAAAAACCCATCAAGAAACTGCAAAAGCAGAAGAATCCCTGAGGGATACCAATTCTGAGAGGAGAGAATCTGAGTCTGCATCTTCAGCAGGAAGTGAAAATGATGCCCATCAGTGTACAGGAGCGACACCAGAGGAGGATAAGTCACTGCAAGCCAGCAAAGAGCTTCCCTCCCAGGATGAAATGATCATCGGTAAGTTACTCACAGTTACTCTTGGGAACTTATGCATTGAGATTTTTGTGCTACCTGTGTGTGTTGTTGCAATATACATAATGGAGATATAATATGTATACTATATATGCAATAATAATTGGAGCAGTGCTCTGTAGACCACCCATCTCTTACAGTTCAAGAGTGTTTACATAAATGCCTTTGGTACCTTTGACTATGTAAATCACAGGTGAATTAGCATTTGTACGAATTCTTTTAATAGTAATTTTCTTTTTAAAGTGTGTTTGGGGGAAAAAAAGTTCATTTCAAATAAAATTGGGTGAAGTATATGTGTAATCAGAAGTATGAGTAATTTTGAAAAATTCCATTTTCTTTAGATTAAGCATTTATCCCTTAAGATAGAGTATGCAACCTGGGTATGCTTTAGCAGCTACGGGCTGGACGTCCACAGAGCAGCAAAATATTGCAGGAGGAGTATCTTGCTGTGGTCTTTGTTGTGTTATTTGCCATAGATCTCTTCTTGGTTACTGTACGAACAGCTGATTACATGGTTTCAGGGAGTAATCTTTCCTGGCAGAATAGATATATGTATGTCCCAGAATGTACATACATGGGTAGATGTCCTGACCCGGACCTGGCTTTCTCGGCAGTGGCTGGAGATGGGTTGAGTACATGTTAAATTGCAGCCCAAGGTATCTGGACATTAACTGTAAAATTGCTTTGAATGGGGGACACTGAAAGTGGGTTTATGGAAGCTTTACCCCAGAAAAACGTGGATGTTAAGTGTTTAGCTTCCTAGGGACTGATTTAACCTGATAGTTGTCACATTAATGTTTGCAGCTTTAACTTGGACATTGTCTGCATAAGTCTCGCTGCCAGGAGAAACTTCCTGATTTCACCAATAACTGTCATCATTTATCAGTGCTGTGTATTTGTGCTGGTCTTTCCAGCTGCCATATAACGATTAAGAGGATCAAGTGTAACTTCTTCAAATTTCCAGATTTTTTTTTTCAGGTGATCTCTTCTGTTAATGCATAAACTAAGACGTTGATCTTCTGAAGGTGCCCAGTGGGTTTACTGTGTTTTAAAAAAAAAAACCAGGGTTGAGGTATGGGAAGTGGGATCCTGGTCTCTGTTCTGGGCCTTTATTCCTCATCTGTAAAATGGGGTTAGTAGTAAAAAAGTCCCTCACTTGAAGTAACAGAGAGATTTTGAATATTGACAGCACTTCCCTTCTTACAGCTAGCTGCAAATGCAATGGTTATTTTACTTGCATGCCACTCTAAAAATAGCGAAGGAATCGCATGCTTAGTGTTACCCAGATAGTTCAGTGCTTGTCTGAATTCCAGCAGAAGGAGAAATGATGGTGTGGTAGAGGAACATGAGGCAGAGAAAAGATGGGGGAGAGGGCAGTGCACTTCATCCTGCAGTTCTGATGCTTGAGTGTTTGCACGAGCAGCGTTATCGGCAGGGGTGGGGGGCTGCCTTGTGAGGGCCTTTGTGTTGGCCCCGGTGTTTCTCCCTTAGAGTCCCACCACCAGAGGAGCACTGAGGGCTGCGGTCAGGCAGGAGCTGTATATGTGTGTTTGTGGTCCCAGCTCTGCCTCAGCAATACCTGTCTGAGAAACTGGGTTCATCCCTTGAGGAACAGCAGTGCTGTTGGAATGGGTCCAGCGCAGGGCCACTAAGATGCTCATAGGGCTGGAGCACCTCTCCTGTGAAGACAGGCTGAGAGAGCTGGGGTTGTTCAGC
>JAOXJM010000063.1:32316064-32341290 GCA_026413425.1 Tringa solitaria
TGTAGAGGGCAATGAGGTCTCCCCTCAGCTTCCTCTTCTCCAAACTAAACATGCCCAGTTCAGAGGGCATGAAGAAAGGAATTTGGACCTGGAGGAGCTGAAGTCTTCCTGGAACAGAAGAACCCAGGCTTCTGCTCCAGACTAGGAGCAGTGAGTGAGTGAGGGAGGCTAGGGCTCTCCGTCAAGACCTAGGGAAGCATCTGGCAACAAGAAGAATTCCTAAGATAGAGAGGTATCTGTTGCAAAGAATGAAACAGGACATGTGAAGAGGTTGTGATAAGGAAAGGCCTATAACTCTTGGACTTAAATGTTGGCATAGGATAACCCATAGAGCACGTGCAAGGGTTCATCTCCCTCCACTGAAACCCTGAATTCATGAGGAGAGACACCAGAACAGGCTTCTGTTCTTTTTAGCCCAAAGACAAACTGTGATGCAATGCTCTAGCTTGAGAGAGCTGAAAGGTAACTATTGCCCTACTTAATACATGGAAGGAAATCCCATTTGTTTTGTGGTTTACTATAGGAGTGACAATCAAGTCCCTTGATCTCTTGGAGGGAGTTTAGTTGAATCCTCCATCCTTGAGAGATGGGAGCAATGTGGGAAGAATCTGGGCCATACGTCTTTGTCATCTTCCGGCCTTGGGATAACCATATGTAGGTCTGCTAATTTTTTTTTTTCTTTATTTCTTTTTCTTTTTAGGAAGGGGGTGCATGGTAAGGTAGGGGAGAAAGAAAATGTTAATGTTTTCCAAACATGGTTTTGGAACAAGTTAAGTGCTGTCTATACAGGAAAAATAATGTTTGGATTTCTCCTTCTCATTCCTTACCAAATTGTAGCTGTGTACACATCCAAAGTTGTTGCAACTTCAGTATCACAGTGGATCACTTCTTTGAAGATAAAATTATTTTTCCTAATTAAATCAATCATGAAAATATGGCATCTTCTGGGGATGCTGGGGAAGCCACCAACACCAAAAGCTTGAATTGAACAATTTTTTTAAGTATGCAAGTAATTCTGTTTCTTCTTTGGACACTGTTTAAAGTGGGTGCTTAACTTCTGCAGCATGGGAGTGGTCTTGCCTCATTAATTTTTAGATCAGGGCCATACAGAAGTTACAAGTAGCTTGCTTTCTCAGAATACATCCCTCCCGTTTCTGGAGCTGTTAATTTCTGTACCAGCGGTAGATCCTGAACTCTTGCTTTCTGTGTAAAAAGCAGGATTGCTATTATGGGGAAATGACAGTAACTGACGAAGAGGTGACTTTATCAAGATTGTTTTCATCATGCTGCTATGATGAAGAATAATGTGTAATTAGAAACCTGTGTTGAAGTTTTTAGTCTGGCATCATTCCACATCTTCTCTGACAGGCAGGCTTATTAATGTCTTAATTTCAGTTTTGTGATTGCCCCTTGCTAAATCCATGCCTTGCTATGCAGTACTTAGTGTGATCATTTATTATGTTCTTCTTGTCAGTTAGATGACCAAAGATAAGAGTATGAATTCAATAAACTTCAGAACCCTGAAAAGGATAATATCCTTTATCTACATTTAGATACACTTTGGAATCTCTTTGGAATTTAAGTAATTGGAGATTTTAATATATTTTTTTTTTTCAATTTTAGAAATGTCTGAAACTTGATGAGCATTGTAAAAAATTTGACTAAAATGTATTGGATATTGCAGGTTTCACGTCACCAGCGGCAATGAAAGATTTAACCATATTTAGCACCATCAGCTATCCCCCTTAGAGACTTCTAATTTCCTTAAGTAATTATTTGAGGCTTCTTGCAAGATTAGGAAAGCAATGTTTTTTCTTGGTTTACATGCAAGTTTGTTCTCTAAAATTTTGCTTTTTTAAATGATGGCATCTAGAAACTTATTTTTGGAATATATACTGGAAAGAGAGTTTAGGTGAAGGCCACAGGAGAGCTGGGAAGCAACATTTCTCTGTGAGTTGCACTTGCTCCTCCACCCGTTTGACGCGGGCTCCTGGCAATCCTGCTGGGCAATAGATTCCTCTTCTGGAGCACGCTTCCTTGTGGGGGATGTGCTGCTCCCTTTCCACTCTCCAACAGTAGATGGGGATGCTCCATTGACAGAACAGATCCTCTTTACTGCCTCAAAGTGTGATGAAGAATTAATTGTACAGTTATTTAGACCAGGCAATAATGTCAGCCCCCATCCCAAAGAGTCTGATGCTTATCAAATATCATCCCAGCCTATCTAAGCTCTGTTGTTTGTGTACTTTGAGGCAGAAACATGACAATTTAGAAATTACATCCTGGAGGAGCTCTTGCCGCCTTTGTTCTTTTTTTTTTTTTACCCCTTCTTATTTTTTTCCTTACATTATTTTGATTGAGTAATTGTGTGCAGGATAGTGGCTACTGCAGCTGCACTTCTCCCAGGGAGTGTCACCATACATTTTTCAATGCTACCCTTCGCATTTGCTGCAGTAATTGCTGCCTTGTTGCTGGATATCCTGGAGGCTGGAGTGACTGGCATCACAGGCTAAGTCCTTTTCCCACATTAGGCATAATGAACTCATGTTCGGGGTGACAGACAGTGCTAGCATCATGCCTACTGGGAGGGGCAGAGTTTAAATTGTCAAAAGTGGTAGGGAATGAGGGTGTGCATGTGACTATGGAGGGTATTGACCTGCATAGCTGGTGTTTGCAGACTAAACTAAAAGACTTCTCGGAGATATTTCTAATGAAGTTTGTACTGATGCTAACAGGAATATCTATGGCTCTGAAGAATGGATTAGGTGGGCTTGCAATAGCCAACCTGTTCATCAAGGAGAACTGTGTTTCGACAGAGGAGAGATTGTCTTCTGCGTTGGGGTTTGCCCCAGTCCCCCCAGCCCTATGTTGCTTGCTTGCTTTTCACATACACTGGAGCCTGAGCCTCCGCACCAGAACAGCAGTGTGTTTGGTCTTTGCTGATACAGAAAGTCATTTATCTACTTGTGACTTGCTGTGCAGAGCAATAAGGTTTTCAAGCAGACATGGCTTCTGGTTGCTGGAAAAGAAGCTAACAAACTCCACTTTGCAAGACTACCATTTCCTCTTACTATTTTTGGAAGTGTTTATTTTAGAGCCATGAGATTAATCTCAGAAATGCCAAGCAACACTTTAAAGAAGGAGGGGTGATGGGGCCTGGGGAGGAGGGAGCTGGAGGAGAGCTTATGTCACTGAGTTT
The DNA here is from genome assembly GCA_026413425.1 of Tringa solitaria. NCBI lineage: Eukaryota > Metazoa > Chordata > Aves > Charadriiformes > Scolopacidae > Tringa > Tringa solitaria. The sequence goes on from JAOXJM010000063.1 coordinate 32,319,264, forward strand.
TCTTCAGGTAATTGAGTTTGTTCTTTAATCACAAAACAGCAGTCATCTGGCTCTGAAATAACTGTCATTGTAGTTCACCCTCCTCTCTTCTGATTTCTGCCATTTTTGGCAAATAGTGCATACAGTACAAAGGCTCTTGCAGAGTTATTAATCATGTTTGGCAGCCTGGCTGCACTGATCTGCTGTCTGGAAACCCAGAAAAGTACTAACTTGTGTGTTTTGCAATGTAGTGATTAAAGCCCTTGATACCTTTCTTTCTGCAATGAGAACTGCAGGAAATAATGGATGACCATGGAAAAAGCAGAAGTCCTCAGCCCTGCCCTCCTACCCTCCCAGCCCTAGCCTGTACTGTGCTGGGAACAGAGCTGGGGCCAAATTTACACTGGTTTGCGGGATACAGTTGGTAGCAAAGCACTGGGGAAATGGTAGCTGTGATGGTTTAATGCATCTTTCACATACCATATGAATGGGAAAGGCAAGATTTCATATACCTTGCCTATGGGATCTAGTGATTTAGGAATGGGGAAGGATTCAGAACTTTCCATGCCCAATTCCCATCAGGAATTTTGAAACAAGGTTCTCAGTTGAAGGATGATAACTTGATGATAGAGGGATCAAAGCCTCTTTTTTTTCGCTCTAGCCCAGTGGCAACACCCTTCCTGCCTGTAAGGCACCAAGCATGGAAAAGTGGTATCAGTAATTCAGAACTTGCAGCCAGCAGAAAGCAACTGCATGTGAGTGCCTTATCCTGACAATCAGATATTCACAACTGTCAGGCTAGCAGTTCGCCGACAAGGAAAGTCATATTGCTTTGGTTATAAACACCTTCAAGCTTCAGCTGTGAAGTTTAAACACTGACATACATTAACTCTTCTGTATTTGACAAATGGCTGCAATACGTATAGCAAGGAGAAGCTGACAGCCAGCTCTGAAAAGACCTGCAGTCTCTCAAATCTGGTTGCAGATTTTTGGTCTAATTCTATGACCCAGCTTGCTGGGAACAGAAGACAGATCTGTGATTACAAAAGGTCAGATTGCTTGTGGCAGAAAGACCTGTAGTAATTCTTCACTTCATTGATGGCCAGCACATAAATGCTGTTTCGGTTTCATGGAGAGATATAGTGGTACGAGATGCTCTTGGGCAGAAATAGTATGATCCATCCATCCATCAGCTCTCTTTTTTGACCCACATACAGTGCTGCAGTACTTTTACGAACTTCCTGAGCAAGTGTATTGTAAAGGAAGGTTTCAGTTTTCCAGATAATTGAAATGAAAGCTAATGGTGTATATTGCTTCTTGTTTAGCGGAAAAAGGGATCTGGGTAAGACGGACACTAAAACTCATCTTCCTGTAGTTAAGGAAGGCCAGTACTAGTGATGCTCTGAGATTGCATTTTTTTCATGTAGTGTATAGTGACAAGGGTACCTGCCACTGCAGAGAGAGCTTGGTTCTGTAGCACTCCTGGAGGCCAAGCTCAGAACAGATCCTATGAAAGCAAAGTCCCCTAGCAGGTTAGGACTGATTTCAGTGATCCATTATGAAACCTTGCATGGCTGAATCTCAAGTGAAGTGAAGCCTTAGCAAGTGCTAAGACACCTGTACCAAAATATCTTACTCTTAATTATTCTAGAAATGTTTTAATTGTATTGGTTTAAGACTGGCTGAAATAACAAAGAGTATCTGAACAGGAAAACCTGCTCATGCTGACCCTGCTTGAGCAGGGGCATTGGATGAGATGGTCTCCAGAGGTGCCTTCCAGCCTCATCCTTCTATGGTCCTGTGGTTCTGTAATACCAGAGGACCTGAGATACCCAATGCATTGCACCACCTGCTTCCATTATGAATATGGAAAAGCCAACAAAAATTCAGAAACAAGGCTAAGAAAACAACTTAATGCTTGCAAGCTAAAGCTCAGGTTGAATTAAATCTGGCCAGGGACATCAAGGATAACAAGAAAAAATTCTATAGATATGTCAGGGATAAAGGCAAGACTAGGGAAGGTGTGGGCCCTCTCCAGAAGGAAACAGGAATGAGAGGTGGCTCTGTGCAAACCTCAAGAAGTTCAACCAGGCCAAGTGCAGGGTCCTGCACCTGGGACATGGCAATCCCAGGCACAAATACAGGTTGGGCGGAGAATGGCAGGAGAGCAGCCCTGAGGAGAAGGACTTGGGAGTGTTGGTGGATGAGAAGCTCAACATGAGCCAGCAGTGTGTGCTGGCAGCCCAGAAAGCCAATCCCATCCTGGGCTGCATCAAGAGAAGTGTGGCCAGCAACTAGAGGTGATTCTGCCCTTCTACTTTGCTCTCATGAGACCCCACCTGGAGCACTGTGTCCAGCTCTGCAGTCCTCAGCACAGGAAGGACATGGACTTGTTGGAACAGGTGCAGTGGAGGGTCACGAAGATGCTCAGATGGATGAAGCACCTCTGCTATGAGTATAGGCTGAGAGAGCTGGGGTTTTTCAGCCTGGAGAAGAGAAGGCTTCGGGGAGACCTTATAACAGCCTTCCAGTGCCTGAAGGGGGTCTATAGGAGAGCTGGGGAGGGACTCTTTGTCAGGGAGTGTAGCACTAGTACGAGGGGTAATGGTTTTAAATTGAAAGAGGGGAGATTTAGATTAGGTACTAGGAAGAAGTACTTTATTGTGAGGAACATGTTGCCCAGAGAAGTTGTGGATGCCCCATACCTGGAGGTGTTCAAGGCCAGGTTGGATGGGGCTTTGAGCAACCTGGTCTGGTGGGAGGTGTCCCTGCCCATGGTTGGGCGTTGGAACTCAACGATCTTTAAGGTCCCTTCCTACTCTAACCATTCTATGATTCTATGAAGGTGGGGGGAGCTCAAGAGCGTGGTGTTGTGGACACTGTGGGGATGGAAGGCAGCTGAGACTTCTCATTGTGCTCAGCAAACACAACAAGGTGATGTGTGTGTCCAGTGGACTGAAGTCACAGGCGTGAGGCGGGTGAAACTGGGTGCAGTGATGTGTGCAGGAGCATCTCAGTGACCAGCTTGTGTCCTGTTTAGATGACAGCCCTTCTCCACCGGCTCCTTTCGAACACCGCATAGTGAGCGTCAAGCAAACGGAGGTGACAACGTGCTACTCGGTGTGTCGCCACAAGGTGCTGGGGGGGTAAGTATCCCTGTCCCTAGTGCCGTACAGCTGGTGGTGGGTAAGGCAGGGAGAAATGCAGTTAGCTGGAGAGCTAGAGCTGTCTTCTTCAGAGGGTCCCAAGCCCACTACAGCCAGAGTCAGCAGGTTCATCCCTGGGTCCTTTTGAGCTACCACAGTCGCTCGGCTCTTTGTATCAACCTGATGTTGATTTTGGGGTGTGTGGCAGGAATGTCCCTTAGAGGACTAGTTTCTGCTCCAGTACCATTTTCAGATGCCAGAGTGTGATCTTGGATGATTAATTTTTTGCATTTGTTAAAATAATCCTGGCCACAGCTGGTGTCATGGGAAAAACCTGTAACCTTCAGGCAGACAGATGAGAGCATTTGAAGTCAGCGAAGCCCGTTAGGTCAGGCGGCTTTCAAAATCTCTTTTCCGTGCTGAACTGCACGTTAAAGAAAACCAAGGGAGAAGTTATAATTATTTTGACCTTATGGTTAGTTTTCACTCATAGGAAGCCTGCAGCTGCTTCAGCCTTTGTATTCACATATCCTTACTTGTCTGACAAGAAGGTTTGATTTACAGGTTGATCCAAGTACAAATATGGCTTAATAACTATAAGCCGGATGATGCAATAGCAGAGAAGATGGTGTTCAGAAATCATCCCAAGGGGCATTAACGTATCTGGGTGACATGGGGGAGAATTTACAACACGCAAGAAACGCAGTCGGTGGAGTAGCTACAGTTACTGGTCTTATAGTCATTTAAAAAGTTATGAGATCAGGACAGAAATATCCTTGTTAATATACCCACTAATGCATCAGTGAAGGACAGCAAGCGGGTACAGTTACAGAACCGAAAAAGAATATCATCAGGTCATCATACCACAGTGAAATGTAGTAATATGACGGGGGCATAATATTTTAATGTAAGCATTGAACAACTGGCAGGAAAGATAAAACTAATCCTTCGTAAGCTGAGAGAAAGAGGAGATTCATGCTGCTGGGCACCTGATTCTGTTCACTTTGTACTGTGCTATTTTTAATCAACGATAAGAATAGTTGTAGGAAAAGTTTCTGCGGTGAGCTGTGTTAAGCTGGTTTCACATCTTTTGTTTGGTATCAACAGGGGGCGTTTTGGGCAAGTTCACAAGTGCACGGAAATATCAACTGGCCTCAACCTGGCAGCCAAAATCATAAAAGTGAAAGGAGCAAAGGAGAGGGTAAGAATGTTGCTGTGAACCCAAGTGAGCACACGCTAAAGCTGGCCTTGTCCCAAAGCACCTTAACACCACTTCCCCGAATCAGCCCCTATGAGGCAGCTTGTCGTTGCCTACTATCAAATATTGTAAAATCTTTATATGGCTGTTTGTCATCTCCCCTCTTTGTGATTAAACCTTCTGTCTGCGTGAGACCCGTGGCATAACTGTTATTGCGTTTTACAAATAATTTTATTTGAATATATTGGAATTTAAGGAGCATATTTTGCTCATTTTTTGTTACTGTTATTTTTTTCAGGAAGAAGTAAAAAATGAAATTAACATCATGAACCAATTAAACCACGTGAATCTCATCCAGCTTTATGATGCATTTGAAGCCAAAAATAATATCACTTTGATCATGGAATAGTAAGTTGAAATGATCTCAGGAGTTGTCAGATGTTTGGGTTTTCCCAGGTCACTAAATGTAATAGGGAATGATAATTCTGAGGTGTGAAGAAGACTTGAGTAGTTTCCCAGCCTGAAAGAGACTTGATTTCACTTTCAGAAGAAAAAAAAAATCATAAAATGTTTTAAAGGCAATTTCTTCAAGTTAAAAATAATGTATTTGGCAAGGTTACAGTTTAAACGAACGATAAGAAAGGCAGCTGTCTCCAAGAGCATGAAACAAATTACAAGATTGTTTGTGAACACATCTTCGCTATGAATCATTTTTCATTTAGGTTTAACTTATGGGCCCCAACATTGTCTCCAGCTGCCAAATTACATAAAAGTACTGTGGGTAAATAAAATGTCATATTAGGGAAAGAGTAAAAGTGAGAGACCCAGGCAAGAAGAGGAGAGAGGTGTTTTAAGTAGACTTAGAAAAGACATGGAGAAGGTAGGAAAGTGATTAATTATATGCATGGTCTGCCTCCTTTGAATAATTTTAAGATTAATAAAAGTGCCTCTCCATTTAAAACTAAATAAGAATTTGGATCTATATCAAATACAGAATTCATAAAAGGGAAATTTCATGATGTACATGACTTTACATCTGCCTTTTCTGTGTAGTGGCATATTGCTTTACAAAACCCTGAAGTTTTTTAGTGTAAAAACTGAGTTTCTGCTACAGAACTGAAGGAAAAAACAATACAAAATTAAATATGACAAGACATTTAAAATATGTATATTGAAATTAATACCTGAAGTTTTTACCTTGCAGAAACTTGTCAGAGCTAATGTCTGGTGTAATTTTTGTGAATAATTAAATTCAGCTGTCAGTTGTGTAAAATAGCTTTCAGTTTGAGAAACTTCATTTAGTAAATTTTATAGGTTGAAGACTTATTTTCTCTAGATTAACAGGATTAGTGAATAATAGATACTTTGGTACTCCCTGTAGGTTCTCCAGGTCCCCATTTGGATCACTAGGTCCTGTGGGTTTGGGTTGTACATACATCCCCCAAAATTGTTAGTGACAACTTTTCCAGTTCTGAATTTAGATTGATACTTAATTTCACACTCAGAAATAAGTCTCCTGAAGTCATTGAGTCTACTGATACACTTTATATTGAATGCATTGTTAGGATCCTTGCTAAATTAGAGAGCTTAAGTTTTCCAACTTGGAAATAAATTGAGCTAATGAGGAATTTTAGGGTTTTTAATGCTTTTCTATGTCAAAATTTTAGTCTTGATGGTGGTGAATTATTTGACCGGATCACAGATGAAAACTACAATCTAACTGAGTTGGACGCAATCCTGTTCACCAAACAGATTTGTGAAGGAGTCCACTACTTGCACCAGCATTATATTCTGCATTTAGATCTGAAGGTCAGTAGTTCATACTCTCCTCTCTTTGACGATGCTGTGGTTTGGGCCACCACAGAGTCTCTCATTACAAGAGTCATTTCTCATTTCGGGGACTTACGACACAAAGGAAGACTTAATTCAATAGCCACAATGAATGAAGCTCTAGAGATTCATTACTTTTTTGTTCAGTGTCTATTTGGTTGCTTGCTTGGAATCATGAAATGAACAGGGTTCTGTGCTTTTGCCTCTCTTAAATCAGAAGCTTTTCATTCTGTGTGGAATTAAACAATGCCCTTTTGTCATTAATAGAAAAACACACCCAAACTCCTCTTTAGCTAGAAATGCCTGCAGTCTTCCCTCCACAGCCCCTACCCCCCTTGTAACTGTGTTCAAATACCTATTCAGTCTTCTTCCTATTGTTTGTATTCTTTTTCTGCCTGGAACTGAACTGCAGTGAAATGACAGTGTTTTCCTAATGGCCCCTTAGCAAAGGGTCTTTTTCAGAAGAAAAACTAGGGTTTTTTTCTGCTTGTTTATACTGTGCCTTAAACCAATGATGTTAGACCCAGTTGGCCTGTAGACAGTTCTGCATTTATAATAAATTTGGACACCATCATCCCCCCTGTCCCCACCTTGAAAAATATCCTCATTAAAAAAACCAAAGTTTTGCCTTTGTGGGCAAACCAAAGGATGCATTTGATGTGTTTCTTGTGGCTTTTTATGGAATTACTTTTATACTTAAGGAGCAAATCCAGTGGGTGAGCCTCAACCATCAGACTGACTGCCATTTTACACGAGGGGGCCTTTCAATTTCAAAATCTGTCGTCATCTATGGTAAAATACAGGAATATTGTTATATAGGAACAAAAGTTAGACTTCTTTATGGGAGGTCCAAACCCAAACCTTTCACTAACGCAGTATGCCAAATCCTCCTCCCCCATGACAGGAATAGAAGGAAAGGTATTATACTAAACATTATGATTAAAATCTCTGTTACATTCTTTTGCTAGATCTCTCTGTCAAACAGTCATACATTTAACTCAGAATATCCTCTTCTCTCTTTGTAGCCTGAAAACATACTATGTGTAAACCACACAGGAAACCAGATTAAAATTATTGATTTTGGATTAGCAAGGAGGTAAGAAAGTTCAGTTATGAATTTATTAAAAAAAAAAACAAACAAAAACAAACCTAAACAAACCTCAAACCTTCTGACACAATATTGGTAGGTCTTGGGGTTTTTTAATGCATTTTGATGGCTCTAAATAATTCTGCTATGTGAATGAGCTAAGCAGCGTGCTGCTGCAAGCATGTGTTTTCTACTGTGTGCATTAGTTATCTAATTACACTTCCCAAATAACGTTTCTGTTGGATAAAGCTATACTGCTGTTCTAATTATCTCATAATGATTCCCCATGTAGAGCTTTTACTCTAGGGACTCTATGAAGGCTCTCAGAGACTTCTTGACTGCTGGGTTTTATTGTGCAGGTTCAAATCGTGGAAATTATCTGCTAAACTCTTTACATAGATTGAAGGCGGGGAGGGGAAGCAAAACATGTTTGAGCCATCCCATATGTAACAGGAAACACTTGGAAAAATACAGACTTTTCTCCATTCTTTTACGTTGCTGGCATGAGTTTGTTACAGGAAAGCTGTGGGAGCAGGAGTCAATTCCCCTACAATCAAAAGGAACATCTCCTGTTAACAGGAGTCCAGTAAACAGTACAAAACTCTATTTCTTTTCTAAACCCTTTGAGGCTTTTGTGAAGTCAAAATCTGGTATATTGATGCATATATGTACCTACATGCGTGTATGTATCTGTCCAAGGACTTGTTTCTTTTAGAAGTACTTTATGAAAACAGAAACAGTTATGTTGAGGTTTGTGGGGATTTTTTTGAAGGTTTTTTGGTTTTTATTTTGTTTTGTTTTTTAAATTGGGAAGGTAAAGAAGCAATCTTCTACTAAAGCAGCTTTGAAAACAAGATATTCCAGGAAATAGAGAAAAAGCAATACTCTAATGGTTTGTTCTGTCTTTACACAGATGTAACTCCAGCTGCCATCATATGACTATTACTAGTTCAGTTTCATCATATTTCCCTTTTAAGCACTGAAGCAGAATAATTTTCTCCCTATATGGATCAGTGTTTAACTTGCTACAACCCAAATAATCCTCTTGAGAGTCCCACCTTAGCAGTTATATTGTGCTCATATCTGTTATACAGACCTTTGCCCCGAGCTGTAGCTGGGTACATCCCACTAAGCAAATGCTCTCCAAACCTGTTTTCATGGACGCTGCTTTATCTCTTTGATGTTGGATAACATCTGCTCTCAGCAATGATTTCTCTCTCTTTCCGGTCAAGGTACAAACCTCGTGAGAAACTGAAGGTTAATTTTGGAACTCCGGAGTTCTTGGCTCCTGAAGTGGTGAACTACGACTTTGTTTCCTTCCCAACAGACATGTGGAGTGTAGGCGTCATCACATACATGTTGTGAGTAACCCTGTGAGGGGTCGTGGCAGTGGCACCACCGGCTCTGCAGGAGCACACCAGTGGAGGGGATCTGCAGAGCAACCACTGAGCCCAACTCTCTGTGACTCCTCCTAATTCATTCTGTTAAAAAAAACCCCAGCCTTTAATGCAAAGGCAGCTCGCTGTGTGTACAGAGTCTCTAAAAAAACAAACAATCCTTTTGATAAATATGTAAATGTTCTTTGTTGCCATCTTATTTAGCAAGGTAAAATGGGTCAGGTCTTTTTTTTTTTTTTTACTTGGAAAAGTTCCCCAAAGCAGGTCAGAATTTTCATTTTGATTGCATTCTTGAGGACTTAAATTAATTTTCAAATTTGCAATCTAATCATTTTAGTAGCTTAGACTTGGCGTGCGTCTGCACAAAGGAGTTGATGTTGGAGGTTAGGCCACGGGTCTACAAAATGTCATGTCACAAATGGGGTTCAAACCTTTCTCTGATATCTGGATGGTGGCCATGGATGGCCTGTCTGTTCAAAAGCTCTGCCCTCTGGTGAGCTGACTTTGCATCCCAGAATCTTTCCCAGATGCTTTCTGTGAACTGGATACATTTCTGGTTTAGATTTGTATATTAGCCAAAACCCAACTGAATGGAGTAATAAACGACTGAAGCAATAAATCTGGGCTTAGAGACTAATCAAAAAAAGATTGTTCAGAATTCAGTTTAATTCAAGCGCAGTATGGATCCGGCCTTGATTTAGGAAAGCTCTAGAGTCCCCCTAGCTTTCCTAGCTGGGAAAGCACTGAAGCGTGTACCTGCATCCCTGCAGAATTGGTTTCCTTGGAGGTCTATTAACAGCAGATCAGCTGAGCCAACTGCTAGAGAGTAACTCTAACATTACAAGGCTTTATTGCTCCACACTCTTGGCTTAGTTTGGCAGGGATTGAGAAGTGGGACCTCCCACAGCTGGGAGTCTTTCCTCTCCATAAGCTAACAACGATTATAAAGTTGTTAATGCATCTTGCCTGTAACAAATACTCATCTCACTCCCATTCTTTCTCTTTTTTTTTTTTTTTTTTTTTTTTTAAGGCTCAGTGGCCTGTCCCCATTCCTGGGAGAAACAGATGCGGAGACAATGAATTATGTAGTGAATTGCAACTGGGATTTTGATGCAGAAGCATTTGAACAGCTATCGGAGGAAGCTAAAGACTTCATTTCCAGATTACTCGTGAAAGAGAAAAGGTACCTCTTTGTTTGATTGTGAGGACAGTAGCACCTAATAACATTAAGTTCCTCCTAGCCAACGATGTTTGGATTGCAGCCAACAATGAGAATTTACTACGTGACATTTTTGTGTGCTCTCTCTGTGCTTGCTGGGCAGTTCCTCAGGGATCCAAAGGCCCTATTTAAAAGGAAAATGGCTGTGTATCTTGACTGCAGGTAGTTAGTTTTCATGGTAACATCAACACAGGCAGAACAGAGGAAATCTGGGAGGATTTGGTGTCTTTAGTGATCCTTCTCTGAGCAAAAGCGGTTTCTGTTGTTACTTTGGATTCTCACAAGCCCTGACACAAATTGCAAAAACATCTCTCGAATGCCGTGGAGGATAAATGGAAGCTGCAGCTGTGAAAATGTGCATTGTTCTCTTCTAAAGTGGTCCACATGCATTTGGGAGATATTAAGGAGCATTTGGGACTTAACTCTGCATGTGGCTTCTCAGTCTTGGCTCCACTGAAATAAGTGACTGCACGTAGGAAACGAGAGAAGGAGGATGATGTTGATGTCAGACCGTGGCCATGGGGTTGGGTAAGGGAGTAGAGAAGTTTTTCTCTTGCTGAGCAGTGATACAAAACTAATCAAAACAGGAAATGATGCGTACAGTAAAACAGATCGTGTGGTCAAGGGGAGCTCAAAGGAGTGCTTAGAATATTAACAACTTCCACATCGCTACCAAAATCAGACAAATCAGTTCTAGGAATAATTACATTTTGAACAATAAGTCTCATGAAATAATAAACTGAGCTTTAGCGTCTTGCCAGCAGGAGACAGCAAAGGGGCTCTTCCTCAGACTGTGATGGTGATTTGCTGTGAGACTGTAAACTTTGCTTTGGAGTCTTCCCTTTTTCTGTGCAATGGGAATAGCATAGTCTCCCTCTGGAATATCTAAGTCTGGTTAGAAGCTGTGAATGAAAGGCTGCAAGAGTAGAGCATTGTCAGAGAGATGCAAAGAGCAACGATGAATTGGCTTAATTGTTCACAAGGTATATGGGACAGCTCCCGGTGTCCTACAGAGTGGGCACCTTTGCCGTGCTGGGACAGCAGGTCCAGCCTTGGGCAAGATCTGTACCTGCCCCCTCTGAAGAACTAAAACTAGATGTGAGCAGGCAGGAGCTTTCTTTTCATCATCTTCCAGTTTCTTTTCATCAGCTTCCATCATGACAGCTCAGACAAAGCTCAGGAGTTAGGCATAGGCTTTTGTTTTGAAAAATGGCAAATTAAACTTTTTTCTCAGCATCTCTCCCCTAAGATTTCTTCTATTACTGTATAATTCTCAGTGTCTTTTGGATAGACCTTCACATTTGTGCCAGGATGAATGCCAGGATATAATGTGTGCTTAGCTTGGTCCAAGTTTAGGGTGAATAGACAATTGTGCTTTGTAAATATGAGGCACGGGATAAGCCTGCACTATCAGGACAGGCAGATAACACCACAGATACTGTTTTTCTATACACACTGATCTCTTAGATTCACGTAACAAAATGATACATAAGCTGATGAACCTGTACAGCTGCTTCTTCAAAGAAAAAAAAAACCACACCCCAACCCAAGACCTAAAAAGGCAAAATACAGTATTTAACCCACTGCAGAGCCACCAGCAGCTTTTCATACCACTCGCCTCTTACACTGGAGAGTGCAGGATGGCATTAGGATCCTGTGCACCAGGATGAACAGCATCTCAGGAGGCATCTCCACTCACTTGTGTTTGTTGATTTAAAGCAGATGTTTGTTCATTTAAAGCAGTTTCTTTATCAATAATATTGAGGAGTACAGGGCACTGAGGAAATGGCAATGGGGGTAGCTGGATTTACATGGAAGATTTCCTCTCCCGCAGCTGCCGGATGAGTGCAACACAGTGTCTGAAGCACGAGTGGTTAAACAATCTGCCTGCCAAAGCCAAGAAGTTCAAGCTTCGTCTGAGGTCCCAGCTGTTGCTGCAGAGTTACCTGGCTCACAGAAAATGGAAGGTAAATACATAAAGCCTGGCAAATTTACGTCCCAGAGGGAAAATCAGCTCAATACAGGCAGAGCTGTTCCCTCTTTTTCTGTATGATGGCTCACTTTTGTCCATGGGCTTTTTTCTTGTAAATATGAGTTTGGGAAGTCTATTCTCAATTGTAAATTAAATTTTTTCTCCTGCAGAATGATATTGATTCTGTTTTTAGCAAGTTTGGTTTCAATTTTTATTCCTCCTGAGTGGTGTTTAGAAGTTTTACACTTTTTTTTTTTTTTCTCTTTGCGAGTTCAGAGACTTCAGATGCTGCTTCGCTGATATTAAATCTTCTTTCTCTTCACATTGGAGAGACCTTTTCCCATTGACAGCAGTTGTGTTGTTCTGTTGTCGCTGTGCAATAGGGTTACAACCTAAGGCAGTTTTGTGCCTCCCCTTGCAGGGAGGAGGAGTCTGGGAGAGAGAAAAAAAATATGCTCAAACCCATCCAGAGAGCCCTTCAGGACATTTCTCATAACCCCATCCTCCTTCAGAAGTAAATTTTGCATGAAAAAAGTGATAGATAAGAATTTCTAAAAAAGCCTGTATTGGATTGTAGATAATTGGTCCTGGAGGGTGAACACAGTGATCTTGTTACAAATAAGTTGTGGAAATGTGAGGAAAACTCAGGACCATTTCCTTTTCTTTTGTCCCTGGAGAGCTGTAATTCCTTGCCAAGGAGTTAAACTAGAGGCTTATGCTTTTTTCCCACTTCTGCACCACTTGCATCATAAAAAATACATAATCTAAAGGTGTGTAACTGTACAACTCGTAATAAGGCTGCAGAAGTTGATAGTACCAGCAGCCTGTTCTGCAGTAATCAGTGGTTCCCCAGTACAAAGCTGCTCTGCGCTGCAGGCCACACAGGGTGTGGGTCACTGGGGGGTAAATGGATTTACCACAAAGAAAAACCCACATCAGCCTCAGAGAAGGTCCTTTCCCGCAGTTGCACTCACGCTTGGACTCTTCTGTTTTGTTGACAGAAACATTTTTATGTGGTGGCTGCTGCTAACAGGCTGAAGAGATTTCAGAGTACGTCTGTCAAGCTTGAATAAGCTTGTATGAAGCACTGACCACTCTTGGAGATGGACACGAAGCCATGGGACTCAGTATCTTCAATAATTTTCTATGTTTTTTGTTTTATAACATAAGGTTTTGAGTCTATCCTCCTCAAATATTATGTGTGTTAGTGCTAAGGTTCCAGAAGTGCCTCAAGGCAGAGGCACTGGAATAATTTCTAAAAGCAGAAGCTACTTTCTTTGTTTTTAAAAGCTTTCAGTTGTTGTACGTAGTGATGGAAAGACACAGCTGTTATCGGGGCTGATTTCTCACTGAAGGCCGTGATTCTGCCGAGTATTGTTGGTGTGTTTACACTAGAAAACATCATCTCAGTTTTTTGGTTTCTCACACTAAGGATGGGCTCTCTGCAGACTTTCTTCATGACTGTATGTTATCAGTTTTAGAGCACTGCCACAACAGTGGCACAATTTTCCCCCTGGGTGTTTGTTACTTAAAAGATATTTGATATCCTTTTCTTCTATATTTTTTCTAGAAAGATTAATTTTTTTTTCCTCCAAACATGACAATTCAGTGCAACTACTCAGAGTGGAATGGTCTTGGTTTGTTGGGTTTTTTATTCTACTCCGTTCTTTAAAAAAGTCACTTCATAGTTAGGAAATATGAGGAATCCTGGTTTGAAGCAACTTAAGTCTGTCGATGTCGATCCATTGCTGCTTTTTCTTATGGCAAGTTGAATTCAGCTGAATTGATTGAACTTCTGGAAGGAAACAGCTGAAATTGCCACAAATAAAAATTGCCTAATGACTGTTGAGCCTGTGGAAAAAAGATTTTGTGTTGTCCAGAAAGAATGGGTTTCCCAATGTAAGTGCTTCTCATTGACTGTGACTGCAGCCCTTTTTTTAAGTTTTAGTTAGGGGATTTTATTCTCCTGACAACTTTAATGAAGTCTGAGAAGTTGATATGGTGTGATATGCAAAATAGGTTTTATTGCTGTTCAGTGGCAGGGAAATGGTGCATTGCCAGGCTCTCCTTATAGCTCTGGGAGGATGCTGAAGCCATTTTTTCCTCCACTTTGCTCTTGAACATTAAATGTTTTCTTCACGATACTAACTTTTTCCTGATGTATGGAGTTGGAGCCACTTACAGTATCTCAGCTAAAAGTATTAACATTATTTATTAAACCTGTGATTTACCTTCATTCCAGTTCTAGATTATGCAATACTCAGTGTGAGTTGGATGAGCTCTGAGGAAAACCAGAAACTAATAGCAGTAAAACTAGCTTTCCAGCAAAGGCATCAAACCACTGGAAAGCTCCCTGTAACTTTATGGACTTTCATGTCCCTTGAATTAGAAAAAGTGTTGGTTGCTAGTTAAGAGGTTTGTAAGAGTGGCTTCCCCTGGTCTAGTGATCTTTTCCACTGTAGTGCTTCTCACTTTGCGGAGTCCTGAATTCTGGACTTCTGCAGCGCTTCCAGAATTCAGACAGAGAATTATTCAAATCAAGTGAAATAATCTTGACAATGTGTCACCTTCTGTGAAGGCCCACTTTTGTTCGTGTTTTCCTTCCACAGTGGTTTTGCACGCAAATGTGATGATATTAATTGGTCTGTATATTTCTGAATTAATACTAATAAATTCTATTAAAGTGGAAGAACGAGTCTATTCCTCAATTTTTTGTTCAAACCATTCCACCAAACCTGAAAGCATCTCTGAGTAGGTCTCACCAACAGAATGTTAATGTATGAGGTGGGATTCTCTCCCATCCTGAGGACCCTCTGCTACGTATTGGATCAAGACTTTAAATGGCAGACATTTAGTTAAGAGCTCTTACTCAATGTGAGTTAATTGTCCAGTATTTTCCTGCACATCAGGCGTTTGTTGGGAGTCCATTCCCCGATAGTTGCTGTTACATTTCAGAACTCGCATCTGGAATGAAATTAGCTCTTGCTAATTAAAGTAAAGTTGGCCTCAAGCGATTTCCTCTTTTTTGTGGATTGGGAGAAGTGAAAGGAAAATGTCTGATAAGTTTTAATTTTCCAGTTACTGTGTGCTGCTTCCTCTGTTTTTTTTAAGAGGGTAGCATTCGGATGCTCTCTGTCTCCTTGTTGTGGTGTCACCCCAGCCAGCAGCCAGAACCACACAGCCACTCGCTCACTCCCCCCAGTTGCGATGGGAGAAAGAGTCAGAAGAGTACAAGTGAGAAAGCTCCTGGGTTGAGATAAAGACAGTTTAATAAGTAAAGCAAAACCCAGGCACGCGAGCAGAGCACAACAAGGAATTAATTCACTACTTCCCATGGGCAGGCAGGTGTTCAGCTGTCTCCAGGAAAGCCGGGCTCAAACGTCCCCCCTTCCAGCTTCCCCCAGCTTTACATACTGAGCTTGATGTCACATGGTATGGACTATCCCTTTGGTCAGTTGGGGTCAGCTGTCCCAGCTGTGTCCCCTCCCAACTCCTTGTGCCCCCCAGCCTGCTCCCTGCTGGGGCGGTGTGGCCCTGAGAAAGGGGCAGAAGAGGCCTTGAGAGCTTAGCAACAACTAAAGCCACCAGTGTGCTATCATCTCCGTCATCCCAAATCCAAAACAGAGCCTAACACCAGCTGCTAGTAAGAAAGTTAACTCCCTCCCAGCCAAAGCCACAACACTGATACATATTTCCTTTCTGTTTCCTACAAAGAGAAGGTGCACCTGGCCACCAGGATTATTATTTTGTTCCTAATAGAAAGCAATCCCTTTACATTTGGCAGCCATCATGTGGTTCTGCAGTACAGTGAAACGCACCCCTGCAGCCTCAGGGGATGCTTCACCATGTCCTGTGCATTTTGCTTTGGGGGTCTACAAGAAAAGCTAAAAGGACAAAGCACAGGTGACCTGTAAGTATGACAAAAAGAACTGGACCCATACACTGATACCTAAAGCAGTTAATGGTATCAACTGTCATAGTTCTGATGCAATCTGTGTCACCCAGGTGAGCAGGGAGGTGTTAAATACTGTTTAAGCCATTAAAATACTGTTGAGAAGCTCAGATGGGAGCAGTATTTCAACTAAGAGCTCAGAGGTAAGATAATTTATCTTGCTTTATACGGACACTTGGCGTTTTCTAAGGTGTTCTGAAACCAGGGTTTATGAAAGTTAACTTCTCTTTGCACACCCCAGGCAGAAAATGTGCAAGAGAAACGGGGAGAAGACTAAATGGGTTTTATCAAAAAAGTTACACCAGCCCTGTACTGCAAAAAATTGTGATTTTTCTTTAAAAAAAAATAAAATAGTTAACACAAACTGCAGTTTGAGTAGTTGGGATGGAAGTGTAGGGCTGCAGAAGTTGCCTCTAAGAACTACAGGGCAGGGCACTCTGTCCTCTTTACAAGTTTGTGACACCAGATGCAAAATCCTGTATTATTATCCAGACAAGATCCTTGTCCCCTGGCTCTCTTCCTTCTTAAAGCACAGACAACTCCTGTGTGGCTTTTATTTTGTGCTCTAAGGGTTTTATGTATGACAAGTGCCAAGAACCTGATGTCATCATACAAAGCTTTTCTTTCCAGTATTTTTATTTCTTGAAATATTTGGGACCCCTTACAAACACGAGAGACTTCAGTCCCATACAGGTCATAAAACCAAGTCACATTCAGTGACTAAACAATATTTCTTCAACAGTAAAAAAAAATAAAAAAATCAGTTTTAATTCCTCTGCTGGTTTTGCAGTTTAACGAGGCACCGTTGGTCCCCTCCCTCTTTTTTCACTGACAGCTTCCATCCAGGGGCCCAAGGAGATGTAACTTACAACTTATTTACACTTAGCACATCATTAGAACGTTACCTGCTTCCTGCAGCAACAGAATGAAGCTGCTCTACCACCTAATGCTGTAGCTGCTCAGGTACCAGCCTGGCACGTAGTCAGACAAGCTCCTTGGAAAATCACCTCAATTCTGGTGTCATTTACTAAAAGTAACATTCTTAATTACTTAAAAACTAACTGATAAAATCAGCTGGCTACCAGGCAGCCATCACTGATATGCTACTGGAAGCCTTGTTAGAGCAGACAGGGGGGTTAAAATTAGGAGCAAGCGGCAGTGGTATTACTGGGTGGCACTACAGAGACAGTACCCCTACTTGTCTCTTGCGCCTTAGCAGCATTTTCCAGGATTTTCTTTTTCCATTCTTCATAGTCTTGCTTTGTTTCCGTCTTTGGCCGTTTACATGGCATCTCCTCATCATCCTCAGATCCTGTGAGAGAAGGAGAAAGTCAGTGAGAGGCAATCATGGGCAATATGTTGCTGGGAATAACCACGGCAGGAAGGAAACGTACAGACAGATCTGTTCCTGTGTTACCTAATTCTCTCTTGCTGCTCCCCTCCCCTACCAGAAGAGTCACCTTTTCACCTCTGTGTCTGAATGCAAGAGCTGTCCTTAATGCTACCAGGACTACTCGCTATAAACACCATTATCTGTCTCCTAGCTTCTCTTTGTCCCTTCGTTAGCCAGTGGTTTGCAGAACGGAGCAGCTGCTAGGAACTGCATGTTATGGTTTATTACACAACTAAAATATTGAGCAGCACTAAAGCTGGGAACCGCTCTGCTGAGGTGATTTTAGTTTGCAGCTAAACACAACTTACCATCTTCCTTCTCCCAGTGCTCCAGGTTGGTCTGCAAGCTTTTGGGTGTCTCTGCAGCCAGTGGAACGTCTTCTTCTAAAAAAACAAGTAAGTTGCTTTACTTCTGAACGGTGTTTGGGGCCCTACGGGTGGTGGTCTACACGCAATTCTTTGGCAGCAGTGCCACCTTCCAGAAGTATTGTCTCCCACTCAGAGCAGCTCCCTGGTCCAGCCTGATGCCCAAGCTCTACATGCAGAGGTGTGGGCACACTTTGAGGGTTGCAAGGACTGGTTGGCTGCTTTAACTAGTGCTGCTGCTGCATCTGTAACCACGGTCGTACCCCAAACCCACACTGCTACCCTGCTTGATTACTCAGGTAGGACTCTCAGTTATTTTTTTCTCCTTCTATCCCATTTCCACGCTTTGTATTATAGATGCCCACAACATGCTGGGGGCTGTCCAGGTGCACACTCTTCCCTGAACTGATCCAGAAACTCCTGGCTGCTCTTAGCTGCTTTAGTGGTGGGGTAAGGTTTTGGGTTTTTATAGGGCACTGCACTATGGGAAGGTCCATGCCTAGGGAGAGAACAGCAGCTTTTGGTTTGGATTCAGGCAGCACATGCCAAAAACCTTCATGATGTTAAGTGTGAAGACAGGGTGAAGGAGGGGTAGTGTCAGTGGGACAGTTGGAATGAAAGCCTGGGAAAGGAGAAAGGAGGCAAGTAGGAAGGAGCAGAGATATAAGGACAGGAAAACGTGTGTCGTATTTCCATCTTCCTCCTCCACAAAAAGAAATGGAGGGAGCTGCAGGTTCAGGACCAGGTGAGAAAGATTCCTCGTGTTTGCCAGCCATATGTGGAGGGATGGTGTCAGGTAATGGCTGAATTACTACCAGAAGAGCAAGGCTTAGGCTTGTTAATCCTGCAGTGGGGGAAAGGAAAACACAGAAGTGAGTCAGTCCAAGCAACAGAGAGGTAGCAAGATGTTTATGTTAATTTGTGCGTCATGTTGCCATGTTAACGGGATGTAGAAAGCAAGCAAGAAGGAGGAATTCAAGATAGGTCAGGTAGTATGGGAGATGCAAGGAAGAAATTGCAGCAGCAGAGAATGTAAGGAACAGTGAGCATTTGAGAAGAGAGGAAAATATTTATTTTTGGCCTTGACATAAGCTAAGCTGTTTTGACTTCCCCAGAAGCAACTACTGTGACTGGGAACTGGGCTATGGAAAACATGTTGGAATGGATGGGCAGGTTTGGCTGAAAGGCAATGGCTGAAAGCGATCAGAAAAAAATCACCAGCAGAAAAGGATGGGGCACTGAGAGGCCAGGCGATGGGTGTGCTGTGGTACAGGGACAGAGCCAAAAAACTTACTGCTGAGTTGCTGGCTTATCTTCTCCAGCTGATTGCACAGCCGGTCAAATATTGCTTTTTTCACCCCAGATGTAGCCAACATTTTAGTTTTTTCCACTTTTAGCTTCAAACACCTACAAGAGAAAGTTACGTCTGTACAAAGCAATATTCAAGCAACTATCACTCAGAAAAGGTGACATTTACTACACCAACACCGCCTGTGAGAATCAGGAATGTAGACCTGAGTTTTTGTCCTACCTAATCCTTGTCTTGCTCAGAAACCAGTCAATGCAGCTCAGAAATTAAGACCCAGGGTTAGTTCAAGTTACACGAGGAAATTCTATCAGGAAAAGGTACTTTTCAGATTTTGAGTGAACCAGATCAAAATCCCACTACTGCAAAAAAGATGAATGGGGCCCCTGTGTCAAGAGAACATCTGTCAGGAGCCGAGCAACTACACAGCACCTGAATTGCTTCATAAGACTGTTACAAGGTGTAATACTGAGAAGGAAAGGGTTGGCAGAGTCATGTGCTCCTCACACCCAGCTTCCAAGCTGATGCAGGCCTACAGCCATTCGATCCATCTCCCAAAGCTTTTTCCTTCTTCAGAATGGCTGCTTCTTGGTGCTCAGAAGTAAGCTAGTAGCCATTCTTCCACCTTGAGCACTATCTCACTAAAAGCCACTTTTTGCTTTGTGCCCAGCTCAAATCTATCCTGACAAGGGGAAAAAAATTAATCCCACTAAATGTGAAAATGTTACTAGGGAATGATGTTATGCTGGTTAGGCTGAGAGGAGGAGGATGAAGTGCAAAACACTAACAGAAGTTCTACAGCCACTGCCATGGAATTACCCACAGCATCCACTTAGGCACCAGAGGAGACAAGTTTCATTTATTTTACGGTAAGTAACTCAAGATCCTTTTCTGTATATTTGATGTAATACTTCTGCTTTCTCCTGAAGGCAAAGGCAGTATAGGTTGGAGACAAGGCCTGGTTTGTGACAGCTGTCTCCATTTCCAGGACCAGGGCAGCAAGATGGACTAAGCAAGACCCTTCAGACTATTCAGACAGGCTGAACGAATCAGCTGCTAACATTGCAGGCACTGTTTCGGTTCGGTGTCTCACAAAGCGTTTAAGCCCATTAAAGATCCCCCAAGCTATACTCACCTGCATGCAGTGAATAGTGCAGCTGTTATAAACAGTGGTTTTGAGAAATCAAGGTCCTTTTGCTGTGCTTCAGAGAGGCTGGATTCATACCTAAAGAACAGGAATAACAGAGATAACTCTATAGTGCATTTGCCTCCAATGAAGCTGTTGAAATGAAGTTGTCACGTGGTACTCGGCAGTTGAACAGGTCTCCTCTTGGATCACTTGGTCCTTTGCAACCCAGTCAAGCAGAAACAGCTGCTACTGACTGAGAAGAGCAAGAGAGACTAGGGAAAAGAAGGGAATCAAGATGACCTCCTCCTTTTGAATTAAAGATATTTTAAATTAGGGATCTGGATCTAGGCATGTCAGTAAAATCTATTTCTTCTGCTGCCTATCCACACAGCACTTTTATGTCTACCTTACATCAAAAAGTTACAATAAGATGCTTTGCATGAATCCATCCTATAATAGAGAGTAGAATTACAGTTTCTCTGATTCCTCTAATATGTATATTACACAGATGAAGGCTTAAATATAGGACGTGATGTGACAGATGTGCAGCACTAAAGAAGAATTGAGTTTTTTCTTGTCCAACTGTCCCCAGATATTATTTTTTTTTTAGTTTGTAGCACCGACAAGCATACACAGCCTTTGTTCGCTGACCTGCAACTCAGGATATTCTAAATCCCTAACAGCATTTAAATATATGCTGGCAAGGTGACAGTGCTCCAGAACAGAACTCTTCAGTGATTGTAACACATACTTTAACAAGAGCAGAGTGCAAAATTTTAGTTAAATCTGTTGAATGTCCATTGAAGTGTTCCATCTATTGTTTTTACAGATAGAGTACTGTGCATTGTAAAAGATCTGCTCCTCCAGAAGGGAGGATTGGTTTCTACTGAGCGTTACATCTGAACTGTGACATGATCCACAGTTAAATAAAAGACAACGTAACGCTATGGACAAATGCAGGGACTAAGAGTCCTACATTTTTCATACTATTCCCAGTTGAAGAACTAGGACTTGGACAATGACTTACTGAGATGCCCACACTCAAGTCCTTCTGACACATCTTCTAAAAAAGTGGCCTAAACAAATCACCGGAGTGTCAATGCTCACAACTCACCTGAGCACACCAGTCAGTGGGAGATACCTGGCCCTTCAAACCATCAAGCTCTTTACACTTCTTCACACAACAAAGAATCTTACTAGTGGTTACCAGTGTGCTCGCAAGAGCTTCCTCACCTCTGCAGTATTTTTGAAGCAGTGCTCACTGCCTCTGTGCAGCAGAATTGCACAGCCAAGTCTCGCATTCCCAGCCTGGGGTTCACCTCTAGCAAACACTCCAAAGACTTCATGGAGCTCTGGTAGGTCGTCTTGTTCAAACCGGAGAGTTTAACAAAATAGCTCTTTCAAGAAGACAAAGACAAACCCCAAGAATTAGCAAGATTCCTTCCCAACTTCTTATTCAGGCAACCAAAATAGACTAGGGAGAAACTGCACAACATCATAAAATAAAGTTTGATTGCTATATTAAACAAATTTGTGCAATGATCATTGTAAGCTTTGACTGCACACAGAAAGATTAACCGCCTAGGAATGTCACATCTTTCAATGTGGTGTTATTTTTAGACCACTTAACTGGAAGTGAGGTTTGTCTTTTCCATACATGACGTGGCCCTTTTATTACAAGGTGGTTGAAAACAAAGGTAACTACGATCTGGGCAGCCTGAAGAGCTGACCAGTGCTTTCATGTTGTTCCTCATGGGGTCAGGTCCAATTAAGTTCTTCTTTGTCTGTGAACTGACAATCAAGAACATCTTGTACCAGACATTACTTTGGCAGCTCAGTGCCATTTACCTGGCAAGTCTGAAGGTGGAGGTTTACAGGTACCACCACACTGAGGGATTCCTCGGAGCCACAGCCTCCTTTCCTCAGTAAAAGGGATAGATACTAAATTTAACATTCTTGCTGGTATTTCACTGAATTTCACTGAATTTTTAGAGTTGGCAGGGACCATAGAGATCATCTAGTCCAACTCCCCTGCTGAAGCAGGATTGCCTAGA
>JAOXJM010000063.1:32341390-32363252 GCA_026413425.1 Tringa solitaria
AAAGAAGGGGACTCCACACCCTCCCTGGGCAGCCTGTTCCAGGGCTCTGGCACCCAGTAGTTTATTTGTGACTGAAGGCGCTGAAATTATAACAAAGCAAGCTCAACTTGTGAAGTGACTACGACACAGCTCAATTTGCCCCGTTTCAAACTCTGAGTAGTGAGAGCTCTAACTCGGTTCAGCAGCACGGGTGGGGTGACGGCAGTTATTGCTGTCCCTTTCCTGCCCCCAACACGCGCTACCCAGAAGAGTGATTTTAGTAGAGTGATGGAGCCAGCCGGGTCACACGCTGTCTCTTACTTTGTCCACTGGCAGTTTCAGGAAGCCAGCCGCCAGGTCCAGGCACATCACAGCGCTGCTCGTCGCCGTCATCTGGGCCATTAGCCCCGTGCATTTCACCTGGCACAGCCGCAGGTACTCTTCAGCTTTTCTGTGAAACACCCGGCACACCAAGCCCCCGTTAACAACACCGCGGTGAAGAAGTCACAAAATCACAGAATCTTCATGGTTGGAAGGGAACTCTGAGATCATCAAGTCCAACCACAAAAAAAACCACGCAAAAACCCCCCCAAACCCACACCACACCCACCCACAAACAGACACAAACCAATAATCTCGGACACTAGAGCATGCCCTGAAGAGCCATGTCTACACGTTTCTTAAATTCCCCCAGGGGTGGCGACTCCACCACCTCCCTGGGCAGACTGTTCCAGTGCCTGACCACCCTCTCAGTGAAGTAATTCTTCCCGATATCCAATCTAATCCCCCTCCTGCCCCAACTTCAGACCATTTCCTCTGCTCCTCTCATTACATCCTAAGCGGGTGCGAGCGGAGGGGCAGGAACAGGCCCGAGGCCCGCCCGGCCCAGCGGCCCACCCCCAGGGGCGGCTGAGGGAAAAGGGGGAGCCGCCAAGGCCCCTCCGTGCCTCAGGGAGGCCCGCGGGCCCAGGCCGGCGCCTCACGGACGGACCCGCTCACCCGGCCGTATCCGGGGACCGCCGCACAGCCCCTCTCTGCAGGGGAGGGCACCGATCCCCCCAGCTACACCCCCCGCCCTGTCATAACTGCCGCCCAGGGGGAGCCGCCCCGCGGTACCTGACGACGGCGGGCTCGGCCAGGCCCAGCCGGGCGGCCAAGCGCCGCACCGCGCCGCGCTCCATGCCGCCTCCCGCCCGCGCTCCCCGCTCCGGCAGCCGACTGGCCGGCCCGGCCGCCAATCATCCCCCTCTAGCGCCAATCGTGCTGGAGATGGGCCACTTCCTCGGAGCGGGCCAATGGGAACGGCCGCAGGGCGGCGGCGGGGCGGGGCGGCGCGGGCGGCGCAGTCACATGACGGCGCGCGGCGCTGTGGGGCGTGGCTGGTGGGGGCGGCTTGTGGCGGCAGCGGCGCGACCATGGTGAGGGGCCGCGGGGCGGGCGGGCCTCGGCGGGGCTGGAGGGTGCGGCGGGCGCTGCGGGGTGCGGCCCGGGGGAGCCGGCACCAGCCTCCTGTGGGTGGGAGGGGTCCGGCCCACTCCCGCCGGTGGCGCACGGGGGGGGGGGGGGGGTCCTGCTCGCTGCCGCTCGGGAGCTCCGTCAGCGGCCGCCCTCGGCTGGCGGGGGGTGCGGGCCTGGCGGGGCAAAGGGGGGCGCGGAGCCGCGCCCGGAGGCCGCCGCCTGTCCCGGGTGGGGCTGAGGTGAGGGCTGGGCCCGCTGTGCCCCCGGTAACGGTTCGCCCTGTGGTGAGGGCGGCTGCCCCGGTCGGTGCGGGTGGCTGGGCGAGGCGGATGTGCGGGTCGGGGGAGGCGGGTGTTTTATATTAGGGAACGGCTGCCGGCGCTTGCGGTCAGGATTCGGTGTGTTCTAGCCTGCTGCTCCTGTCACAGACCCGAGGTTCTGTCCTTCCCAGCGCTGTGCCTGTGTCCCTCCCGCTGTCCGCCCCGTCGGTTGTTCCCCCCCCAGCTCCGGGGCGGCTGTCTGGGGCTCACCCGGTGACCCGACCCGCCTTTCTCCTCCCGCAGGCGGGGGGAAGCGGGGGGGGGGAGTTGTGCGTTGGTGCGTTGGTGGGGCCTGGCTTGGTAGGGATGTTTTGGAACAAACGTTGGTGTTTATATTAGAGAGGCAGAGCTGAGATTTCAGCGTGGAGGAAGCTCTCATTGAGAAACACTTTTCAAGGTTTGATAAAAATGAGAGGACAATCAAGTTTCCGAGTAAAACTGAAAAGTCTGTTTAGTCCGTCTCCTACGGTATTTAACATTCAATAGGATTTTAAGCGGTGCTTGCTGTAACCATCACAGTGTGTTGACTAGTCTAAGTGTGGAGCATAAACATACTAACAGGATCTAGATGGTGAGTCAAAAAAACACCTGAATGTGTTATAAAGCAGGGATTGCACAGTTCCTAGGCTTTTGAGACACACTTTCTTTTTAAAGTGATGTTTATGTTGGTATAAGGTTAACACTGTATCCTGTAGAGGTCTGTGTGGGAGCAAAACCTGTAATGTTAGTTGAAAGATGAATGGAAAATACTTAATTGGATGATGAGAAATGCTAAATCTGTATAGATAGCGGTCTCTGCCCCACACATACTTCATGGTAGTCATTAATTCACGAATGACACAACTTTCCTCTGCCTGTCACTTCCATGGGAACTGGCCTGAGACCTGTCTGTCTCATGGCCTCTAAGAGTAGCTGACATCAGGTGATTCAGGAAAAAGAAACTTAGAGGTGTTTATAGATGTTAAACTTATGAAGATCCCCTTTACCCAATTAGGCTCCACTGCCTGTTTCCTTTGCCAAGCTTGGCTTAAACCTTGAAGCTGAATGTTTAAGTAGCTTCAATAGGACTGACTTTAAGAGGACTCTGGCTTTGCTTGATCGTTCCCTGAACAAAAAATCCAGCCCCTTGATTCTTGTTAATGTCTTGTGGCTTCCTGTGCCCGTACCAGTTTAAACATGAAAATATTTTGTTCTCTTTGGTTCGTCTCTGAGCTCCTATACTGTGAGATATAATGGAAGTTCTGGAGTTTCCTTAAATATTGCAGAATAATACTTCCTATATGGTATCAAATGCTTCTGCATTTTTTGTTAATGCCAAGCAGCAAAATGATTTTTACAGCAACCCATTGTGTGTGCTCAGGATTCATCTGTATTTGTTGTCCTGGTCAGCTTCTGTAGCTGACCCATCTTCTGTCTTGGGAAGCATTCATTTCAAATGTCTCAGCGGTGACTGACTGGCAGATAGTCCTAATGGCATCCAGCTAGGAGGAGGCAGAAAAACCTCCTTGGATAAATCTCGTTTGTTGTGGTTCTAAACACAAGTATGTGAGCAAACAGAAGGAAAAGTCATGTGCAGGATAGTCTGTAAGCACATCGGTTATCTAAAGAAAAGTACATAATTGTTTGGAGATTAGATGAAAATGCACTTTAGAATGGAACAGGAGCAAAAGCTTCTACTTTGTATTATTTGTGTTCTGCATCCAGCTTAAGATACCTCTATCATCAGAATATGTGTGGTTTGTAGGCTCCACAAGCTTACCTTGGATTCTGCTGTATTTCAACACTATGTAATTCTTGCTCTTGAGCAATTTACCAGATTTTTGAGTGGAATGGGCATCTTAACTAGTCAGCACACTTACCCAAAGTAATAACCATCTCTGGAGTGCAGCTAAGTCTCAAGTATGAAACTAAGTATGACTCTTATGAAGCCTTGTCCTGGAGCTGAATGTTAGAAAATAAGTAAATCATACACAGTAAGTGTAATGTTTACTTTATATATTCAAGAATAGTTGCTATTATGAGGATAGGCAAGGTCCAGAATAACGTGTGCTGCTGTGATAATACTTTTCTAATAGTTATCTGCAAGATAACTTGTAATACCCACTCTGATCAGGCAGCAGACTTCTTCCAAGCTAGCTCAAGGTTTAAAGAAAATTCTTATTTTCCAAGGCAACTTACAGTTCACCAGCCTTTATTTAAAAAAAATAAGGTAAAACACAACAAACAAACCAAACAAAGAATCAAAGCCTGAAACAAAGAAAAAAAACTCTCACCAAAAGCCAGCTCTGCTGTGTGTTGGGACTTCCATAGCTTGCATGCAGAACTTATGATAGTCCTTTTTTCAAAGGCAGAAAAAGCTTCTGGCCTCTTGCACAGAAAGTTGATAGTGTACCTGTAAGAGGCAGTTCTGTGCCTTCCCCACTGCTCTCTTGCTTCCTTGTGGCTTCAGAGGAAAGAAGGTTAGGGAACAAGTAAGCAGAAAACTGTGTTCGCATCAGCTCTCCTTTTTTCTTCACCATTTGCAGCCTATCTCATTGGGGTAGGGCTGAGGATTTCTAGAGTCCAAAAGGCTGTGTAATTGCTTACCTTGTGTTCATGTGGGATTTTATACCTTATTGTACATGCTGTTGACAAGGCAGGACGTTCTGTGCCTTGGTTACGGAGTACTGCTGCTTTTCTCCGGTGTCAAAGATCTTCCACTTCAAGATTCTTGTTTGTAGATTGACGTAGGACTCCACAGTGCAGTTGCATTTTTGATAAAATGACACTTGAAAATACCATCTTGTATTATTAGTTACCTAATTTGAAGCAGAAGATACAGAACATAGTCAGCTTTATTCTGCGTTGTACCTGACAGAAGAACTGGTTTCTGGTTTGGTGTGTGCCCCGCTAACTGTCATTGGTAGGCTTTTGCTCTCTGTTCTCTTTACTTCAGTTGCTTTTTGCTACAACTTCCTCAAAGGTCAGGCATATGTATCAGGATATGTGTATTTCAATGTGATTTTTTTTTGTATCACTTGACAATAACCAAGTTATGTGTGGAAATGCTCTAGTTCTGGAGCTGAAAGTAGCTTGCTTTCTGAAGTAGAAAGAAAAGGGTAAGGGGATAAATATTCAGAATTTGAAAATGGAAAAGTAAGAGAGTGGGAAGTTGTTCTGTGCTGGTTCAATTGTGTGTTTGTGACAGTCAGTGGTAGGTTATCTCACTGCCTGTGCAACTGAAATGCTGAGATTGGCTTTTCTTTAGCCATGAAGTGCAGTACCCTTGTAGTAAAGACATCTTTATTTAGACCAATTGCCTTCTCAGTCTTCAAATCAGAAGAGATGAATGTAATTTTACTCTTAATCTTCAGGAGACACAGAAGAAAAAAGTTAATCTGTTGTGCTAGCATGGAAATGCTGTTCTTGATGAACTCAGTCACCTGTCACATTATGACAATCCCAGTGCTGAGTACAGTGTGGGACTTTGCTGCTCAAATTTAGAGCAGAAATGGAAATACTGTCCGTGTCTTCTGTTGATGCAGACAGGATTTGATGTAGAGCAGACTCTTTTTTCATTATAAATGGGAAAACTGGGTCTGACAGATCCAGTATAATCTGAAGTGTAGTCTTAAACTCATAGTAGCTGTTATGCTTTAACCAGTGGCTTTTACCCCAAAAGTAAGAAAACTGATGCATGTGGAGGCTGCCAACCACGTCTTAGGGCAGTAGCAAATATTATGTGTTTCAATAAATGCTTTAACTTGATGTTGCTTTCAAAAGGCCTTCTTTTCACAGCCCTACTTGCAAGGTTTTATGTGGTTGTTGGGTGAATGCCAAACTATTAATCAGCTGGGCTAGTCTTCTAGCTTATTAATTGCCTTACAGCCTAAACAGCTCTTCCAGCACTATGTGGCCCCGTGAACAACTGGGGATGGAAAAGCAGGACTGGTAGCTGTGTAAGCTTAATGCCCGTTGGGAGAAAGGGGGCTTAGGAAGTTGTGGTTAGTGTTAACGTTACTCCACTGGGCTTTAATATAGAGGTATCTGATGTGGATAGAGCACGTGGCGTTCAGCTCAGTAGTGAAATATCTAAAGCACTACTGTGGCTTCAGGGGACCGCAGGGTGTCGGAAATAGGGTCTTCTAGCCACTTTCACCTTACGCTTAAATTGCTTTTTGGAAGACCCGTTCTTTATGTGATTAATTATAGAGAGAGCTTTGTTAGAGGTGCAGTTACTCTAATTAGAAGAGGTAGGGTTTCTTTCTGTTGACAAAATAGACATGTTAATTAGTTATTGTGAATGATTTGAATATTACTGAGGCATGTTGAGTCATAGAAGTGATGGTTGGAAGGAACTTTATTTTATATAACCTCCTGCTTGAAGCAGGATTGTCACCCTTGTTTTTGTGTAGCTGGCTGATAGAAAACCTTCAAGGGCAGAGATTCACTGCCTATTTGGGCATGATCAAGGCAAGAACAATATTGCATGGTGCTGTCCGTTTTCTGTATGTAGAAGATGATAGTGGGGAGATACTGTCTGTGACTCTTATTGGAGAGATTCCAATTGCAGAACAAGAATCCAATTAAATATGGGAGAAAACAGTAGTTAAGAGGAGACTAGGAACCTTCTGAACACAGTGGATGGGAAGAGTAATATAAATAGTTGAGAAATTACTGAAGCTGCAGTCTTGGAGAACCTGCTGTGCAGACCACTGTGTATGTGGTGTTTGTCAAGACTGGAGAAGATGTGATACAACATCAGTGCTTTTATCTCTGCCGGTATTTCAGAGAGGCCATCTGAAAACAAACAGCAAGATTAGGAGTGGCTGTGAGGCTTTAATGAGATATTGAAGAATGGGCTTAAACAATAGGTGGATGGTGGTGTTTCCCTGTAAGGTGTTAGGAGGAAGGCTGGTTGCAGGTGCGGAGAGTATTAGGGACCTAAGTAGATTTGGACATCTTAGAGGATAAGGTAAAGATGCTCATGGGAACTAATCTCATTGGTCTGGTAGACAGCAGGGAGCAGCTGCACTAGGAGAAGGTCTATTATGTTTGTGTTGGGAGGAAGTGTAAGGCTGTAAGCAATGAATTTAATCAATATTGTAAAAAAATTCAGTATGATCCTTGAAAAAAGGCTCATGAAAGCCTGGAATGTTCCTCTTTAAGGAGAGTTAATAGGAAGAGGGTCACTGCGACAAGCAAGGGACATAAAGAGTTGTTGCTTCTCTTCAGTTTTATGTTGCTTTTTGCAAGTTGCTTCTACCTTCTGGAAAGCACTAACTGTACTTTATCCTTTGCTTATCTGAAACTTGCCTTTAATGGAGTTGTGTGGCTCAGCAGTTAATTGAGAACTTGTGAGTACAGGAAAGCATCTGTACAGTTGCAGTGTGTGTGCTCTGGGCATTGCTTTGAAGTGGAGGGAAGTAACAGTGCTTCCTCTCAGCATAGTGATGCCTTTGCCTTCTCTGGAAGCTTTTTCTTGCTGGATACTTGCACTGGGTATCATGGGTAACACTACGTGTTAGAAGGGAAGAGTTGACCCTGTTTTGTCCCCTGTGGCTTTGTGCTCTAAGAAGCAATGGTACTCACAGGCTCCCCACAGCCTGTCTCCTCCCTGCTTTCAAGTTTTTGTGCAGTACTGGAAACCTTCTCCCTTAAATATCATGGATCTGACAGCTCTCAAGTGGTCACGCTGCAGTGTCACTTGCACTGTGTTCTAAACTACAGGAAACCAGTTTGAATCAAGTCATAAACAGCTTCATGAAAATAATTGCATTCTGTTGTTTTCTTCCAGCCAACAACACAGCAATCTCCTCAGGATGAGCAGGAAAAACTCCTGGATGAAGCCATTCAGGCTGTGAAGGTGCAGTCTTTCCAGATGAAGAGATGCTTGGTGAGAATGTGACTTCTAAAATGCAATGAAGCTTCTTGTCTGCTAGGAGTAAAGCAGTAAATCAATACTCATCTCTAGTGATGCGAGGAAAGTTAACCCTTTATGTATTTTTCTGGCAGAGGCTTTGCAAATAAATGAGGGCGGCTACTCAATGAGAGTGAACCTTGAGTATTTGTTGAATATGTCTTCCTGATTTTGCTCCAGTTTTTAACAAGATAAATTATAAAGGTGCACCTTTATAATTTATGTGCTTGCATTTAAGCAAAGCTAAACTGAGAATAAGCCTGCCATTTGATATCAGAAGGTAATTGCCTAAAATAATTTTATATGGAACTATATGATAAGAAACTCTTCTTGTTTATGTTCAACATACTGTTGTTTTTTTTCCATGTAGTCTTTTCTTGGCATGAACCGCAGATCGTGAGGCTAATAATTAATTACCTGCTGCACAGGATAAAGTTTGTAGTGATTAATTGCAGACTAATGTATGAATTCTTCTGTGACTGGAAAACACCATTGGCTAGGGTTCTGCAGAGGTCTTTATCTTGAAATTAGGATGGGCAATGTAGTACAAGCTACATGCTAAATAATCAATAATAATAGATCAGTAACATTGATTTAATCACAGTTATTGCTTTCCTCATGTTTACTTAATCTTTGTATGCTTTTTAAAAAAGCTAAAAGTGTAGCTTAGCTAAAAAGCTAAAAAAACCTTTTTTTTTAGCTTTAGCTAAAAGCTAAAGTATTTTAGAAGAATACTACAATTGCCTAGTATTATTTCTTACAGATTGTTCTCTCTTCTTTTAAAGGACAAAAACAAGCTCATGGATGCTCTGAAACATGCTTCCAATATGCTTGGTGAGCTGCGGACTTCTATGTTATCTCCAAAGAGCTATTATGAGCTCTGTATCCTTTGAAGAGGAAGCAAATGTTTGAAATGCTGAATTTGGAATGAATTGTTCATCTGCTTTTTTTGGTACAATGGCATCTCCTCAGTCTCGGATATTTACTAGCACTTTTCCCCTCAGTATTTAGTTATCTGGATCTGTTGTGAGAGAATATACAGTTATGTGCTCACTGTGTATTTATTCCAATTGTGATTGTCTCAGAAGTTCTACCTACTTAGGCATGACTGTATTTGGTACAGCACCTTTCCTCCTTGGTGTGAATGAGCAAATTACTATGTTAATCTGTTGTTGACATTCTGGCTTGGAATCCTTAACTGAGAGAAAAAGATATGGCAATTTCTGATGAACTACACTACTTGGAAGTCTACCTGACAGATGAATTTGCCAAAGGAAGGAAAGTGGCAGACCTTTATGAGCTAGTACAGTATGCTGGAAATATTATTCCAAGACTGTAAGTGTGTATATGTTAGTGTTTGGCTTTGGTTGGGTTTTTTGGGGGGACGATGGGGAATATAGTGGACAGACTCAGGGTTCAGGTAATGATTGACTCGGCATTCTTGCCTGACAACAAGAATTCAGTTTGTAATGGTGAATAGTATTTCTGCATATCTCGAGAGTGGATTGCTGTGAGACTTCTGAGATTTAGGCCAAGAGTGCAGCTGCAGAAGATCAGTTCCTCCTGCCAATGTGTTGGGTACCAGATTCTGATCAGTGAGATTGACTTTGACAATAATTAACTTTTTCCGTTAGCTGTTAATGAACGTGTACCCAAGGATCTAGGTTTAGATCCTCACAGTAGATGCTTCATAAGCATATAGCTCTTTGAAGAGTAAGAAGTGTGAGAAGGAAGCTGAAAATTTATGTATCGTAGTTCTTAAAAGTTTTGTGTTTCTGAATATGCTTTTTTGTTATGTGTTAGCATGCTAGAGATGATAGTGGAAGGCTTATCTTAAAATATGTGACCGTTGAGCTGGAATAGATCTAGATATTCACACAGACTCAGATTTTGCTTGGTACTGTAGTTCTTAATTCCTGACCTTATGTTCATGCCAGGAAGAGGCTTTGGGAACACCAGGGGCATCCTTATGCAGTTTCTGGGGTTTGGCTAACAACTACCGCAATGTCTTTACCCTTCTGCATAGCTGAGTTGTCTTTCTGCTTGATGTAGACTCTAATTCTCCTTGATGAACACTTTTGGTGCTGTCTGTGCATGAGGCAGAGAAGCGTGCAGAGAGGGTTGTGGCCTCAAAGGTCAAGGTTCTGAGCATTATATGTTTGTTCCCTTAAGCTGGAGTCCAGTTGTACTGGAGCATAAGTCCTTTGCATCTTGCACGTTCCTTCTATCTGTTGCTTAATGTAGAGATGCTTGAAGGAATGAGTACAGGCCTGGGGATTTCTGAAGAGCATAACACCTGTCTTGCTAGACTACAGTATAAAAGAGGCTTTTAACTGCTTCACCATAATAGATTACTTATCTATATGTACCAGAGCTGTTTTCCAGCTTAGTGGGGTGCTGGAAGTATAGACAAGCACTGAGAGCGTTCAGAACTCTGTGCATGCTGAGCATTTACACGTTCAATGTATAAAGCATTGTAATGAGGTCAAGTGGCTGTTCAGACTCACTGTGCTCTGTAGCAGATGAGAGTAGAGAGTTGAAAGCTGACTAAGTATCCAAAATTATGAGTCCTAGAAGATATATTATTGCTTTCTGTGCTTTGGTAATACTGCTAGGATGGAAGAAAGGAGTTGTTGCCTTTAAGTGGGATATTGTTACTTTACAACTTTTTGTTTGATTCTATGCTTTTTGCAGGTATCTCCTGATAACAGTAGGTGTTGTCTATGTCAAGTCATTTCCACAGTCCAGGAAAGATATTTTGAAAGACCTGGTGGAGATGTGCCGTGGAGTACAACATCCTCTTAGAGGCCTCTTTCTTAGAAACTATCTCCTGCAGTGCACCAGGAATATTTTACCAGATGAAGGCGAGCAAGCAGAGTAAGAAAGATGGGCTATAACATTAAAAAAAAAATTGTTTTTAACAGAACATACTGGAATTTTCTGTATAGCTTTCTTCAGGTTTGAGAGAAATAGGTATGTTGGAACTCTATAAATTTGACAGGTGTTTGTCCATTAAGAATTCCCTTTCAGAACTAAGGTTTCTCACAAGCAAGGAAGTGAACCTTTCTTACAAACCCAGATATCCCACCACACGCATCCCCACCCTCCTCCCTTCTTAAAAATTGGATGTTCACAAGTGGATGGAAGGATGAATACCTCTGACAAGCTTTTCCTGTTCCTAATCTGTTCTCAATTGCAGTGAAGAAACCACTGGAGACATCAGTGATTCGATGGATTTTGTGCTGCTGAACTTTGCTGAGATGAACAAACTTTGGGTGCGAATGCAACACCAGGGCCATAGCCGGGACAGAGAGAAAAGGGAGCGAGAGAGGCAGGAACTGAGAATCCTGGTAGGAACAAACCTGGTTCGCCTCAGTCAGTTGGAAGGTGTTAATGTGGAGCGATACAAGCAGGTGGGATGTCTCTACGACCTTTCTGACTACTACTTCTTCCAAACAAAACCAGTTCGGTTGAGGTGCAGCTTGAAGTGTTACAGCTATTCTGAAAGTTCAGTAATTCTGGTGGTTCTAGAACTCTTCACCTGAGAAGTTCTGAATGCTAATGAAGCTGAATAATGTGTTGTGGGACTAAGGGCATAACTCATGCAATTTTCCTATAAGCTTGTTTGTAATGTTGACAAGTCTTAAAAGTTCCCTTCCCGATTCAAATTTTAATTATAGAATAATGAGTTGGTTTAAGGGATGTGTACACATTCAGCATTCTGTGACAGACTTCACAAGTTAAATGAAGCTATGCTTCCCAAAGCATTCAGGAGAACTGTTATTGCATGAAACGATAGTCAAGCAATTATATTATTTAGAAGTCTGTCCCTTGTAAATTCTACTATAGAGCTGCTGAAAACAACTTTGAGCGGTACTGCTGAAACACTGAGTAGTGGTATGTGCCAGCAAAGCTCGTAGCACTGACTTAATAAATCAAAGCTTATGGATTGCATAATGTATGAAAGGGACAGATGTCTGAGAGAGTAGATTTTTTTCTTTTTTCTCTGAAGGATGGAACTGCTGAAAACTGTAACTTCTTTTCAGAAAGCCTTTATGTAAAGAATAATCTGAGAAGCATTAAAAATACTGCATTTCTTGGATTAAATGCATATGTATGAATATAAACTTAGAAAGTAATTGTAAAATCACTGCAAGACTTTTTTTTTTTTTTTTCCCTGTTCCAGATTGTTCTGCCTGGAATATTGGAGCAAGTTGTAAACTGTAGAGATGCTTTAGCTCAGGAGTACCTCATGGAGTGCATCATACAGGTGAGCTTGCTTAAATTCAGTTGTAGTGATGGAACACAGGGACATTTGCTCCTATACTTTAGTCAGATTCATACTACTTCCACCTCTTCCACACAAACTGGAAAACTTCATCGCTGCAATTCTTACATAGTAGCTTGACACATTATTTTTTCCCAGGTGGGAAGAGTGGAGATAAATACATTTTATGCTCCTTCTGTTGCAGAAGCTTGTCAGCATCTGAGCAGCATTGCTTGCAGCATGAATTATAATAGATAGCTGGGCCCTCAAGTTACCCCTTTGTCTTGTATCTTTTGCTTTATGCTTTTATCGAGCCAAGGTCAGCTTGGGGAACTATGTGGTTATCTGCTTTAGAATGACTCTGTTGCATTGTGCTGCTGTGTAACTATGGGTGAATTCAGTTTACAACTTGATAACTGTTGATCTAAAACTTCAGGTTTTCCCAGATGAATTTCACCTCCAAACCCTGAACCCATTTCTCAGAGCCTGTGCTGAGCTGCACCAAAATGTGAATGTGAAAAATATAATTATTGCTTTAATTGACAGGTGAGTGACCAAGGGGGTGGAAATTGGCTCAAAATTAAGTTTGTGTTGTGCACAAGCAGATGATAATTATTATAGCATTTGAAAACTTTCAATCTTGATATGGTTTAACTTCTCTATTTGTGTGTCTTTCTATCAGCTGTAATTAAGGCTGTGAAGAGTATTATTTCTATAGCTTCTGCTTTTACGGTTTTCAATGAAACCCACTTTAAGGACTGACTGAAACTTGTAAATGGATTAAGACAGGAAACAACCCTTTCAGCATTGACTGATTTCATGTTTCTAAACTAAAGTGGCAGCAGTTCAGACAATGATATGCTTTGACCATATCAGTCATAGGTACTTCTTGAAAACTTGGAAGATCCTAGAGGCTAATTGTGTGTCAAGGATACTTTACCTTGCAATTTTGATCAAAGAACATAACATTCTTCAGAAAAGAGCTAGTAGGAAATGGAACTACCACCTTAATTTGTAGTTTACCATTAGTTTCCTGCCTGTTCTACCAAAAGTGTGTTTTTCCTGTGGAGATACTGGTTAAAGCTGCTTGAATTCAAAAGCTGAATTCAAAAATGGGGGAGAAATTGGAACTGAAGTTTTGATTTGTATCTTGAAAAGAACACAGATTATGAGTGAGTACGTGTACTTTCTTAGTGCAGAGAGGAAGTGCACTTACATGGCTTTTGAAGCCTCAAAGTCTTGTCCTTGCATTTACACACAAGCATATGTATATCTGGTCCATGTACCAATATATGGACTTGAGTTACGATAAGGATCTTGAGTTCCACTGGTGTTCAGCAATGAGTGAGTAGGGTTGTCCAGCTCTACTTACTCATCTTGCGTAATGCCTGGAGATGGAGCACAGGTATTACACATGACTGGTATAACTTAGGATCTTGAACTTTTTGTTAAACAAATCTGCAGTTTTTCTTCAGGTTACATCAGATCTATTTGTTCAGGACTTTGGTCTTATTGGAGTATCTCCCAGTGTTGCAGGGAAGCAGCTCTGCCTTCATCCAGAGATGTTCACAGGAATTCATTGATTTGCTGTAACTTCCTGCCTTGGCTGAGATTTTTCATAATTTTGTTAGCTTTTAAAAAAAAAACCAAACCAAAACACAAAAACAAAACCAACAAGAAACCACCCCAAAAGAAACCCATATAAAAACCCCAAAACCCCACGAAGCATTGCCTGTAATCTAATTTCTGAGACTGTCTATCCTGAGACTATTTCAGCAGAGGTCAGAGGATCTTTTGCTAGCTTCTTACATTAGTGTATAGCAATGTAATTCTTGCAGGAAGGCTTTCCTTCATGTAACTCTTGTTGTCATGTCTGCTTAGAGGACTTAAACAGCTTTTTGGTACTACCTTCACAGTAAATTTTCTATTCTTACTGTTACAAACAGCAGTAAGCAACTGACTAGCAGTGAACTTGCTGCCCTTGTAGACTTACCACTACTGTGTTTTATTGGGCCACTAATAGTGTCACCCTGAGCCTTCTCATCTGGCTGTAGGTGGTAGTGTGCTGATTGCCTGCTTTGTAGTATGGCCACTTGTGCTTTTGGCTGTAATGTTACTGCAAATGTTGGAGAATGAGGGGATTGGTTCTTGGAATCCGTGAATTTAGGGAAGATGTTGCTCTTGTGTTTGGATTGGAGTTTTTGGGAGCAATTGCTGTGCCTTGCAGTATGGTGTGGTTAAGACATGAATCTGCTCCATACGGGTAATGCCTGTTGCATTTTTCATCTTCGTTTCAGCTGGCATGGGGTAATTGAACACCAGCAACTGCTGAGGAAGCTTGTGAAGCTTTAGTCCCTATTCCTATGGGGCTTTCCTGTAAAAGGAAGGTTTCTGCAAATAGCCTTGCTGCTTTGGGATCTTTCTTGACTTACTAAGCCATTCATAGCTTTTAATTATGCTGCCATCTGTCTGCAACATGATCATACTTTGTAGCATGCTGGCTTTGCCCTCTGAGCTGTTGCCAAGAAAAGCTGCCTTGTCCCTTTGAGAGAAGGCAGTGATTGTCCCTGGCTTTAGAAAGTCTGTTTGTTACCACCCTAATGAAATATAAGAGTAGTTCAGTGTCTGTTTTTCCTGGCAGTGAAGTTTTTTGGCACCTCAGCGTTTTCATACCTGCCTCTGTTTCAGACCCAAAGTTCCTTCAGAATCAAAGTTTAGAAACCCTGTAAGAACCAACTTAAAAAAATTTAATCAGGGAACCTTTTCCTAATTATTTTTGTAGGTCTTTCTCTAATTCACAATAGAATAATCCCTTATATAAGAAAGCAAAGATAGCAATGCTGATAAGCTGCAGCTTTGTTAAAGTGCTAGCCTTCCTGTAGTGATTCTTTTTATTTTGTATCTGATTTCTGCAGAAATGGTGGTTGGCATGGCTTTCTCTTGTTACAGATAGAGATAGCTCTACATGTGGATAGCAATCTCTTGCTTTGTTTTTTTTCTTTTTCTCCCAGAAAACCTATTCTTTTCCACTTCAAACTTGCTTTGTGTTCTGCTCTTTGCAAACAATGCGAGTCCCAAACATATTAGTTTGTCTTAGTTTGGAGACAAAGCATAGTAAAGTCAGTATATTTCTTCTGTGTTTTTGTCTGGAGAATGTTTTGCAGAGAATGCTACTGAATGTTTAACTTTAATGATATCACTGAATAGATACAAGATATTTGCTCTTCCATCAGCCCACTCTATACCTTTTTCTCTGCTGGAAAGATCACAACATTTGCTGCTGGGTGAAGAATATGGATTATGAAGCGCCCTTCTTGTTCTTTCTTCATCTTGCCATCTCTATCAGCACTCTTTTGCAGGATGGATATTTACCAGGCTCAGTTGCTTTTAAGGGTTCTGTTTTCCATTGATTTTTTTTTTTTTTTTTTTTTTTTTTGCTTGTGGTAGCCTGTGAATGCACTTAAAGGACTTGAGTTTTCTGCCAATATCTCTTTCTGGCCTGTATCTGAGGAGTGGAAAAACTCTGCTGACCATAACGCTTTCCTTTTATCTGTTATCAGGTTAGCTTTGTTTGCACATCGTGAAGATGGACCTGGTATCCCAGCAGATATCAAACTGTTTGACATCTTTTCACAGCAGGTTGCTACTGTTATCCAGGTATGCTGGTACTCCTGCATGCAGTTTTTTGGTTTTGT
Organism: Tringa solitaria; assembly: GCA_026413425.1. Taxonomy (NCBI): domain Eukaryota; kingdom Metazoa; phylum Chordata; class Aves; order Charadriiformes; family Scolopacidae; genus Tringa; species Tringa solitaria. Next base: position 32,357,009 of record JAOXJM010000063.1, read on the forward strand.
TTTTTTTTTTCCCCGCAAAGTTACGTGCTTTATTTATCAACTCGGTGCTGTCTTAAATTTCAGTCTCGCCAGGACATGCCCTCAGAGGATGTCGTATCTTTGCAAGTTTCTCTCATTAACTTGGCTATGAAATGCTACCCGGACCGTGTTGACTATGTTGATAAGGTGTTGGAGACAACTGTGGAAATATTCAATAAACTTAATCTGGAACAGTAAGTAAATGTCTCTTAGATTTTCTGTGGAATGGCAATTGATGCTCTGAAATCTTGACTTATGCATTTCACCACATTTGGCAAGATAGCAGAGACACGTGCTTTGGATGTGTAAGATTACTGCTTTTGGGCCAAGCTGTTAGAGGATCATGATAAACTACTTACTAACCAGGACTTGCTCACCAGTCCATAAATCCTACTGCATAGCTGCACAGCTACACAATGTGTATGCCAAGCTATGTGTAGTCATTACCTATTCATTCCTTACAGCACTCTAGAGTTCTTCTCTTGCTGAATTTGCAGCCACAGTCTCTGCTTCTGTTACCAGCAACTCAAAATGTGCTGTTTCCACTCTACATCCTGAAGAGCAAGATATGACTTGTTTTGATCTATCTCCCTAGCAGCAAGGTCCTTAGATGTTGTGATACTGTGATTACATCAGGATTGGTATTGAGGCAAACTTTAAATCTGTCTACGTGTGTTAACTATTGATTAATTGTGTCTTTGCATATATTTTCTTTTAGTATTGCAACAAGCAGTGCTGTTTCAAAGGAGCTGACTAGACTTTTGAAAATACCCGTTGATACTTACAACAATATCCTGACAGTTCTGAAATTAAAACATTTCCACCCACTCTTTGAATACTTTGATTACGAGTCCAGGAAGAGCATGAGTTGTTACGTGCTTAGCAATGTATTGGATTATAACACAGAAATTGTGTCCCAAGAACAGGTATGACATAACTTAAGTGGAAATTCTATGTATCTAAACTACTGTTTGAAGACTTTACATGTTAAGTGACTTTGTGCAGGAAGTCTTTTTTTCCCACCTGCATGCCCCCACTTCCCCATATTATTAGCACAGGCTTTATCCCATTTAATAATTCTTTCACACGTGTTCTTAAGTATTTTGTCTTTGCACATTTTACCTAACCTTATCTTAGACTGCTTCTGTTATGTTTGAACAAAGGCCCTGAATCCCCTTAAAACTAGGCCTGTTACGTAGAGAAGGCTAAATAGTACTTTTGGAATCTGAATTTGCTCCGTACTGCTATGCTGTCCCACTTCTGCTAAGAGGCACCCTTCTTTGTGGAGTGAGGCAAATATGTCCTAAAGCATCACCAACTAATAGACTTCCCCCATGCTTTGTTAGCACAACAAACAGCTGTAAAGATGTTTCCAGTTGCTGTCAACTTATGCTCATAGACTACTCTGGTCTAAACAGAACTTAATTGCCTTTTACAGGTTGATGCTATCATGAATTTGGTATCCACGCTGATCCAGGATCAACCGGATCAGCCTGCTGAAGATCCTGACCCTGAGGACTTTGCTGATGAGCAGAGCCTTGTGGGAAGATTTATTCATCTCTTGCGTTCAGATGACCCTGACCAACAGTATCTGGTATGGAGATCGGTGCTTCTGAATGTTTCTGCTCTCTGAACTGTCAGTTCATGCATTATTTACTGCACAAGGGTTCAGTGTAGCTGGGCCATCACTGCTCTGGCACTATAAACTCAGTACAAAGCATTATGTATGACATCTCTAGTCAGAGCTCAGGCCTGAGTTAGGACTGAGCTGGGAAGATACAGTTAGTGTGCCTGAAATATAATTGCCTGCCTCTGTTTTGAACTCTTGAAGTTGCAGCAATGTCGTACCACATAAACAGAATAGACTAACATAATCCAGTGAAAGCTATGCATAACAATAGTGACATTCACTTAGCTTGGGTTTAAAATGTTGTATAAAAATTTCTTGCTTGAGAGAGAGAGCTTTGCAGCTTCTCTAGTGGGGAGAAGCATAGCTTTAAGGCCCGTAAAAGATGGGAGACAGTTGTTTTTCAGGACCTGCTCTTTATTGACTGAATTATTTCTGAATATTGCTGAAGGAAGGCAAGAAGGCCAGCCAGGTCCTCATTCATTTCAAGAACCTATGGGTTAATTGCAGCTAGCAAGTATCATATTCATATAGGAAAAGGAAAGATAACTACTTTTTTTTTGTTAATAGAGAACAAAGCTTCCCTCAAAGGGATGCTGGCACAAAGAGAATTGATGTATTTTTCACTCCAAAAGACTTTGCATAGCTAGTCTGTTTTTGCAAAGCTTCTGAGTATGAGGCAGTCTTCTTCCTTATCTAGCAATGCTTAGCTTTCATCAGAGTGACCACCTGTAAATGCCATCATAGGACTTGTCAAATTACCTTTTGGATAGAATTCTATGAGCTATTTAATACCTTTCGGTAAAAATGCTTAATAGCTGCTTGATGAGCATCAAGGATCCTTGTATCAGATGTTCTTAAGTTACAGGAACAGTAGGAAAAAAATCTGGTGCTGAGATTTTGACAGCTCTTTGATAATCTCTCATTTTTAATTATGCATTCTGTGTGGAAGAGATCTGAAGTGCAAATTCAAACACCTTAGTGCATTACAAGCCAAAGTGGCTGATACAGTGTATAATGAGTGATGACAAATTTCTACTTATTCATATTATTTACACAAATTCTGTTTGTAATCTAAAAGTGTATGTAGAGTTAGACTGAGCTTTGCTTCTAGTGCTTGTTTCAAAGTGGTAATGGGACTTAAAAACCGCTTTTTAACTCTGATCTCTAGTAGTAATTTTCTGAAACTTGGTTTCAGAAGTTTTAGTGTAAAATATGGCATGTCTGGGTTTTGTCCCCTTTGAAAGGGAGTCAGGTTATTACAAACAACAAATGTAATGTTTAGATTGCTTGGAATAGATTAATTTCTTTTCTGATACTTGGAGTTCTTGCTATTCCTGAGACTTTTGGTTCTGAGAATGTGACTAACTATATCTATAAATAGAAATAATCCAAAAATAAGGGGAAGGGGAGAAGTTAACAGTACAAGCAAGTAGAGCTCCTTACTCTGTTTCTGCAGATTTAGAACAAGGGTGATAGGTATGTGGAGATTGTAGTAAAGAAAACCTGAAAGACAATAAAAAACCCTGTCATTAATAGGCATAATGAAAAATCTAAAGCCAGGGAAAAAAAAGGCAAAAGCTGCAGATGTGACTACCAGAACATGGCACTATAGTCTTTCTCTGAGTATGACATGCCTTAGTGACTTAAGTGTTTAGTTTCTTGCAACTTGGCTCTTTCTTTTACTTTCTTACAGACTACTGTAAGAAAGAGTAGTCATTTTTGTAGCTTTCATTGAGTTGAGGACAGAATGTGTCATTATCAGCTGCAAGCTCAGGCAACGTCCATCTTGCTGCACAATCCAAACTGTATCTGCAGTTCACGTAGCACAGCAAGTCTTGCCTAACACTTATTAGGCAGCTGTAGGAAAAGTTTAGGCAGATACCACATCAAAAAAAGCTACAGATACTGCACAAATTTAATTCAAGTAAAGCAACTTCTATGTAGTCCCCCCCCAAAACACTGTGATTTATCTGATGCTAACACCACGTCTGTCTTCCTGGTACTTGTGTTTCACAGAGTTCAGATTAAGTTATAGATGGAAATAACATACCTCTTTTAAGAATTGTTAAGCTTACAGTGCTTCTGTTTCAGATCCTAAACACTGCCCGGAAACACTTTGGTGCAGGTGGGAACCAGCGTATTCGTTTTACACTGCCACCATTGGTTTTTGCTGCATACCAGCTTGCTTTTCGCTACAAAGAGAACTCCAAAGTGGTAAGTTTACCAACCTTTAAGTAACTTTTTAGAAAGCCAAAAAGAAGCAACTGTACAAAAATGCATTTTTTTTTTCTGGCTACAGTATGCTATGACTTGATACAGGATGCTAGGGTTTTTTTTGTTCAAGGCAAATTTTTACTTGAGGTGTGAATGCTTTCTATTTTTAGGAGGATTTTTATCAATTCATATTAAATTACCTCAGCACTTAGGGATGGTGAAGTAGAAATTGGCTAGTTGTGGTTATTCATGAAGGTGACTGATCATGTATATTTTTCATGGAGACTGGAGAACTATGACACTGCAAATGATGGCATGAATCTTACTTAAATCTGAATATTGAAATTCATCAACTTCATCTGTACCTATGCTATTTTAAAGCAAGTGCTTCTTTGCAGGTTAACTTAAACATAGCTGCAAAAGTGCACATTGAAATGATGACTGATCCATTTTGGCCCTTTAATGCTTCCTGCTTGAGACACTTAGCTTAAATACGTATTTTTCCATATTGTGGGGAAATGGGTTAAAATGCTGTTTGTTTAAACACTCTTCAAAGTGAATGTTTTAAAACTTTCACTTCTGACTGATGCTCCAGGGAATGAGCAAATAGAATTTTTCTTCACTTAACTAATTAGGCTTTTGCTCATTTATGTTCTGATCATAGCTATGGTAACTGCAACTCAGTGTAGACTTCTGAGGAAGGTTTCTAGGAACTGGTAGGAAAAATGGGTGTGACATCTCTGTAAATGGAAGAAATACTTAGTGAAGACCCACAGAGGTCCACACAATACTACTAGGGCACTCACCACTACTCAGTAAATAAGTGGCTGGAATGGCAGGCAGAAGAAAACAGATTTAACAGAGCACTTAGCAGGTCTTACTACAATTCAGAGTCTCTTTTCCTTATAACAGTGGTCTTGTTCAAGCCTTAACTAGTTTCACTTCTCTAGGATGATAAATGGGAAAAGAAGTGCCAGAAGATCTTCTCGTTTGCTCATCAGACCATCAGTGCTCTGATCAAAGCTGAACTGGCAGAGCTGCCTCTCCGGCTCTTCCTACAAGGAGCGCTGGCTGCAGGAGAGATTGGCTTTGAGAATCATGAAACTGTGGCCTATGAATTCATGTCCCAGGTGAGTGTTCAATTATAGTCACTGTTCTCTGCTACCTTAGATCTGGCTTGGGTAGGTTTCTTGGAACATTGAACCATCCAGTGTGATTAAAACATCTGAAACGATTGACAGCTAATGCTACTAGGTAGAAACTCCTCATCTTCATTCTTGCTTCCCAGGCTGCTGTGGAATTAAGCTGCATTGCTACTGATTTGAATACTCAGTCTGACAACATGTGGTATGTTGCAACGCTGCCTCCTACTTGTATAGTTGGTTCACTCTATGTTGCAACGCTGCCTCCTACTTGTATAGTTGGTTCACTCGAGGAGTGTAGCTTTCTCAACATAAAATGCTCTTTCACTGCTTCTGAGACTGTTTCCCAGCTCCTGTTCCTTAGCTGGTATTGCCCTGACCACAAGCATTCTTTGGAAGTCTTTAAAATTTGCAGTGTTCACAACTGCCATGCTGGGCTTTGCTAATTAAAATCCTTGTATTGAAACCTATTATAAACTACTCTGAAAATCCACTTAAACCCATAACTTGGTCTTAAGTCTTACTTGTTGCAAAAACCTTCTCATCCTCCCAATCAGATAAAGAACCAATGTATTTGTTATCCGCATTGCAAGCTTTGTCCTAATCTTTCCTCTAATAATGCTACTAATGCACATTCTTAAACTGAGTCGCTGATAACCCCAGCCTGTTGTCACTGTAGCACAAGTCTGAAGATGACACCAGCATGACAATTATGTACCTTCTATTAGAGATATGGGTCAAGATTTTTAGTCTTATGTGTTCTCTCAAGGCTCTTCATCCTTGCGGCAGCTGTGCAAGCACTCTTCTTGCCTTCTCTGTGGTCAATGACCTACTGCTTAACTTCTGCATGTACTGTTTTGTACATCTCAAAAAACAAAGCCCTCTTCATGGACTATTTCTGCTACTGAAGTTCCTTATTTGAAAAGATGCTTGAAATGAGGAAAAACTCAGTCTTCAGATTATATGTAGGGTCATGTTTGTTTACTGTGACCACTTAAGGAAGTAGTATTTCTTGCAAGACTTATTTCTAGTCTGTAGATTTAAGTTGATTTTGACACTCTCAGGGAAGGATCTTTTTTTCTTTCCTCAAGTTTTTAACAAAAGTAAATCATAGCATCATAGAATAGTTTGGGATGGAGAGGACCTTTAAAGGTCATCTAGTCCAACCCCCCCTGCAAGAAGCCAGGATATCTTCAACTAGATCAGGTTGCTCAGAGCCCCGTCCAACCTGACCTTGAAT
>JAOXJM010000063.1:32363352-32376782 GCA_026413425.1 Tringa solitaria
TCCAACCTGACCTTGAATGTTTCCAGGGATGGGGCATCTACCACCTCTCTGGGCATCCTGGGCCAGTGTTTCACCACCCTTATTGTAAAAAAAAAAAGAAAAAGTCTTCCTTATATCTAGTCTTAATCTACCCTCATTTAGTTTAGAGCCACTACCCTTTGTCCTACTGTAACAAACCTTCTAAAAAGTTTTTTCCCATCTTTCCTGTAGGCACCCCTTTAGGTACTGAAAGGCCACAAAAAGGTCTCCCTGGAGCTGCCTTTTCTCCAGGATGAACAACCCCAACTCTCCCAGCCTGTCCTTATAGGAGAGGTGCTCCAGCCCTCTGATCATTTTTGTGGCCCTCCTTTGGACCCCCTCCAACATGTCTATGACTGCCTTATGTAGGAGGCCCCAGAGCTGGATACAGTGCTCTAGGTGTGATCTCACCAAAGTGGAGTAGAGGGGCAGAATCACCTCCCTTGACCTGCTGGCTACACTTGATGCAGCCCAGGATATGGTTGGCCTTGGCTGTGAGCACACATTGTCAACTCATGTCCAGCTTTTCATCCACCAGTATCTCCAACTGGACACTTTCCTACCATGTCATTAGCAGGTGTGATTTGGTTTTTATTCTGATGTGCTCTAAAGCAGTGACTAAAAGTCTTACCTTCTCTCTTGACTAGGCCTTCTCTCTATATGAAGATGAAATCAGTGATTCAAAAGCACAGCTGGCTGCAATCACCTTGATAATTGGGACTTTTGAGAGGATGAAATGCTTCAGTGAGGAGAACCATGAGCCTTTGAGGACTCAGTGTGCTCTGGCAGCCTCTAAGCTCCTTAAGAAGCCAGACCAATGCCGGGCTGTGAGCACTTGTGCCCATCTGTTCTGGTCTGGCCGAAATACTGACAAGAATGGAGAGGAGGTAAGAGTAAAGCAGCAGCAGCATTAAAACATCCTGCCTCATAACATAGTTCTGCCTTTCTTCTGAAGGCACTTCTGAAGTGGATATATCACTTGATGATGTAGATTTGGTTGGAATGTATTCTAATATATGAAGCTTCTAAATCTCACTGCAGTGTCATCTGCATAAATACAAAAGTGGAGAAAACTCAAGTTCAAGTTTTAAGTACCACGTAAGCTCTTGAGTGTCAACTAGCTTAAGATCGGCTCTCAAAGAACAGTTGGCACTTTGCATGTGTTTATTATAGTAGCTGTGTTTGCATCTGAACTGCTAAATTTCAAATTCAAGATACAAGTTGTTGAAGTGAAAGGTAAAACTTCCATGTTCTTCAGGGCTTGTCACATAAACTGTTGTAATTGTGAAGAGCAGTGTTTGAAAACCGTTTTTCAAAGTATGCCTTAGTGCACATACTGAGTTCATTAATCTCATAATTAAAGGCTTTCAGCAATTGTTCATGTTATTGCCTGATTTAACAGGAAACTTATAAAACTGGTAGGAGTCAGGAAAGGTAAGCTTTCAACAGCAGCTTATTCTGCACAGTTTGTGTGTTTCTGTGGTAGACCCCCAGGTAATGCTGTACGTGTACTGAGGAAAGAGATACTAGAGCTCCCTAAGGTTCTTTTATTTCTTATAACTTTTGGGTTTTTTTCCCTTCTAGCTTCATGGAGGAAAAAGAGTGATGGAATGCCTAAAGAAGGCTTTGAAGATAGCAAACCAGTGCATGGACCCTTCTCTGCAAGTCCAACTTTTCATAGAAATTCTGAATAGATATATCTATTTTTATGAAAAGGAAAATGAGGCGGTGAGTGGAAATGTGTTCTCTCTAGAGCATCTTTTTTTAAAGAACATTTCTTTAAGCTCTTCACTCACACTTATGCACCAAATCATGTCTCTTCAGCTTGCTCTGTAGCATCTCAGGAGAGGCACAAGTTCTGATGGTAACAACAGAGTAGTCAATCCTTGATATGCTAGTAAAATTGTAGATAAAAAAATATTGTGAGACTTGGATACCTGAAGTATTTACTAGATCAAAACTGACAAGGATTTAGATGAGAAAGTAGTAAGATCCTGATGTTAGAGGTACCTAACTTAATATGTGCATAAGGGAAAGAAAATTCTTACAGCTGGTCAAGGTCACGGAGTGCACCACAAATGGTTGGTAGAAGCTTTAATTTCAAGAAATAGATATGGCATCTCATGGACTAGCTTAAATTCTGCATCTAACATCTGACATAGCAGTTACTTCATACATTTTCCATTGGTTAAATTTGCTAGTTATCTACTAGTTTGAAAAAGCTGCTTGGTCAAGAAGAGATCACATCCCATCTGATGTCATTGTTTGTTTGAGAGCAGATGTTAAAGAATACCCTGTAGCTCTGAGAGAACGTCTACAGAGATTTTAGGGATTTGCTGACTTGCCAGCAACTGAACTGGCATCCCACTATAGTAGTGATCTAGTATAACAGATGCTGTATCTAATGGACATGACAATAAAACTTTGAATTTCAAGCACTTGGCAGATCTAAGAATGTTCTCTGGACACAGTGGTGGTCTGCAGTGTGTGTTGTGCTGTGGTGTTCTGTGTAGTGCTGGGCTTGGCAACACAGGCAGCTCTAATTTACTGGGTAATTACTTGGTTACTAATAAAAACTACAAATCTGATATTGCCATCCTGACTGACTTCTAGAAGAAACAGATTAGAGTGCATGGACAATCTGGTTATGTGCTTTATTTGTTTAAAGCTTTTTAAATTTGTGTTGAATGAACTGGAGAGAAATGGTGTGGTAAAAGTTACAAAGCTATCAGGTTAATGATTTCAGCTCTTCACATTTGCTGGGATGAGAGGGAACTTCCACAAAACTCTGAAATCAAAATAATCCTACAAGAGGCAAGAGAAGGCAGTTTCCAACAGTTTGTCTGTGTACAGTCTTACCAGGATTTCTAAGTACTGTCCAAATGCCTACAGTTTAAAGATGTGTCTGTTAAAACTGATGTCTGTGCACAGAGGGCTTGTTGATGAGTTCTATTCTGTTTCTCTTATAGGTGACAATTCAGGTTTTGAATCAGCTTATACAGAAGATAAGAGAAGATCTCCCAAACCTTGAGTCTACTGAAGAAACAGAACAAATTAACAAACACTTTCACAACACACTGGAACATTTGCGTCTGAGGAGGGAATCACCAGAATCTGAGGGGCCAATTTACGAAGGTCTTGTTCTTTAGGAAGATATACACTGTCCTTATTTCTTTTCACTTACATACCGTATGTTTGTTTTTTTAAAAGATAGATTCATAGGTTGTGCCTTTCAGAAATGTCAAGTTAATATTCATGTGTTCAGTCTGACACTTCAAACACTTGTGTTGAATACTCTAACAAATTTGAAAGGTTGGACCAGCAACTCCAGGTTTCATCAGTTAGCATGGCTGAAGCTTTCTTTGGAATCCATGTGACATGGTAGGGCTCTTCCGGTTCTGTTTTCTGTTCTGTCTGTTCACTGTTGCTTCTGTAGCACTAGAATTCTAAACTGGCGGCGAGTGTCATCTGAAATTGTCTGATCTTTACAGAGCATCAGATTTTTGGGATTATTGTATGTCAGATTCTGCTTGTGCTTTTCTTTTAATGCCAGTTAAGACTAAGTGTAATATTTTTCCCTAAAAAACTAGAATATATTAATGCATGTTTGGAGAGTTTTAAAGTACCATGTTCAAAAACAGAAGTTATATTTTGCATATTAAGGCTCTGTGACATTCAGTGAGGGCCAGTACTGTGCACAGGGCATATTTATCAAGATAATTTTGTTCCAAATAGTATAAAATAGAGAAATTGCAATCTATATAGATATGTATAACCTTCATTACTGTAAATTTAGGGGAAAATGCATTACACAAGTTTATTCAGTATCATGATTTTGCACCAGTGAAACAATAAAGTTGCTATTAACACCTGTTGTTTCATGTCTCTTCAGAGCCCGCTCTTGAACCCAGTGCTGAAGTTGAACCTTTCTGTTAAAAGCAAAAGAACTTCTGTTTTGTAGGGACAGAAAAAAAAAAGGCAGAGTTAACCTGGACAAGCTGGAAGGCTGCTAGTGTTTCTAATGTAGAATTTTATCATTCAAAACCAGTATTTTTCCAAATGTTGCTGAGACAATGTGCGTTCATGTTTCAGAATGCTTTTATGTCATGAGAACGCAGTGGAGAATCCTACTGGATTCTAGGTCTGTGCTAAAGAGATGAGTGGTGATTAAATGAGAACGCTGTAGGAAACTGAGTAGTAGAGCAATTGTCAATGGCAACTCCTGTGAAGACTGCTCTAGTCTGTAGGTTAATGCCAGTTGCTGAAAGCTTTGAAATGTTTGTTTTACCTTAACTGAATGTAATGTTCTAAAGCTAACTGATTGAACTTCCTTTAGTCCTTGAGGTGACCACTGTTGTGAAAATTGTCCTGGCTTGATTGGATAGTGAATGAGACCTTGGTGGGAGTGTCTAATAATTTACTGCTACCCTTTTTCTGAAAAAGGCAAATATGATCTTAGGAAACGTAATTACGGAGTAGATAACAATGAAATCATTGATCTACTGATGTAGAAGTCTGGCTTGGGGGGAGGAATGGGGAGAGAAATGGCTTTGTTTGTCTAGTGGTATAATTAATGCTATTCAAAACTCTTAGTGTTGCTCTGTATGTGTTGATGATCTTCCTCTTAAGACAACTGTTAAACTGATTGTTTTGTTAAAAACATCCATAGCAGAACATGATGATCATGTTCATGCAGATACATTCATATAGCAGAGTTGTCCCTCCAGTTTACAGTACTTGCTAACCACATTTATTTAATCCTTAAGGTCAGCCCTTGTAACTTAGAAATTGTCTTTGAATAATAGTTTTGCAATTTCAACTGCAGTTACCCAAATGTTGAGGCTAGTGCTTTTTTTCCATGTACTGCTTCTAAGGCTACAAAGTTATGACTCTTCCACAGTTCTTAATTACTTTTATTCAGATTTTACAAAGTAAATAATTTCAAAATACTGTCTGTAAACTTTAAGATCAACTACTAACATGCATTTTTGGCTGTGGCAATTGGACAACTACAGCTGTTCAATAGCTATTATTCCTGTCAGCAAAGGAAACTGTTAAGCTATGTAGAAAATGCTTATGACAGTGGAAACAAATTTTATCACTAGTAATGTTCAAATTGATACCTCTTGTGGGACAAACCTAGTCAAAACTCAGTATCTAGTTGTGTAAGCTTCTCTTGTGGCAGAGGCAGAACAACAAAAACAGTATATAAGTGTTTACATTTTTTTTTCACACCTATGGCCAATAGCAAGGTTGTAAATTTTAACATGCTTTTTTGGGTCATGTCATGATGCATGACTTGAAGCATTTAGAGATTTTTTCCAAGTAATACTTTGACCATTATTGACTTGATGAATGGAAAGATCCAATGGGTAGGATAGGGGAAAACCAACATTTTTTCCTTTGATAACTAGTAAAAGTCTTAATTGGAACGGTTTAAAAAAAAATTACTCCAAGGGAAGTTTACCTAAAGCTCTGTCTATAGCAGAATCTGTCTCTCGTGGATCTCAGACTAATTATGCTTACTCTGTACTTAACAGCAAAAGATCCAAGAGTAATACCTGTCAGTCCTGTAAGGAGTAGAAGGTTGACTTAAGTAGATTCCTGCCCATGCAGGATCCTACCACAGTTCAGGAAGCTATAGCTGAGGGAAGAAACTCATGGTAAAACTCTTCCAGTGTATAAATTCCCAATTCTCATGTTTCCTAACACAAAGTTCAAACCTTTTTATAGTCTTGTCCCTGAACTTAGTTCTAATAAAAACTCTATTCTCTTATTTCTCAATCACCTTTCCCACTCAAATTGGGGCTCTTTTACCTGCTGCACTTGCCCAGCTTTTCTGGTAAACTGTTAATTCTGGTGCCTCTTGCCCTATGCTTTCCCTGGATACCAGTATTTAGGGTTTTTTGCATTGCTTATGATCTTTTCTGGCTTGCCACTAAGGGAGGGAAAACTTAACAGCTGAGACCCTTGGCATCTTAAGAGTGAGACTGGGGGTAAAATGTAACAGATCCAAGATTAACAATTTATGAAATGCCTTACCAGCAGTATTTACAGGTATTAAAAGTGAGAGCCTGAACTCTAATTATTGGCTATCAATGCAGTATTTCTTTTTCAGCACTTTATTTCTAGTGCACCATTACCAGAAAATATACTGCTGGCATCATTTCTCAAAGAGCATTGAGAAATAACCTTTCTTTTCATTGCTGTGATTTTTCCAGCTACATGGATGACTGTATTCCTATACATTTATAAATATCTACACTTGTACCTACTTAAACTACCCAGTGCACATTGCATTTAATACTTGCATGTGAATATTAGGCAGTTCATGCTCCCACTGAAAGCAAGATATGCTATTTGTCAGCCTTCACATTTTTTTTCACATAAAAATATGAGGATGAATTTTGGCTTTTCCTGGACACAGGAGTTTTATAAAGGCTTTCCTAAAGCTCATGTGACACAGTGGGTATAGAACAGGGTTAATGGCTGAGTTCACCCACAGAAGCCAAAATGAAGTCTCATAAAGAGAATACTGCACACAGTGCCCATGGCAAGCTGCTCTGATGATCATCAAAAGTGTATATGGAGCCCAACACAAACCAAACACACAAACAATAATTGCTAAAGACTTTGCTACTCTTTTATCACGGGAAAGTCTGAATCTATTTGCCATAGTGTTAGCAATGTCCACTCTGCTGGTGGTGTTGCATACACTTTCCGTAGTTTTGTAGAAACAATTCCTGTGAGGCTTGGTCTCGACTTCTACCTGAAGTGGCGGAAGGTCTTGATTGACATTCAAATTTAATGACTGATTGTCAAGCTTATGGAGGCTGAGCCTTGACGCCTTTTTTGGGGGAGAAAGGCTGCTTGCTCTCTTCTTCTCATGTTTGTGTCTGTTGGCAGGTTTTACAAAAAATATAGCATGTTCCCTTTTTTTCCCCTGGAAACTCATTTCACAGTCCTCTTGACCAGGTGATAGGTTTTCATTTCTGAGGGATGTGCGTTTCCTGATGTTGAGGTAAATACTTAAGTTAAAGTATGTAACAGTGATGAAAGGTGTAAAGAATTCAATAGTAGAGGCAATCATTAGGAAATACCAGTTGTAGAAGAATTCTGCATGACATTCTCCTTCAGGGAGGATGCTTTTTTGGGCAATGTACTCCCAACTGAGAATGGCTGGACCATAGAGAAGAAAAGCAGCAATCCATACAGTGATCATCTTCAGTATTGCATTTCTGGTCATCCCTTTCTGAGCCCTGTAACTGACCTGAGAAAGAGGAAGAGTTAAGTCATATACATTATTAGGATCTCAAGCAGTTACATAGCTACCTTAGAATATGGCCCTCCCTGTCACTTGTGAAGGATAATAATACATTGGTTTAGGGATGAGGGTGATACTAAGCTTACTGGTACCACAGAAGAGCTATTTTGGAAATGTCTGTTCAAACAAGCATTATCAAGGTGATTGGATATGTTCTGAGAATGTGTATGGGATCTTAAAAGATAGAAAACCAAGGCTTTTCCAAAGCAAATAACCACTGTTATTCCTAGAATTGTAGTATTCAATTGTAGTAGCTGTCACACTGGTTCACAGAATGTCTAAAAACATGGCCCTTCAAAACGTGCTTATTTATAGTTGTTAAATCATTTAACTTAAAATACATAAAAGGATCTGAATTATTAAAACTTTTATTTCTGGTTTGTAGAGAGCGAGCCTTTTTATTTTCTTAATACAAAAATCACACCAAAAAATATAATGGATAACAGCTTTTACTTTTGTTTGATATCCTTAATGCCATTTTTTTATGAAGTACTTGCAGAACTCTAACCCTGCAGTTAAGATGTATAGATGGAGTGTTGTGGTCTGCAAAGTGCTTTTCAAGAGGAGTAACTAATTTCCCCTATTTAGCAAACACAGTCTAAGGTGCAAAACAATAGTATGTATGTTAGTAATACTGAGTCAGTAAACTGTATCAGCAGCGGAATTCAGTAGACTATTGAGATCATCTGCTTCTTGATTATTCTAATTCCCTGGTGTACTGGACAATATTCGTATAGTGAATTGGAATTCAATCTTAACATCTCTGCAATGTTTTGGAATAGGAAGTCCTCGAGCTTGAATTGTATAGAGGATTCACACTTACTGTTCTAACCTGTGGATCTTGATCTCCAACGCTGTTCTGGCAGAATACCAAACACAGCTGAGGAATCCTGAATCTGGTCTGATTTTGCAATCCTTGACAAAGCTACTAATGATTTCAGGAGTAGTCTTGTAGGAAGATTACCGTTTTCATTGAGGTAGAGAATAATTTAGAACTTCATATATTCTTGTTCATATGTTCTTATACTGCCCTAACCCACCAGGCAACTTCTGTACTTTTGCTTGGGGAGGGATTTTTATATGGAGGATTAATGTGAAGTATTTTGCAGTGGCTGATTTTTTTCATTTATTATGACCAGTTTCCCTTTCTGTTTCTGAATCCATCCAGTCTATATATTTATACTATGTGTATAGTTATGAGAGTTTGGTTTTTGAAAGCAAAATTCATGGCTAATTCAGAATCTAGAAAATAAAGGAATTGTAAGTGTTGTCTGCTTTAAGAATTAATCTGTTCATTTCTCCCTCTTGAAAACGAAGGTGGTAAAACACTAAGCACTAAGTTGTATATAAACTGTTTAAGTGATATTGCAGCCTCTTTTCATACTGTTGGCTGAAAAAGTGTTGTTGCCTCTTAATGTGATTTAGAATGAGCAATGAAGCTAAATTAACATTTTAAGGAAATGTGGGTAGAATAGGGGGCTGAAGAATAACCAAGAAGTGTGTGTAGAAGAGTGAAACCTATTAACAGCTAAAATGTATTATTTTGACACCATCCAAAATACTTAAAGGCTGTATGATCTAGGTGAAAATGAAGTTAGGTTTTGATTTTTTGGAAAGTCTGGTCCACTTCTCTTCTAATAACCAATGTGCTGCATGACTGAGACAAGGGTCTAGCTATTTCTGTGGCTGTTAACATGGAAATAGCATTTGCATCCTCTGAAAGATATTAATTTATATTCTGCCACTTTTGAACCATACACAGCTGTATACACTCATTCTCCCTGAAAGGTTGGTACCCCTTGCAAGGACAGTTCTCTCTGCCTTTTTGCTGCAGCTGGGATGCAGCTATGCTGGCTTGGGCGTTTAATTTGCACTGCTATGTTCTGAGGGAGATGGTCTGTTTCAGCTGGGTAGTACTTTTCGACATTATCCAAAGTATCGCTGGGGAGAAAATAAGTATACCTTGTTCTCTATGCTCTTATAGGCAGCACAGTGGTGTACACAAGCTATGCCTGTTTTCTGAAACAGATTACCTCTTTTACTGTAAAAGTGGCAAGCAAATGCTATTTCTGCTAAAGCTGATGGTTCCCAGAAATACCCCCAGGACTGAGGGCAACTGCTTAGCTAGCCCCTGTCACCTGTGGTGTTTAAGTGAGGTGCAGCTGGGCTGGGAGCCGAGTGACCTAAGCAAGCCCTCCTGCTTGAGAGGGCAGCCGTGGAGCCCCCGCAGACCACCCCCAGGACCGCCTGCCCGGCCCTTACCGCTTTGGTGACAGAGATGAACCTGTCGAAGCTGATAAGGACGATGTTGAAGACGGAGGCGGTGCACACCAGGTAGTCCACCACCAGCCACAGCTTACACAAGCCCCTGCCGAGTCTCCACTCGCCCGTCAGCACGTAGGGGATGTAGAGGGGGATGCAGAAGCCGCCTGCGGACAGAGTTCGGCGATGACAGGCGCAGCCCCGCGGACCGCGACCCTCCGCCCCGCCCGGCGCCCCGCAACTCACCCACCAGGAGGTCGGCGATGGCCAGGTTGAGGAAGAAGAAGTTGCCCTGCGTGCGGAGGCTCCGGTCCACCACGAAGGCCAGAATGACCAGGGCATTGCCCAACACCGTGGCCAGCACCAGCAGCCCCATCAGCCCCGCCAGCAGCGCGGCGGTGGCGGCGGCGAAGGGTCCCCCGCGCTGCCCGTCCGCCGCACAGGCGTTGCCCGCCGCCCGCGGGCTGCCGGACTGGTTGAGCCACGGCAAGTCCTGGCCCATGGCTGCCGGCGGAGAGCCCGCCGCGCTCCGCCGCTGGCCAGCCCGTCTCTGCCGTTCGCCCCGCGCTGCCGTTGGCACCGCCCCTGCCCCTCCATAGCCCCCGCAGGGCGGAGGAGGGGCCGATAGCGGCGCGGCGGTCGGAGGGGCGGTTCGGCGCTGCCGGCAGCCCGCCCGGCTCCGAGCCGGTGCTGGGACACGGCGTTGGTAAAGCAAAACTTCGGAGTCCCGCGGCGGGGCGGGAGGGCCGCGTTCCCGCTGCCCGCGGGCTGGCTCCCTCACGAGCACCTTCTGTGAAGTGACGCTTCCAACGGCCGCCCGCCCTCCTAACGGCTCCCCAACGGCCGCCCGCCCGCTCTCTTCAACGGCTCTCCCAGTTCCCTCCTCACACGCTGGCGGGGAGGTCTGAGTTGCTTGCCTTACATCTCTATCTCGCACCCTGTGCCATGACTGCAGCTCTCTCCTGCGGCCCGTTGGGCCCTCAAAGGTTCATTGCATTCTGCCACGCCTTATAGACTTGCTGTCCCTTGCCACCTGGGCGACTGGCTGGCCCGGCAGAGCCAGCGGTGTGGCCGTGAGCTGGGCGGCCATCTTGTGCCTCAGGGTGAGCTCGATGCCCGCAGCCTGGTGAGGTGGATGAGGCTGCGGCCGCCTCAGCCTTTCCGTCTGAGGGAGCACTAAGAAGGTCGTGCTGCTATGCCTGGCTCCTCGTTTTCACAAAACTTGGTAAGGACGCAGTATTTCTGAAACCTCTCTTTCCAAAACCGGCAGTGGATTTAGATGGTATTTTAAAGTGCGTTGTGCCAATGATGCTGGAGGGCCAGTTGTGTGACAGAGTGCAGGTCCATTCCAGAAACCAGACATGTCAGCAGCCAGGAAAGGGCTGAGGCTTATTTCAGCTTCTGGCAAGATGGCTGACCCAGCACAGGGGACACTGTGACCCCTGAATGAGCTGCAGAGGCTGCTGAAGCCTGTCAAAACTGAAGGGTAATTTAAGAGAGGAAATGCAGCCTACCTCTACTCTCGTGATTTGGCCTACTGGATCATCATCTGCCTTAAAATACATGGCCATTGATGGGTTTTGCCTTCCTTTCTGTCAGTTCCACAAAGACTGTAAGCAGTTTGGGACTTGCTGCCTTCGTTATGGCTCCTTTGTCATTAAAAGAAAACAACTTGCTCAAAAACAATCGCTGGGTGCACGTAATTTTCACTTAATTCAGCCAGTGTTTCACATGTGGTAAACTCTTCTATAAAAGATTTGCATAAAACTGTGGCTTGCAATAATAAATTTAGAAGCAGTTACAGCAGCTTTCTAAAGAGAGAGCTATTCAAATGGACATCAGGTAAGACAAGAACAGCTTAATAATTTTTCTATTATTTGTCAGTGGTTGAGCATGTATTCTCAGAGTAACTGAGTGGTAATTCATGTGGACTGGCCTTTTCCCCAGAGCGAAGCATCAAGGCTTTGTCAATGTTGGAAATACAAATTCCAGGTCAGGTAACCTCTATATAATCAGTAGCTCCATAGAGAAGATTACAATTTATACTGTTTATGATGTGTTCTCTCTATTTATGTCAGTCCCGAGACAGAAATAGTAGCTGCATGTCTAGTGTGTATGAGCAAAATAGTCTTTTTACATGCTGCCATATCGTTATCTCCCTAAAGCAAATAAGTAAAGCCACGTAAAGCAGAAGTGACTGGTACACTGAAGCCTTAGCTTATTACCACAGTTATTATTATTATTCCCTAATTCGGGGACTCATTTTCACTTCCCTTTGGCAGTTTTCCATTCATTGCACTTTGTTCAGGATCAAGCTTGTTGATAATTACTGCTATCTGATTGTGCTGTGGAATATAAAAGAGGCAGCCAAGAGACACAAAGAAGAAAAAATAAATGTCTCAATCACCAGGAAAACACGAGAGAATTCATTTATTCTTTCACAAATAATTACTATATTCTTTAACTCCTCTAATGTAAGGTAGTTTTACAGCAGCTCAGTGAGTTTGCAGCATATACGCTTGTGTATTGTATTTGAAGTAGCTTTTGTAGTGGATTACCTTCTGGCAGATTTTGAGATTCTCGGTAAGTTCCCATAATAACCACCTTTACTGTCTTCTGATGTTCCTTTATTACTGCTGCTGTGACAAGGCATGATGACTGCAACTCTTAACAAAATTC
The DNA here is from genome assembly GCA_026413425.1 of Tringa solitaria. NCBI lineage: Eukaryota > Metazoa > Chordata > Aves > Charadriiformes > Scolopacidae > Tringa > Tringa solitaria. The sequence goes on from JAOXJM010000063.1 coordinate 32,375,636, forward strand.
TGTTCTAAAAGCATGAACCATCAGTCCGTAACTCTGCACTTTGGGGACTGATTGTTGAAGACTGTACTAGTGCTGTCTGGAGACTGTTGCAGACAGCAAATCCAAGTGTGCACTAGGTGGCCAGCACTCTCATTACAAATCCACACCTCAAGCATTTTCCTTTTCCCTGGAAAAGGATTTTTTCATGTCACATGAGTTACTGTCTTTTTTAATTGAGCTATGTTGTGTTTTTTTTAAGAACATTAATTCTTAGAAGAGTTCAGCTTTACTTCAAAATACATGTTAAGGTGTTGGAGATACATGCACACAGTGGGAAAAAAAAATTTAAAATGAGGACTCCTTTATAAAAGATCTTTGTGTAAGACTGAATTGTAGACTTTGAAAACATATTTTCTACCTGATCTTTATCTAATCCTTGAAGCAAGAGACATAATTGATTAGAATTGGTAAAGAGGAATGACAATACCCCAAGAAAATAATGAAAAATGCAATGTTTTCAAAGGCATATCAATACTGACGTGTTCTGAATTTTTAATTTTTTCCCTTTTATTTCTTTTGTGATAATTATTTTCATTTCCATAAGACTCATAAGACTTCCTTCAGTGATTTTTGAAATGGAGAACTGCCTGAATCATGCCGATTCCCATGATTCAATCATATGTGGGTGAATATATCCACAGAAATGATAGAAAAACAGAATGTTTTTCCCACACCACAGAGGGATGACGCTTTTCCCAGAACAGGCCAAATCCAGCTTCCAAACAGACTTGGGCAACCACATTAAAAGGGGGTAGACTCCAGCTGGCTGTATAGCTGTTGGTTCAGAAGGTGCAGAAGACCTCAGCTAGAAGTCTCTTTTTTGAAAGATAATGAAATAAGGTAGTAATCACACTTACAGGGGATCTTCGTCTTGAGTCTGAACTCTAAATCATTGTGTCTTTTCCTAAATAACATACTGTACATAATGTTTTCTTCCTCTGCTTGTTCCTTTTAAAGATACTTAGGCTTAGTTGTAGGATTTCACATACAGAATAATTCTTTCTTGGTACGCCACAAGGGGTCTGGTGTCGTGGTTTTGACCAAATTGACCACCAGAATGACAGATGACCCCTCCCTCCCCCCTCTAAGGAAAAGAGAGGAGAGGAAG
>JAOXJM010000063.1:32393796-32427380 GCA_026413425.1 Tringa solitaria
CTTGGCAATCAGGAGGTCAGTGGTAATGAAATCAACCAGAGGGTGTCATCTTAAAATATTTTTCTACTTAGTCATCTGTTACATAAAACTAAGAAAAATAAAGATTGTTTTGTTCCCTGTGGCCATAGGCTTTGCTTTTAATTTGCTTTCATAATTTGATATGTTTACAGCAGCCTCATTTTCTTATTCAAAATCTTGCACAGACTTTGCTCCTAAGCTGGTGTTAGGAGATACACTCCCTGAACAGCCTGTGCTCTTCTCAGCTGCAAAAGAAGCAGAATAGCACATTCATCACCAAATCCTGAGCAGTCTCCATTCCAGTTCCAGTTTGCTAACAAGACTCCCTAAAAACAAGCAGAGCCGCTGCCTGGTTTAAATGAACCAGCTGCCTTTTCCAGCTGCTCCTTCAGTAGTCTGTGGGTCTCCCATCTGTTTTGGTTCCAACAAAACATTCATGTTTTGAAGAATCTACTTCTATCCCTGGATAAGCCAGTGAGTGTTGGTTCTGGTGCTGTTTGTTTCTAACCCGCGTGGAACATTGAATAATAAAGGATCTGATCTGAGGAAGAGAAGACCAAAAAAAAAAAAAAGTGACTGTGTGCATGTTGGTACTGCAAGCACATTAGGTGAGAAGTGGTCTAGGTATGGTGATGGACTTCTTTAGCTATAGAGCTTCGTCCTTTCATTTCTGCACAGCATCCAGTAGCCAGCTATCCACCTGAACTGCGTGTCTCAGCGACACAGTGTCACATGCAGCACAGACACTCTCCATCTCACAGCTGGAGAAGCTGTATGTGATACGGTATGTGATTTGTTAGTCACTTTCTGTCCAGACTACTCTTTTTCTTCACATTTAGTGACGTAGCGGACAGAGCCTGTTACTTATCTTTATTTATATGTGGCCACAATTTATTTATTATTTTAAGTACAAATTTGAAGAACTTGTCTCATTTCTTAGGAAATAGCTCTTTCCTGCTGAGGTTACCTTTTCCAGGCTGGCTTCTTAATCTGCTTCACTCCAGGAATAGTCATGCTGCTATTCACGGTATATTCACTGCACGGTATATTTTGCACCATTACCCAGGAGTATCTGGTACAAAGAAACTGCAGGCCAGAAACACCAGCCCAAAGTTGCATTGCCAAAGTCAAAAAGATTAAAGCATCTGCCAGCTAGATGGTGCCAAGAACTCCAGGGCCAATCAGCTAATAACCAGTCACAGTCACTTCCAAAATAGCTGGACAACAAGTAGCGATACAGATAAAACAAAAAGCATAGTGTTTTTTTTCAGGACTTTATATATCAAGTGGACTAGTCAAAGAACTGAATAGAAGAAGGCCAGGCAAGTTTAAAATGCAGTAAGTGTTAAATGCAGTGTTCCGGTATGCTGCATTCTGCCAAGGCCACAAGCAAATGAACAGCACCAGCTGGCATTTTATACATATATATGTGTGTATGTGTGTGTGTATATATATATACAGAGTGTTTGAACATCATGGGCAAGAGGACATTCAATTGTCACTAAAGTAAAAGGCAAGGTCTAGCTATTAACTGAAACCTCCTGTTGTGACTGATAATGCAAGTAATGAAGTTTAATATAAAGATCTTGGGTTATATTAGAAGCATAACCTCTTAGTGTTCTCCTGTAGTACACTGCATTCATTTTGTCTTTCATTAAATTCTGTTTCTTGTGATTAATTATGTGTCATCATTAGTGCTGTAAAACTTGTGGTATGTTCTACCAGTTGTTGAATTGTTTACTGTGTAATCTGTGGAGCTGTTGGCTACTTTAGCTTATTGGATAGAAATTGGGTGAGTTACGTACCGACAGCAACAAGAAGTTAATTTTAGGCAGTAACAACATTTCAGATGGGAACTGATGCAGTGCATTTGCACTTGACATTAACTAGTAAGTTATTATGTTTTTAAAATGTTATGACACAACACTAGTGATGAAGCTAGTGAGTTACCATGCTAGACTGACTTAAAAAATTTGAATCCTGAAGTACCTTTTGATTATAACTAAATGAGATGACCAAACTATACAAAGCAATAATTTGGGCATGGTTTCCTGTTTCTGAGGGTATATGCGTACTTTCAAGTTCTCAGTTATATGCAAAGTTCATGGCTCTGAAATAACTGTTAAGTTTGTTGTTATGCTTACAACAAGGAACCACGTTAACTAGATATTTTGAAGGAAGACACTTCTGAAGAGAGAACTGGTGCCAGACCGAGCCTTCTTACTTGGTAACTTATTTGTGGAGAACTCCAGGGCCTCAGAAAGATTAGACAAATAACATGATGAGTATAGCATAAGAAAATGTCATGTATCTACAGTATTTAGACTAACCTGACTTCTCCAGAAGCCTCTTTTATTCACAGTATCATTTTTACTATACTTTTCTTTCTAGTACCTAAGAAATGGGTTTGTATCACTTGTGCTTTTTTGGGTGCAACCATAGTCTGTTCTGTTACTGATTTCATGTTGTCTTTTCCTAGATTAAGTAAGGTCTCTCCATGTATATTTATATGCATATATATACCCCCCCCACACACACACAAAATACTTTTTCTGTCCTCCCTTAAAACTCACTGCCTGTGCCGGGATTTGTGCTACTGTTTTGGTCTTTCAGGCCCAACTTGTATGCCTTATCCATGAGTTGTTTGTCCTTGCTGTGTACGTTTCTGCAGAACTTTTTGGTTCCCATGCAGTACAACAGGTCGATATAAGTGGCATTGCAGTGTGACTAACACTGAAAATAGCCAGATTCAGTCCTAGCCTTTTATTAAGCACTACTTTTTTTCATCGTTCTCAAGTATACATCAATTCTGGCAAGGAATTGTGACAAGTTGTTTTTACCAGGCTAATTGGCAAGTAATGGGTACAGTATCTTATTTCAGTCTTACCAGTAGAATATTTGCGACATTTCATTTTTTCCTGCTATATATTTTGAATAGCATGGCTGTATATTGGTATTGTGCAGAGTTCCATACAGAATAATGTTTGATAGACTCAAGGAAATGGCTAAAGATTGGAATGGGTGAGGCATAAAGAAAGCAAATGTATGTAAATACTGGATATTCCATTTTGCACAAAATTTGTTTAATACAGTTAGAGAAAACCTCTTCATGTTCTCAGTAGCAGAGCTCTGAACAAAAGCATTTTCTCTCCCTGCTTCTCTCTCTGCCTTCTCAGATGAAAGATCTGTCTAGGTATCAGTGTTAAGCCCTGAACAACACCACCTTTTTATGAAGTCACGTATGGGAAATTAGGACTGTTCCATTTCTTGGAAGTCTTTGAGAGAAGTCTTTCTGCAGTCTTGTCATCCCTCACTGAACACATTTATTAGAAGTATACTGATGATATACCTGCAAAAGCTTTTCAGGTCATCTGCTGTATTTCAGCGCCTGCTAAAAGACATTCACTCTTCCAGATTTCAGCAGGAAAACAGGAGATAGTGTGCTATGCAGGGCACCATGGTACTGCTGACTAACTTACTGTTGCCCCTGACAACATATGAACCTCCGTATCACTTTCAATGGAGCTAGATAATACGAGAATAAAAACATCAGTGGCAAGTACATGCTAGTGGTGAGGTTATGAGTATTGCAGTATGCTTGATAACAATACAGGGAATTTAGTAAAAGATGCTTTTTATAGACAAGATTGGGAGTACTGGAGTTTTATCTGTCTGGCAGGAAGCTGCATATTTAGTATGTAAAAGATGAGATAGGAGATGGGCATGCTGTTAGCCAGTCAGCTTATATTCATCAGCCCATCATGAACACAAAGAAATTTTTCTCATCCACTGAGAACATCATGCTGCCAGCCACTTCCCACCCAGCTGAGCACATCCACGCTTCCCTGTGACACCAGCTCTTTGAACAGGTGCTGAGTGCACCACAGCAATACTGCTTGGGACCCGTGGGAATTGTGCCACCCTCTACTGTGTGTGTTTTAATACAGTTTTAATTGGATTTTTATTGTTTGCTTCCCAAAGCTTTGTTCCAACAACAGATGGGACCCCTGTCCTACTATGTATGGGGCTGAGCTTTTTATCTAAGGAGCAATCTCTGCTTTTAAGTTGCCCTTTATTTCAAATAGCATGACATCTATCCTATTCAAAGAATGCTGATATCAGAGATGGGGAGTGGCTGAAAGGAAGTAATAAAAGAAAAAGAGCTAAAATATAATAATTAAGAGCCTTAGCTATCTAGTAATTATTATTAATATTGTTGTCTTCATAGAAGTTTAACCATACAAGTAATTTTTTCTTATATTGGTATTAGTTTAAGTGGAGTTGCCCTTGTATCAGCTAGAGAATAATTTTTATTTAAAGCACAACATGGGATTGGCATTTCCATCTATCAACCACTTCTGGTTTTGTATCACCTGCAAACTTGCTGAGGGTGCCGTCTGTCACATCATCCAGGTCATTAATGAAGAGGTTAAGCAGCGTTGTCCCCTCTGTCTACCCCTGGGGTACATCACTAGTGACTGCCTCCAGCTGGACTTTACGCTGCTGTCACTTTGACCCAGGTAGTTCAATGAGATTTTGATCCACAGTCCCCATATCTAGTTCATACTTCATCACTTTATCTACAAGGATGTAGTAAAGGACAGTGCTTGAAAGCTTTGCTAAAGTCAGGATAAGCAACATCCAGTGCTGTCCCCTCATGCACCGAACTAGTAATTTCATTGTTGTTGTTTCAGGTTGGTCAAGCGTGATTTCCTGTTCCTAATGCTGACTATTCCCAATCACTTGGTTGTCTTTCATATGTTTGAAAATGGCTTCCAGAACTATTTGCACTATCCCTTTTCCAGGCATCAAGAGAGGCTGTCTGGCCTGTGGTTTCCTGCCTCCTTCTTCTTGCTCTTCCTGAAGACAGAAGTGACATTTGCTTTCTTCCTGGAAACGTTCCCTGATCACCATGACCCTTCAAAGTTAATGAAGAGTGGCCTCACAGTGATGATATTGGCCAGCTCCCTCAGCACTTCTGGGTACATCCCGTCAGCTCCCACGAACATGTGTATGTCCACTGCATTTACATATTCCCTGATTTGTTCCTCCTCCACTCACGGTATGTCTTCCTTGCTCCAGGCTTTCCCACTGGCCTTGGATTCCTGAAGGTAAAATTGCAACCTCCCACAATGCTGCTATGCTGTCTTGAAGCAAGTACACCTGTAAATCACTACAGCACCTAGCTGAGCTGCTTACGTTGAGGACTGAGGCTTTTCTTTCCACCTGTTTAGTTCAGCGTTGACAGAGAAACAGTCAGCTCTGTGTGTGTAGTAGCAGATGGGAAAAGAGGGAGAAAATTGATCTTTGAAGAGGCGTACTAACATCACAAGCTGGTTCAACAAAAAACAAATGTGAGGAAACCTAGGTTCTTTTACACAATTCATCAAGCGGGTGGCTTTTTTTTCCTTACAGATGCCTGCAGATCATAGCTGAAGATTACCTTCATCTCCTTTTAGACCATGAAAAAACATTAGTATGTTGGAAGTGTCTTTCGGATCTCAGTTTATAAGATAGTACACTGGATCCTGGGAAGTAGGGCTGTGCCTCATCAGCTGCCTGCCCAAAGATGAGCTCATCATAGCCACTTCATTAGTGACAGATGCTTGTCTATTTCTTCTTAAAAACATCTAACACTAGAAACTTGTCACCCCCTCCTAGGCAACTTCCAAAAGGGTGTCAGTATCCTTTTTCCTAATGCTTAACATAAAAAGTTCAGTTCTTTCACGTCTTCACACCTAGTTTAAACCATTATTTTGGTGCTCTGGATTATAACATAAGGGAAATATTTTAAATGAAGCAGTGCTGCTATGGAAAATGTTTGGGTGTTTCAAAGTACTATGCAAAACAATAATAGAGTTGCCGTTTAGTCTGTGTCACTATTTTGTGTTATTAACTACTTTTCGCTGCTGACCTCTAGATGCTACCAGGTCAAAGACACCTCCAGCTCTGTCCTGTCACTTGTTTCCCTTTGGACAAACTTTGCCAAGAACTCAAAGGTCCAATTGTACTGTCAGGCCTCTAACAGCTTAGGGTGGTAGCCAGCAGGGATACCGTCACTCATACTGGTGGTTTATTTTTCTGCTGTACCTCCAGAAGTAATAACTTAAAGGCCACTGCAGTGTCCCAGTCATCACCCATCTTGTGAAAGTCATGGTACTGAACGGTGGTATGCAGTACTGATGTGTTCCCTGCACTTTTCCACTGTGTAAGCTGTATAAAGGCTCAGTATTTTTATCACAGAGATTAATAAAGACCATAAAATGCTTGTTTCTTAGCTGGAGGGGAGGTCTTATACTGACCTAGAAAGCTGGACGGATAGAGAGGGGCTCGGCTTGTTTATGTCCATATCGTCTCAGTAATGTCAGAAGGGATGCAGTAGCTTACAACAGCTGAATGGATATTGGGTCCCCATTTTGAGGGGTGAGAATATTGATTTGGTTACAAAAATGGGACTGAATGGGAGAAAACCCACTCTTTTGCTTTGCTTTTCACTTTCTGTGAAGGTGAAAAGGTGTTGGGAGTGTCCTTTTGACCACTTATTGTGCAGGTAAGAGCTGTGGAGCTCTATGTGTGGACTCTTGTGCTGGTTCTGCTGCGGGCTCTGTCACTTCACAGAAATACCTAGGATATGCCTCTTTGAAAGCTTTAAGAATTAGTTAGTTAGTGGGCCTGGTTCACTCTATTGCAGCCTCCAGGCTGCAAGTTCCCACAGACAGAAAGTTGTACAAACAGGTACTCTGAGCTGTACACTTGATAGAAAACACATCACATTGAGAGGACATTGGTTTGTGGCATAACAAGCGTTTGAACCCAATTGACTTCAGTGCTGTCCTTCCATCAAACCCACTGTGCTGCCATTATTTATTAATGTTCCTTTTGTGCTAATAAGCTGCTGTGACGTGACTCAGGTGCTGCAGCACAGCTGGGACATGCTACCTGGTACACTGAGGACACCAGTCAGCAGCTGGAGAGTTAGACATGTCTGTCTTCTCAGTGGTGAAACACCAAATTCGATATTTTCTGTAGGAATATGCAAAAGCAGCTGATGTTGAAGGCTAGCAATTATGGTTTATGCTAATGAAAAGAAGTGGGAAAACAAGTTCTTCTTAGTGATCAGTCTCTGTTTCTAAATGGAAGTGCAATAATAATAGAAAAAGAAATACAAAGCCAAACAATCTGAATGATAACTTTTCCTATTAGAATAGTAATGTGACTTTCTGTAGCTCAGGAACTGGCTGTAAATTTTTCCATAATGTATTTTTGTCACAGTTATCTGTCTTTTCTCAGAAGAGAGAACCAGCTCCTCATAGAACAATGTGCACTATTATGTGTGTGAAAAAGCTATTTGTTTTAACATTAAAAAACAATTTAATGCTTGAATTAACAGGCTCAATTTCAGTCTCTTTTGGTACAAAGTTTTTTCAGACCTTAATTCACTTTGGTCACACACTGAAAGAATCTCTTCTGTTTCTCCCCTCATTTTTTAAAAATTTGGTGAGCAAGCCACAAATATTTCAATGTCCTCTCCACTGTTGAAGAACATGCTAACTTGCCTGACGTCTTCTGTCCTGTTCCTTGCACACACATTCTTTTTGGTGACATGCTGGCAACATCTTTGAGGATGGTTTGCTGAGAGGCTACATTTCATTCAAAAAGCACTGATGCATCCAAGTGTCCCAGTTTTCTTGCCATCAATATCACATTGTATTTGTCACCAGGGCATTTTATCTGCCCTTTTGGTGTCCATTCTCCTTGGGTATAATCCAAAGTACTCAATTCACATATTCCCCTGGTTTTGAAGAATGAAGAAGCTTAGAAGCTGTCTCTGTCTTCTTTTGACTTGCAAATGGTCACATGAAGTACACAGAGCTCAAAGAGTGAACTTTTAATGCTCTATTTTAAAATGTTTGGATTTCTTGTGAGGCTGCTCAGAGGTTACCTGAGCATAGCCCCTACTAGTTGAGATGGTGGAGCATGAGCGTTTGATGATCTGGGAAATCAGGTCCTCTGTGCAAATAACATTTTCTAGGCCCCACAGGGTTGTGGTAAGGATCAATCCACCGTGGTTTTGAGAGGCTTCTGCATTTCCTGTAAGCATTGTTGCATAGCGATAGCGGCGGTACAGAGTCAGTAAAGCTGTGAACTGGATTGAGCCTGTGGAGATCCTGCTATCCAGTACAGTGTTACCTACAGAATGTTATGTTTGAGGGGAACTTGCAAAATTACTGGCTTTGCACACTTTTGAAATAGTTAAGACTATTTTTCACATTTTTACTTATACATGTCTGCTTGCAGTGATGGATATTTTCTATGTGTTTTTCCTGCATTAGAAAGCTAGGAGGAAAGGTAGCAAGGCGGACAGTTCATTAGCAGTAGTCTTATTTTAAGGACAATCTTTAGTTATTTTGTGAAGAAGACTGACTCTACAGACATAGCAACGGATTCTCATCAGCACACCGTGTTCTGCTTTGCTACAAACAAAAAAGGTATATCTAAAAAAGGCATATCTAAAAAAAGAGTGTACAAGTAACATCAAGAACTTGGGATTTTATTTTTCTTTTAGCTGGACAAGGTATATTTTCCATTTCAGTGGAAATCTGTTCTACATTGCAGACATTACTACAGAGTGGTGATGGGTACAAAGGAAAGAAATACAATGGCTTCAAATACTTTTAAATTTATCATTTTGATTTTTTAAATAAATAAAGCCCTGTTTTTGAAGGCTAAGTTTTGCAGCTACTAAACGGACCACAAGAGAGGAAATTGGGTTGGATAAAACTAAAGAGTTTGTTCAAAAGAAAAATAATATTTTATTTTATACTACTTGATCATTATTTAACTTATTAATTTGGGTATAATTTAAAGATAGTGTATAGAGGTTTAAATGCATTTCTCATTGTAATATTTGAATTAAAACATTTCACTAAGTAACCAAAGTATGATATTTTGTGAAAAAAAAGCTCCTTTTTAGATACAAGCTGTGCTGTTAGTTGAATTTGATCCAATTTATGAATGGTTTTGGTCTCCCAGAAGCTCCATATTTTATTTACCTAAAAAAACCCCAAAACAAACAACCCACCCTCAACAAAATATGGTAACCATACAAAACAATAACCTTCATCCTGCTCATTTGTTACTAACATTATTGGGAGAGCTAGAAATGTGTACACCTATGAATGCAAACATACATGCTATTCCACCTATAAAAAGTAAGATTCACACAAATTTTATCTAGATTAATAGATTGCGGTCCTTTGGGACCACTGGTTCACATATTCTATTACTGTATAAACCACAGACCTTAGAATGTACTCCAGTATCTGCGGTATTGAGCAGAAAACAGATATTTTGTCTGAAACATTTTTTCCTGAAAGACCTTAAACATATTTTTAAAATTGCAAAATATTTTAAGAATTTCATTAGAAAGGGAGTTGACTTTATCATTTGAGTATGTAGTTACACGTTGCATCATTATTATATATACATATCTATATGTAAAATTATTGTGATTATGCACAAATTGCTAAGCAGATTGCAGAGCACGGAAAACCAAGTCAAGAACAGAAAAGCAACTAGAAAAGTCCAGTGTCTCTGTGCATACTTTATTCTGGCTTATAATGCCCAGAATAGAATGGCTGTCTATGACTGTTCTATCAGTCAAAGTAGCACACTTCAGATAGTTCCAATCTTTCAAACTGCCATCTGTTAAGACATAATCATAAGCCCACTGACAAGTGTTTGTCAGAAATCACTTCATGCTAATTGATCTCTTTTCCGACACACTTTAGTAGCTAATTTTTAAGACCCGAGAGCCATCATTACTACACATTAGTTGTCAAGATAACGACACAGCTGTCCTTTGGAAAAAAGAACCTAAAGTACTTGAACTATCACAAAATTATAGGAGAATTGCTTTTAAACAGCTATGTTCAAAATTTTAACTGAAACGAAAGGAAGCGTTGATCAAAACAACATATCCCATCACCAACAGCTGCATTCTTTTGCATCATTAGTAAATTTAATTTTGTTTTGTTTACAGCGAATGAAGAGGTACAATGATCATGCAAAATCACTAGTGCAAGCAATTTTCATTCTTTTCAGACATGCCTTCTTCCTGACATAATTGTGCCTAATGATTTGTTGCGTTCTGCATCTGCAGTAATCATGCTTTCATCCTTGTCTGTAATCACTGCATCTTTGCGATTCTTTCAGAGATGTGGTCAGCAGCTCTAGAGGGGCAGAAAGTTACGGGGCCAGTGATGGCAATGATGCCTATTCTTACTAATGGCAATGGAAATTTTGACAGTAATAGGGCAAAATACAGCATTCACTCTGTTATACAGTGTTAAATACCTGATAAATAAATATCACAGTGTTAGTCATAAAGCTGAAGCCTATTTACAACTTCCATTTTTGCCTAAAGTCTCTATTTATTCCCATCAACACTCCAATTCAATTTTAACATCTGTTGGAAAATCTGCCTGCCTGCTTTGTCTCCAAAGAAAGAAAAAATGTTGTTATGGGCTCTGTTCCTGTTGTATCTCTGCAGTCACTTGAGGAACACCTTGTGTAAGGCTCAGTCGATTCTTCTGGGGCTCTTGACAACTTTGAAACATCTGAAAAAGGGCTCCTTACTGGCTCTTTTCAGGCCTTCCTTTCGAGAGCTGTGTATCTAGAGAAGGGGCCTACCCAGTATTAAGGGAGCACTTCTGTTGTAGAAGATTCCTAGTCAAGTAATCTGCATAGACTTTTCCATCATTATGTAGATTCCATCTGTAAGTCAGTATCTAGATTGAATGTTCTCTGAGATGGAAGCATGGCTGAGAGGCAGATATGTCTTAATATATTTGAAATAAGAAAAGACAAAAAGGAAAAGGAAAGGAAAAGGAAAACCCACCTAAATTAGATCAGTTGTCAGTTGGACCCAATTCTAATCCTACTGAAGCACTTTGTCAGCTCATTAGTGGAACTTGAAAACATGTGGAGGAGTGAGTGAAAACAGAGCTGCAGTATTCTTTTTAATAAGCGAAAAGGCTAAAATCTGTTTTACTAACTCCTTGATAACAGGAGTAGAGGTTCAGTTTGCAAGGTCAGTCAGCTGAAACTTGCATTTCTGTCAATTAAGGAGTTAGCAATACCAGACATGTTTGTGGTTAAGAGAAATTCAGCCCTTAGCAGGCAAAGTAGTATAAATGTTGGAAGCTGTTAAGGTGAATTGCAAGAAAAGAAGGGTCTATAAACAGGAAAATCCAAATCAGCAATGCTATTATTGGAATTTTAAAACATAAGGTGGCTGTTAGACCAATTCTAAGGCCAGCCAGTACATTCCTAAAGAAGCCAGTATTGAGAAGATTCTGAAAACTACTCAATTCACACTAGAGAAACCACTTAAGAAAGCGTGCTCTGTTAATAAAGAGAGAAGCAGTGATGCAAGCAGCTGATTTCCAGCTCTAATTTTTCTGCCTTCTGGAAATCAGCTATATTGATCTCAGTGATATGGCTTCATCTTTGATAAACGTAGACATTTGGATGAGAAGAGAACTCATATGTGAAGCTCCAAAATAGTTCACATAAAAAATAACTCTATTTGACTTTTTGAGGGAATTAAGTTATACAGATTTTCAGAAGTTTAATTGCTTTTCTGGTTAGACTAAATTTATTTAGGTTTACAATGATTTAAGTTTATATAGCTGTAAAAGGAAGTCTAAAGATGGATGAAATACCTGTCAAAGAGCATCAGTTACAGCTGATAACCCAACTAATTAGCTGCAATCTACAGTCATGTGACACTATTCACCCCCAGACATAAAAGTGGTTTGCAAATGGATTAATGAAACATATGCAGTAAAAAATATTATCTGCATTTTATAGCAGGCAAATGGAGGCCTAGAGAGACTAAAGTGATTCCCATGGCAACAAAGAAGGTTTGTGTCAAGATGAGGAAAAGTACATAGAATTTTTTTTTACTGTCTTATGTAGCAGTCTCTTTTTAGATTTTTTTTCTTTTGTGCATATTTTTTGTTTCTTTCCCATCACTATCAGATCTCTGCTGACTTGTCTCGACTGCTTATTCCACATATTTGATATGCATTTTCCAGTTTGCAAGCCTTATATTAACTAACAGGTTTTTTCATTACATGTAATAAAATACTTTGATCTTTTGATTCTATTTGTATTTTGAAAGTGCCTTGTAATGAGATGTGACAAAGAAGATATTATTTTAAGACATCTTAAAGCCTCATCTTAAAGCCTGTGCTCTCAGCTGAGGTTTATGTATATCCACAAAAGAGAACTAACATCAAGGGCTTTATCTTCCAGCAGTGAATTAGAATTAAGATATTTTTTTTATTTGGATAGGAACACTGGGTAAAACACTCCGCTATTTTTCTTCAGGTTTTTAATTTTGGAATCAGATTTTCAGACATTGGAATCAAATGAACAGACATTGCTCCAGTGGAAGCAGTGGCACATAATGAAGTTATGGTCTAGAGTAAGTTTGCTATCCTGCATATATTTCTGTAGACGGGTGGTTTTTTTTCTTTATAAGCCCACATATAAAGGGAAGAGCTATCCTGACCCTGTGAACTGCATGCTCTTACCTTTAATAACTGGCAGCCATCAGACTTGCACTGCAGAGAGCTGAAGCAACAGCTCAACGTAATTTTACACAGCAATAATTTTCCGTTGCACATCAGTCCTGCTCCACAAGGGCTTGGAGGCTGACTTGTGTATCCCAGCTTCAGCAGCCCTCCTGACTTGCTGCTCCTCTTAGCCAGGGGTGTGGGTTACCACCAGGCTCTGAGCCAACACGGCCTTACTGCTGCCCAGGTGGTACCTGCACTGGAGGCCCTGTAATTCAACTGCTTGTGATGTGTGTGTTGTCAGGACACCCAGACTGGCCAAATCCCACGTGGGGGATCTGTTTTACCATTGTGTTCCTTCAGTGAAAACAGATGAAATACCAAAAGAAAGTTGCATTTTAGTACTAAAGTGCTAGTCCTCTCTGCATTTCCTGAGTTTATGTAGCTGCACTTGCATTAATTTCTGTAAAGCAATTAATAGCCTTCTGTGATTTACAAACTATTTGCTGTGTGATCTTTTTGAGTGAAGGTCTTTTCAGATTTCAAAATTCAGAGTTCTGCATACTGGTGCTCCTCACTGTTTTAATATTTCAAGGGAAAGCCAGTTAAGTAAATATATTTAGGGCTTAAGACAAGGCTAGGGATTTTAGAAGCATCTAGGTGACTGAAGTGCACACATCTCATTGACAGGAGCAATAGCAATAAGATTTCATTCAAAAGTGTGAGAGCTGAGTGCAGTGTGAGGACAACCACTTTCCCTTCCTCCCTTCAAACTCAGGAGTGTTAATAAAGCCTTTACAGTCCTCTGCACTTCACATAGTCCTGGCCACTCTTAACTCCAGAAAAAAAATAAGCTTGGAGAAAAGTGCAAAGAAGGGTACCTGGTGAGATGAGGGGAATGGAAAGCCTGCTGTGCAAAAGGAGAGAGATTGTGAGTTACAAAAGAGGGTCAGGAAAGCGCTAATTCATGCTCAAGAGTAAATTGGGTGGATAAACATTGTAAAGAGAGAAAGAACTATTTAAGCTCAAGAAAATAAGTGATGGTCTGCATTGTGCGTGCACATTCAAGCTGGAAAGTGGAAGATTTCCAATAATTAGAGGACTGAGTTTCTATTTCCAATATGAGGGGAAAGAAACCAACTGCAGTGGAGTTTTTTGAACACAATGGAATGTTCACACAATGGAGCATTAGTCCATGACTTAGTTGCCTGCAGCAACGATCCCTGCCAGGACTGTTCCTTTGACGTAAAACAATTCTCATGCAAGGATTGAGGATAATTAACTGAACATTGTGAAAGTGACTTACAGAACATGTTCTGCTCCCAGCTATGGTGAAAACTGAACAAATAAGGGTAAATGGATTGTCCTCTTCACAGTGTTGTGCCAGTGTTTCACCTAGGTGTGAAAGAACTTCAACTGTGACCTTCCCATTGTGAGCTCTGATGAGTCCCTGAATTCATTGTATCTGTTTAGAGAAAAAAAATAATCTAAACTTTTAAATAATATGAGAAACCCACATACCCATAACTTTACAGTTATATAGTTACTATGGTTATACCATTAGTCTATGCATAAAGGCAAGACTGTGGGCCTAAGGTTATATACATAAATATGTAGTAGCAGAGATTTAACAGCAGAAAGCTAAAATATGAAATGGAATGAGGTCTTTTGCTTGTTCTTCACTTGCCACCCTTTTTCTTTTCTTTTGCATGCACCTCATGCTTTTTATTGAATCCTTTATTTAGCTCCTGTGTTCAGGAAAAAAGCTTGTTCTCATGCTCCTGTAGTCCCTAAAGCGTTTTCTGAATTTTTGAGACTCACTTTGGCTTCTTATGTGTCTTCTAGGCTATCTTTGTCATTCTGCTTTTCCTCCCTTTTATTTAGCCTTTCTCATTTGTTTTTTCTCCTGTTGTATTTGCTATTTCTGTCCTCTTACGCTGGTAGGCTCTCTTCATGTTAGGTGTTGAAAAAAGTATAAGACAAGGAACATCCCACGAGGGTAACTTAGACCTGGAGTGCAGAAAGATGACCTTTTTCATCTTGCTGGAATACCCCTTTTCCAGTACTTTCCTTTCCAAATATTCTCTTCCTTTCCATTCCAGTTGTGAAAGTTCTTATTGTTGTTCCTTCATTATCTTTCCTCTCTGTTAGACTGTTTCTCACTCTTTTTTGTTCCCTTTTTTTGATCATTACTCCCCTCCTTCTGACTCAGTGTACAGCCTGAATACAATCTTGCTAGTATGTATTCTCGAGCTTGGATTCAAAACCCTTATTCATTCAGTGGAGTTTCCTTCATATCAGAGACAGTTTTCTGTGTGAATGTAACAAATGTGTGTTGCCTACTGCAGAATCTCAGTAATGTGGCTTCATAGCAAGGAATTTATGTGAAAAACTGTGTCACTTCACTCTTTAAATATTTCAAATATAATACCATGTTCAATGGTATTGCGGGTTTAGTGGGGACAAAATTCCAATTATTAATTACTTAAAATTTGTCAATTTACAGACACTTCATTTACAAACACACTCTGCTTTGAAGGCTTACCAATAAAATAAGCTTTTGGGGGAGATTTAGGTGTTACAGTGTAATTTTGTAACTAATTATGATAAATGTAAACCACATGAGTATATTAAACATGCATGCCCAGTAGAATGGTTAAGTTCTGATAGCATACTGCAGAAAAGTCTTGGGGAATAAGATACTCTCTTTTCTTCTGGCATTATGATGGACCCACAGCAACTCAGACACGTGTGATGCAGGGATGAATGGGGCTCTTGGTTTACCCTGAACGTGTAAACTGCTGCAGGCATTGTGCTGCATTTGGTATTCTGCTTTTCCTCCCTTTTATTTGGCCTATCTCATTTGTTTTTTCTCCTGTTGTGTTTACTCTTTCTGTCCTTTTATGCAAAGCTTAAGCATTATTGCAAAAGCAATTCATATTAGGAAAGTACATGCGAAGAAACTCTAACCTGGCAGCTGTTTAGTCATGCTGTTAGGAATCGAAGGCAGCCCCCTCGTGGCCATTTATGTTTTGAAGCAATTGTTTCCAAACCCATTTAAAAATAGACATTGTTTGGAGGAGAAATGAATGCTTCCTGATATAAAATGTCTATTCGTGTACAGTTAACACTTGTCGTTGATAAAACCGACAGCCTGTTGGTGCTAATACAGGTCAAACCCAGTTTCTGCGTGGTGTTGATCCCAAATGGTTGAATTGCCAGGAGCAGGTCCCTAAAGCCTGGCCTGCAGTGACAGCTGAGCTACCGAACGTACAGTCTGCACCGTCCCACATCTGCCTGGTTGTCTTCTGCCTCAGGACACGCATCCCCTGCTTCTTTTGACCTGCATTGCACAGAGGGCTGGGCATGCTTCCTGCAGCATCTGGAATTGTTCTTCTTTCCTTAGTTCCCACCCGTCCCCACATCCTGTAATGACCCGCAGTCACCTTGTCTTTGTTAAATATCTACTCAGTTAAATATTAATGTCTTCCAACTGCTTACCTCAACTTTACTTAACGTCGTTTTGACTTTAATCCTTATTGGCACGTGTGGTAACAGAGCTCAAAACACACCCAGTGGTTTGAAGAGGAGAACTGGGTTGTGAAACGGATTGTGACGAGATGTCAAGACAGAAATGAGAGATGCTCGTGCTAAGGTGGCTGAGACACAGTCGAAAGCACCACGAAATTCAGAGGGAAAAAAGCCCCATCCTTTAAATTATGATAAGGTGCCTTTTGTGTAGCAACTGGTCAGAGCTAAAACCAAAGTGGGTCTTTCTGCAGTTAGTGGAGAAATCGTTCAGTGAATTATGGTTTGGGGGTTTGTTTGGTTTGGGTTTTTTTTTGCAGGGGGGAGCGGGGGAAAGGATCGTTTTGGGTTTTTTTACATTTCTGCAGCCACGAACGGGCCTTGTTGGCCAATGGAACTTGACTGGTTCTTCTCTCGGTGCGCTTGCAGATCCCCCCCACCCCCCTCGTGTGGACCAAAACACGGCTGGAAATGAGCCTCTGTTCTGGAGGGGCGCTGCCCATCCCCGCCGCCGCTTCTGGCTTTTGTCTAATAAGAACGGACCGGATTTATCGGTTGGGCTGCGACCGACAGGCGGGAAGTTTGAAGCATTCCTTTCCGTTTCCCACCGTTCCGGCTGCCACTCTGCTCCGGAGGGAGCCCGGCCAGCCTCCTGCAAAAACGGCAGCGTCCTGGGTAACGGGAACGCCCGGCGGGGCGGCGCCGGAGCCCCACCGCCAGCCGCAGGCCGGCCCCGCAGGGAGGCGCCAGCGGCCGCTACCGCGCAACGGCCGCGCCCGCCCGCCCCTTGCGGCCGCGGCTGCCGCTGGCCAATCGGTGCGGCCGGTGCCGGTGCCGGTTAGCTGCCGGGGAAGTTTGAAATTGCAGCGGGCGGGGCCGGGCGGGCAGCATGGCGGAACCCGCGCTACCCGAGCGCACCGAGGCGGAGGGGCCGCGGGGTGAAGACCAGGCCCCGCTGCCGGCCGTGGGCAGCGCTGGCTCGCAGGAGTGCGCCGGGGAGCCGAAGCCAGGTAGGGGTTCCCCGTACCGGGTGTCCGCCCCGCGGGGAGGGGGGGCGCGGGGCTACCTACCGCCGCCCGCTCCCGCTCTACCGCCGCCGCCCGCTCCCCTGCTTGTAGCCGGGGAGGCGCTGCGGGGCCAGCGCGGAGCCGTCCCGCAGCGAGAAGGCCTCTGGCACCGTCCGCCCCGCTGTAGGGCTGTGCCCGCAGGGACGTGCGGTTTGCCTGGGGCGGCTCCGCAGCTGGAGGCTGCCGGGCGAGGGGCTCTGGGATCGGACCGGGCTGCTCGGAGCGGCTCTCTCTGGCCGGGGCTCTGATACCTCCACGGACGGAGATTGCACGGCCTCTCTGGGCAGCCCGTACTGCTGCTTGGCCGCTCTTACGGGGAAAACGTTTCCGGTCTCCAGTCCGGCCCGTGCAGGCGCCGGTGCGGATGGCTGCGGTGCCGTTGGCCGCCCCTCGGTTCGTAAGGCTGCTGGCGTGTGGGGCGGCGACCGGGCTAGAAATGGTGTCATGCGAGGGAACGTAGGGATGTCTTTGGGAACAAACACAGTAAAGTAAATTTGTGGGCTCTTTCCTTTTTTTTATCTTTTTTTTTATATTATTTTTTATTTCCCCTTTTGGTTATCATCTTCCCGTGCGTGTATATGACAGGCATCTAAATCAGCGTTCTGGAACTTGTATGCGTTCACAATACTGACAGAGGAAATGTGCTTTCCTGGAAGTGGCTCCCCTGCCTTAGTAGCACACTATTGGAATATCGGTGGTTTTAGTATCTATTGAGTGTCATTGCTCAGTGCCGGGTCATTACTGATATGTGATTATAGCCTTGCAGTTTATAAACAAAGAGCAAGCAAAATTCAATGGTTTGATCTGGAATGCATACTGCACTTTGGAATTCATAATATGGCTTGTACAGGGTATTACGGTCATAGTTGCTGGCTTTGGCTATGGGTGTGTAGAAAAAGAATTCTTATTTACAGTGTGCATGTAAGAGATTTACAGTTTTACAGGAATCTTTTCAAATATTTCATAAATCATATTTAATTAAAAGCACCTTTTCATTTCATTTATTCACATGTTATTACAGTGGTTCTGTTACAAAGAAAAGCTGTATCGGCTAAGCACTTGTAATTGGCTTATACACTGGTGCTGATTTTTGTTGTGTTGATTGAGTTTGGCCCCAGGGGTGTAAAAACTTACACAAATTTGAGGTCAAAACTGCTAGTTCTCTAGTGTTAGAAACAAAATGTGATTTTTTTTTTTTTCTTGTTTTAGTAAATGTCTACTGGAGTCTAATGAAAATGTGGAGGCATATGGATTGTTAAAGAATCAAGTTATGGACAATGAGGCTGTCTTGAGCAGTTACATTAATGAAAAATGAGGAGGGGGGAGGAGGGGCAGACCTGAATCATCACCCTTAGTTTATTGCAGACATCTCTAATATTTTCTGAACTTACGGATGACCAGGCCTGTGAGATACTTTAAGTCCAATACTGAGTTCGCTCAGTTTGTAGTGAGAACACAAGTAGAGACACCTTTTTGAAGACTTCTAAAGGGGTATTATCAGTGCATTGAGCCCTTCAAAGTAAAGATTCAGCCGATGCCCATTTAAGGGGGCTAAAAATTACTATGCTGTGTTCTTTCTGTCTAAATACAGTGCTTGGAATTTCCATGGAGGCTTCAGGTGTTGAAACTGTTATTTGTTAGTTTATTAAAATAAAAAAAATAATCTTTGTACTGAAGAACAGGAGAAGACAGAAGGAAAAGGCAAGAAAATACATCTTTAGCTGAGACTAGTATGCAGTTTTATCATACTTCTTACTTATATTTTGCTCTTTGCTCAGAGCAATTCTGTGCATTGTTTTGGATCAGTTGTGTGCAATATCAGCCGATTTTATACATGTTTGAAAATAATTTGAATTATTGCTTGATATCATGTCTGGGTGATGCAGGCAGCGTACTAACAAGGCATAACATGTATAGGAACGGGTAATGTATTTTACATATAGAACAAAGTAAATTGGGCTGTAACTGCAGCTAAGGGCAGATGGCACCAAGAGGGAGATCCTCTTTTGGTGTAGGGTAAATGCTCTGAAGAAGAGAGCAAGTGATCAAACTAGATAGTCACTTGACAAAGCATAATTTAAAATGTGTTGTAGAAAGCAAGTTCATTATAGATCTTGGGCTGAATAGGAATTCTTTGGGAATAGAGGAGTGAGGGATGATTGCACTGAACTGACAGTTTGTGGGGTTTGCTTTGTTCCTACTCCTCTCTCCAGATCTGCTCCAGGAAGATGATGATTCCTGTAGTGATTATGGCAGTCGTGACAAACCAGGGACCACTTTAGGAAGGACTGTGCCAGATGGGAATGTGCTTTTTCCGGATATTTTTCACACCGATCACCTTTTGTTTTATGAGCGATTCAAAGCTTACCAGGATTACATCTTGGGTAAGTAATTTCTTAGTAGAAAAAGAACATGTAGTCAGGTTTCTTATAGTGGCTGTTTAAATGATTCCATTTAAATGGAGTCAATTCCATATTAAACTGTGAGACACTCTTAATAACGGGACTAGAAAAGATGTTAGCATACTGCCATCACTTATGCTGTAACCTGAGGTGCTCTAGCTGATACACCAGGAGGCAGTACCTGGAAGGCTGAAGACTGGGTCTCATCTTCTAGAGAAACACAAAATGCATGACTCTTCAGCTGTCTAAGTACTGAGAGAGACAGCAAAAATTCTGGCAGTTGTGAGCAAAAGAGAATGAAGTCCAACTTTAGATCTGGTAGAGGAACATTTCAACTGGGTTGACTTCTATTTTTCAATGATCTGGAGGACTTTTCTTTCTTTTCTTGCATAAATATACTGTCCTTAATTTCTTTTTAGCTGACTGCAAAGCTTCTGAGGTGAAAGAATTCACAGCTGAGTACCTGGAGAAGGTCCTTGAACCATCTGGATGGCAGGCAATTTGGCGCACTAATGTGTTTGAGGCCCTTGTTGAGGTAAATGGAATGCAGTTGTTCAGGCATTTATTTCCGATTCATATTATTTGTATCTGTAACAGGTCATTTATCTATGAAGTTTATGAGCTGGTAGAAGATAGCAATGTTTTTATTTCTAACCATCACTGTCAATTGGAGAAATAGGGATTTATTTCAGATGAAGCCTTGTTCTGAAATACTGTGTGTCTTGTATACTGGCTTTCTTCACCCAGGACTGTGGGGTTGGATGTGATACTTGTGTGAGAGGCTGTCTTTGCAGCGAGGCACATCTACTCAGAACCAGCTCTTTAGGGCTACAGCACATATTACAGCTTTGGAAAGCCACACACTAGGTAGACTTTTTATTTTTGGCTTTTTTAAATTTTTCAGCCTTGAGATTTGCCTGCCTACCATTTGAAAATTCTGCTGTTGAATTATAGCATTGTCACTGAGGCAGGTGAATTTCATTTTCTCTGAGACACCCATAAAGTGGTGTTGATATCTTGAAAATAAAAGACATTTGCTTCTGTTCTGTTGTTACTGTCAGCTTTTCATCTGTGGTTTTTTGAACTCACACACAATGTGTGTGATTGCTGTGTTTGTGAGATTGGTTCATCAGTGCTATAACAAAAGTTTGTTCAGCATTTGCCTATGCTTTCTATGTGCTAGGGCACCGCATGTCACTTGCCTTTACTGTAGTATCTCTAGAACTGGGAAAATTTTTTCAACCAAAATTGGCAATTTAGAGCCTTTATAACTTTACCTATGTGAAGATTATGTGGCAAAAACATCTCATGTGCTAATTTCAGGGACACTCCCTCTAGATTCTGAGTACTTTGGTGGGAAGGCTCTACCTAAATTGAAGCAATGTCTTCAAAGGCACCTTGCTTAAAACAGGAAGAAGGAACACCAAGTTAGAGCCATGAGGTAGAACTCTGTGGGCACAGAGGGGATAAGTACTTGGTCCAGAGCTTGCTGTTGTAATGTATCAGGCTCTGATCATTTGTCAGTGTTCTTAATCAGTAAAATTTTTCCTTCTAACCCGCGTTGGTACTGATAGTAGCTTTTCCGCATTGCATACTCCTGTCATAAACCCATTGAGGATTGCTGGTTTGGGATACTTCTCTTCTAGGTCTCCCAATGTCTGACTCATATATCTTTGTGCAAACCTTGGATGTGCACACTTGCAGTACCATTACATATTTAAAAAGGGCAAAACTTTGTACCCAGACAGATTTTCAGCCCAGTTAGTAACAAAATGGTTTTCAGTGGCCCAGACTACCTCTTTGGATTGTTTGTGTCTTATGGGTGCTTTGGAAAATGAGCCCCAAATGAGTCCCTGAGAGCTGTAAGGTATTGATTTATTTGAGTCTGAGGATACTGCTTTTGCCTGTTTCTTAAAAAACAAAACCAAAAACCAACCAAACAAAAAAAAAAACCCACAAAAATCCGAAACAGGGAAGCAGCTTACCAGCCTGAGTACTATGAGGAATTTGAATGAAGTTTTGACTGTGGAAAAGGTTCTACATGTGTGGTTCTGAAAAGCTTAATTCTGGGGTTGTCAGTTCAGCTGAATAGATTACCTTTGCTGTACTGTGCAACATGCATTGGTTTCTGTGGGTCAACAGGCACTTGCAGTATGGCCTGCTGACTTAGCATTTCACGTTAGGCTTCCTCAGCCACGTCTAAGGCTCTGCCTAGAGAAATCTTAACTGTGTGTTCCAACAGGTTGTTGATGTGGAATACTCAGCTCTGAAAGCAGTTGTGCAACTCAGTGAACCTTTCCTGTGCGAGTCACGGGTTAGCACCTTTACCTCGGAGTGTGTGCAGGAACTCTTGGAGCTGAAGGAGCGTCAGATACCACTGCAGGAGCTGTGGGTTGTGTATGATGAGTCAGGAGAGTTTGATCAGACAGCACTAGCTGTAGAGCATGTCAGGTAAGAAAATGCTCAAGGTTTAATTTCTGTCTTGAACAATTGCACTCTGGTAGTATCCAGTGGGTGGTGCCCTGAGTTCTTGTGGTCATGCTGGCAGCTCCACAAGCCAAGCTTTCCAAAGTAAATCTGATGACTGGTACTATGAGGAGACTGGTCACAATGAAAACCTCTGGTGTCCTCTGCAGCTACAGGTAATCACTCAGTCATGAGGTACATTGAGCTGCAGGTTATTGTCTGCTTTCTGTGTCAAAAGAGCTGTGTCTGTGTTGCTTTCCCTCTCTTCTCTATTCCACTTTTCCTTAGGCTGTATCATGTTGCTGGCTCTAGTGCAGTGTTCCTTTCTCCTATCTAACACTTTGGGGTTTTTTCCGTTTTCTCCTCATTCTTCTGTTTTTCTGCATTTTTGCCTTCTCCCCTAAATTTGCTCTTTCTTCTTTAGGTGTCTGTTCAAATCTTACTACTTCTGTTTTCTTTTTCCTTATCTCTCTGTGTCTCTTTTTCATCTCCTTTGCTTTCATGTACTACATGCTGTTTGAAAGCTGTCTACAAATAGGCAGCAGCTCTGGATGAAAAGTTAAAATAGGAGGAATGACCTTCCCATCTAGACAATGGGCTGTATTTGAAGTGGTGGGTGCAGGAGGAAAAGAGAAGGACATCTGTGTTTGAATGATGGAGTTGACAAACTCATTATGGAAAAAAAAAGCGTAGCTGAAGGATGCCTGGCCAAAACCAAACAACTGAAAAGTCTCAGGATCTCGAGTGTAAGTCTTGCTTTCAAATGCAGCTGTTCAGTCTCTTTTGGTGAAAGGCAGCGGGACTCAGGCTGTTATGAGTTTTGAACTTAGAAAAATAAAACAAAACTTTGTATGCAGTTAAACAACAGACAAAAAAAGATAACTTTTGTGTATACTAAATTATTTACAAGACAGTAACATGGAATTGGAGAGAAGTGATGCTTTGAGATGAATTCTCAAATTGATTACATTTGTGTTTCCTGTACTGTTGTCTCTGGTCAGGTAAATGTGGTCTCTTTTGTGTGTTTAAATGCTTGCTTTGCTTCAAAAGGTTCTTCTACCAGTGCATTTGGAGGACCTGGGATGAGGAGGAGGAGGATGATTTTGATTACTTTGTGCGATGTGTTGAACCACGACTGAGACTGTAAGTGCAACACCTTTGATATTATTAGGGTGCAAACACAGGAAAAGGTTATGTGAGAGTAGTGACAGACAAATAGATTTCAAAGAAAACTGTTCACTAGTAAATCAAAGGAAGTTTGTTCTGGCAGCATTCACTGTCTGATGCTCAAAATTTTGTAGGGAAAGACAGGACAACCGAGGTTGCCAGTTGATTTCTGAACCCTCGGTTTTTCCCTGTAATCCTTGACCTTCCATCAGATGGCGCTCCAAATCCAGCTATAGCCTCCTTCAAATTGCAGGTGTAGGAATTGCAATCCTAATTAAAGTTACTGTGGGATGCTCTGATACCTCTGGGCATAGAATAAGAACCAGAATGGAACTGAATGTAAACAAAAACTTTTAAATTGGTCATGTGGAAGGAGAAATGTGTGTATTTCTTTCCCTAGTGGGATTAGTTGGCATTAGGTTTTCTGAAGGAAGGTGGATTTAAATGCTGTCCAGCCATACGGAACTGAAGCGATGCACAAGGACAATATCTGTTTATATTTTTGAGGGTGCTAAATAACCAAAGCACGCCATAAAATGTACCTGGAATAAATAATTGAAAAGAGATTTTTACTGTAGGTTTTCCTCTGAGACCTGACACAGTCAGGTTCATTATGTCTTTCATGAGAGTTACTTCTCCATTCCTTTACTTATTATAACTTAGCATCATGAGTATCTGGAAGTTTGTCTGTCGTTTAGATCCAGATTTGATACTGCTACGATGCTGGGGAACTACATCAGTGAATAGTTCTTGAGAAGCTATTTAGAATACAGCATTACATGGGCTAGAATATAGCATCTAGCATGTACTTTACAAAGAAAATTAGTATAGCTATCCTCACTATAAAGGTGGCTGTGAGCTTCTCATTCACACAGGACACAATGTGACTTTTGAGGACCTTGATATGTCTGTATTTTTCTGAGATCATGCAAGCTAGGAGGAAGTGTTATATGTGGAAACTGCACATGTTTCTCAAGTGTTTGTACTTGTAGGCTCCAGAAAATGGCTTTTCTGTTGAGTTTTTGGAGCCTTATTGAGACTTTGCGTGGAAAAAAATCAGAAGGCAATGATGTGCCATGGGATAATGTTTTTATTATTTTTTTAACACTGTACATGGCCTTACAGCCATTTTAGCAAGAATCCCAAGTACTTAAACAATGTCTTCAAGTAGAAAAGTAAATGTTATCCTTTCTTATTCTCCCTTGCTTGATACAAAGCCTGTCCTCCAAGCTACACTGATGTTGGTGCTATCCGCTGTTGTAATCCAAGTATGGATGCATCAGCTCAGAAATAACATTAATCTTCAATGCATGGAAACATATGTTTTAAGCTTTTCAGGTCTCTCTTGTGCACTGTTTTAATGAGAACAGACAGTATCTTTACACTGCACATTAGGTTGTACTAGTCTTCTGAGGCAAGTAAAACTGTACGAACTGTTTTGAGTAAAACTCGAAAAAACAAGTTAGTTTGGATAGTGGCACTTGGATAGTAACCAGCTCTAAAATGTAGAGTATGCATCTAAGGGCCAAATTATGTCTAACCTTCAGTTTCCTTCAAATATTTTATATTGCTATAAGTTCTTCTGCTGTTAATCATGCTGCATTGACTTAATCTGTTGCCTCTGCGATAACCCCATTGCCAAAATTTTGTGAGGTTTTTGGTGTTTATGAGAACTACATAGAGATTAACTGCTCTGTTTGCAGCATGCTTTAAGTGCACCCTTTAAAGAGCTTCTGAAAGTTGAGGGAACATCTTTGCCCTTATTTCATGTAGCCTCTTGAATGGAGCTATTTATCCTGTGTTCCATTGGTTCTCTACAAAAATGGTGTGAGATAATTAAATCTTGTTCTATTTGTATCATTAGTTGCTGTCCAGCGTTTTTGTAGTGACCATGATTGGTCTTACATGATTGGCACTGGCGTTCTTGGCACCATCTAGCTGGCAGATGTCCTCATCTTTCTGACTTCTGGCAATGCAACTTTGGGTTGGCATTTTCTGGCCTGCAATTTAATTTGTAGAGGATACTCTTGGGATGGTGCAAAATTTACTATGCAATGCTTTCACATCATCATCTGGTGCTGATAATGATTGGTTCTTATTCCTTCTGTGTTTTTGTCCAAGTACTTCACTAATAGAGACTTCACGTTGTGGGATTTTTCTTCGATTTCAGACAGGATTTTCTTTTTTTTTAATAACTGCTTGAAAATAGAGTAATTTTTATATCTAATTACCTTCTAAATTCTTACTAATTATTTATAGCTGTGCTTATGCCTTTGTTTTAGAGTGAGTTTCTGATAATTGTATATAATCTTTCAATATGGATGGGCAACTATTTAGAAAGTGATAAGTTTGTCTCCAGATTTTTGGTTTTGCTGCTTTCAAAAGAAAATTGAGCAGCGTTAATATAGACTGCAGAAAATCTTGACTAAAGTACTGATGTGGAACTCCAGGTTTTATCAGGGTTTGTATTTGATCTTTCAAAAGTGTAAATGCAAAACATACTGACCTCTTATTCTGAATTGCAGGCATTATGACATCCTTGAACAGCGTGTGCCTTCTGGGCTTGTAGCTGATTACCAGAACTTATTGTCCCAATGTGAAGAGCTTTACAGGACATTTTTAAACGTGAGGAACAGCATATCAAGCAGTGATTCAGACTCAGAAGTAGAAAATGTCTCCATGGTGGAAGGGTTGAGATTGTATGAGAAAATAGAGCACTTAAAACAGAAGCTAAAGCTAATTGAGAATCCTCTGCTGAGGTACTTGGTGGGTTTGTGCAAGGAGGGCCATATGGGAAACTATACATAGATGTTCTTTACTGAAGAACTAACTGATGGCTTTGTTGCCTTTTTTTAGGTATGTGTTTGCTTACCAAAAATACAGTGGTTTCCAAGCTAAAGGACTGAGACCAACAGGTACCAAGATCACTCACGTTGTGTCCTCAACCGTGACAGCAAGTCTGCTGCAGTCATTGATAAGGGACAAACTTTGTCCTGAATCTTGTGGTGAAGAACTAGAAATACAGGTACAGTAACAGGAATTGTTTGTCTACTAATACATTTTTCTTCTCAAGAAACAACGTGGAAGACTTAATTTATCATGTGCAAGATACTACATTTGCACAGTGTTATTTTTTGTCAGTCAAAAACCCCACTAATTTAAACAATAATTGGTAGGACTGGATAATATAAATAATTTCTGTTAATTCATTTGTGTCTGAGTACTCTCTACAAGCAGTTTGCTTCCTGTGCATAGGAAATAATGAAATAAACCTTCTGTGACAAGTCTATAATGAAACATGGTTAAGGTATTTATATTTAGGTTTGCAATACCTGTGTCTTTTGATCCTACTGATCTAGGGTTTGAAGAAGGAAATGTCATTCTGCTGCGTTAGTTCTTTGTAGGGGATATACTTATTTTTGAGCAGTTACGTTTAGTTTTAGTGAATTCAGATAGGACTTACCGCTTCAGCAGTTAAGAACAGTCTGGATTCCTTGGGCTCAAATGAAATTGCTTGCTGTATTCTGATCAAGTTCATGAATTACAGATGGGCAAAATGGAGCCGCAGGGAAGGTCCTGGATTAACTTTTGGGCTATAAATCATATTTTCTGACTTGGTGATTGAAAAATGCTTTCACTATGCTTACTGTTGAATTTGCTGGGAAGCAATAAACGTGTGGTTTTTCTGTACTATTTGTTATCCTTCAATTCAGAATCCCCCAGTAATATTTGTGAAGGGTATCAGCCTGCCTTCTTTGGGCAAAAAAAAAAGCACCATGTGGACCCTGTATTTGCCACTGTAATATCTGAACTGTATTTTGGGGTGACTTGCACCAGGAGCGAAGGGTTACATTAGTGTTCAGACCAGCTCAAATCCTAGTTGCTGAGTTGTTTGTAGTTTTTGTTTTCTTTACCTTCTCTCATTTATTTCTTCAGTAATTCATGGCAAGTCACTTCAGGCACAATTCAAATGTTGGCCTGGAACCAAGGCCATATTGAGGTTTGCTTTCCAGTGCATATGCTCTTCAATCTGTCTCTCTGCCCCAGTTTTCTCATGGGAGAATGGACATGACACAAACATCAAAGAAGTGTTTTAAGGCTGTTTTTGTCCAGTGTGCGCTATGATTCTTGAATTCAAAGTAGAAATTGTATATTATAGATGTTTCTTTTAAGAAATCCTTTTATAGGGTTTCTTTTAAGCAAAAGCAGCAACATTTAATTGAAAAGCAAGCTTTAAGGGCATAAATGCATCCATTTTTATAGAGTTCTTCAGGAGCTGATTATATTGTTTGTCTTTTACAGTTTCACAATGATCCACTGGCAGCTGTAAATGCCTGTTATGAAGGAGACACAGTCATCATCTGTCCTGGTCATTATGTTGTAGATGGCGTGTTCTGCATTGCTGATTCCATTGAACTAGAAGGTAGAAGGTTTGCTAGCATAATGGTCGTTAAAACAAAGTAATCTGAGTGTCTTAAACTAGGTTTGCATAAGGATTTTCTTCTTGTGGAGTTTGGCAGGAACATTTGCTTTTTTCTTCAAAGCGTTCCTATTTCTGCTTGTAGAGCCATATCTAATGCAGGATGGAATAAGCTGTTTCATGAGCCATAGTTACTTCTGCAAATAAACAGCAAATTTGTGCGGATAAATGGCAAATTCATCATTTCCTCCTAACTATTTGTCTGGGTAAATCCTGGTTATATAGATAATAGAGAGGATTCAACAGAAACATGGAGGACTTGACTTTTTTATTTAGGAAGCAAAAAAGTCATTCTGAGAGGCTTCAGTTTTTAGTGCCAGTAACTTAAGAGTACTTGAGAGTTGTCCTTATTGTTCTTTACATGTCTTAATCTGTTTCAGAGGTATACTCTGAGACTCACGGCCAGTATGGGACTGGTGAATACAGAGGGGAAGAACCAAGTGCTATTAGAATTTAGTTTATGGCACTTATTGCATGTCAGTGATGGGGAGTGCTGCCAATGTGAATCTGCATTATTGGAAGCACAGGGATAGCGGATGGAGCTGTTGATTTAACATGTCTATTTATTCTGTAGAAACAGACACAGCACATGTGGTTCCATTTTTCTCGCAAAATATTTGTTTGAAATACTTCTGCCTTGTCTAGGACGTCTTGCTATCTCTTCCTATTCTTGAGTTTTCAGTGTCATTCCTTTGCTTTTAGGCATGCACACTCGCTTGCAATGTAATAGTCTGTATATCGCTGGGGCTTGTGCAGCTGCTTAGATGCTTATTTAGCTGCATTTTTATCTTGTCAAAACTTCTTAATGGGAAGAAGGCTGGGAGTTTAATTTCCTGCTGTTCTGGACATTACTTTTCTTGCCCTTCTTGAATATCACTTTTTCTCTCCCTTCTCTTGTGTATATTTGATTTATATAGATATACATGCTGATAGACAATGCACTCGCAGAATAAAGGACCTCAATAAAGTGCTTTATTTACCTGCAAAATGGCATTGTTCTAAAATTGTGTGGGGTGGTATTTATGATGATTGCTTTCCTAGCTTTGAGGAAACAGTAATACAAATGGTGAAATAGCACACCTGTTAAACGATAAGCTGCTCTATTTTAAGGACTAAGGCATATAAATATGTATCTTTAGTACCGACCATTCTCAATAATAAATCATGTCAGGGTATTTAATCTTCTTATATGGATTCATGTTAGAGAAGTTTTTATAGCAATAATGACAGCCAAAAACATTTGAAGTAGGAGCATCAAAAAAAATTTTGCTGGGGCTAATCTAAGCAGTTGGCCATTTTGGTGGCTTTCTTGAGATGAAGGGATGACTTATCAAAGATATAATTACACTTTTTTTTTTCCAGCCAATGTGCAAGTCAGTACTAAGGTTGAAATTATGAGGATTAATAAATCGGGGATAAATAAAAACTTAAAAGAACTAAATAAGGTTAAAGCAGTAGCAGCTGCAGGAAATCATGGTAAGGATAACTTTAACACGTGACAAAAATGTGTAGCAAAGGCACCTAAGAACTTCCCTTCTGCTAGTACAGTAGTTGTTCAAGCTGGATGAAAACCTGTAGCATTAGCCCATCCTAGTATCTGAGATCAGTGTTACTGGATGGCAATTGCCCTTAGCTCCTGTGGAGTCACTTAGCTTACAGGCAGGGCATACAGCTGTGACCATATTGACAACAGGTGAATCTTTCCTTCTCTATTACTTGTCTTGTCATCTGCTCCCTTCTTACTACTAGAGCTGCCACTTCGTAGCTGAAGTGTAGAGCAAGCTAAAGGCACGGTTAGAAAAATTGCAGGTAGTCTGTAGGACAATTATCCCTAAAATTCTTGCCTTGGATAATAACCTCTTTTTGTAGCAGTGTGAAGTTTAACTACATCTGCCATTTGCTTGTCTTGTGGTGCTCTCTTTTTACGTACTGGAAGTAAACTGCCCCATGCCACCTCCTCCCAGGGTAACCATAAATCAGTATCAGTGGGAAGGGATTTCTAGATAGTATGGTATCAATCACTTAACTTTGCATTAAATCTGCTGTCTTTAAACTTTCTGCCAACTCTTGTTCAATTTTTTTTTTAACCTTTCTACTTGCACATTACAGTTTTTATTTATGTACTTGGCTAAAAGCTAGCATCCTGCTCAGGCACTTCTTATCTGAGTTTGTGTGTGCTTTCAGAAAATGATAGGACTTGTGCTGCTTTAATAGACATTGCATTATTGCTTTCCTTATCATGATTCTTGTCAGTGACAAGCAATAAAAGCTTTACATGCTCATAAATTTCCCTGTAAGTGGTTGAAAGCTGACAGCTGCGGATGGCTTAGTAAATCAATGTTGGCATACGCTTTGAAAGTTTCTTTTTAATCTGGAAGCCCGTGTAACATGGGAATGTTAAATTTTGACCCAAGTTTCATTTAAATAGGGAAGTTGAGTGAAGCTTACTAACAACATCAAGTCTTTTGCACTTGCTTCTGTGGGTTATGGTGGTAATTGCTTTCCCCCTGCCCCACCATGGCCTCTGGAACCTCTGCCTGCTCAAGTCATCTTCTGTGCAGACTGCAGGTGCCTGTGTGTCATTGGTTACTGCATCTCCCTGCTCTGTTGTAACTTTTGGGAGTGAGAACTTTGGCCTTGGCAAATGTGAGCTCAGTTACCCTTTTGTTCAACTGTCTAAAATAACTTTGCATTTTATTGTGTGTCATTCAAGTAAGGTAACTTTTGAGTTTGGTTGTGAGTGCCTGTACCGTGGTACAGAGGGGATATAAGGTGTAGCCTGGTGACTGGGTGGAAAATCCTATTCAAGATATTAGACTTCAGTTTTTAAACCTACTTATTTAATTTAAATGTATGTTATGTACTGAGCACCTGACTGTTACCAGTTATTCATCAAACTTGCATCTTTCACCTCTGCTTTAAGGTTATGGCATGCCAGATGATACTGTGATAGAAAAACGAGGGAAAGGAGACAACTTTGTTGACTGTACAGGAGCCAATATAAGGATCTCCAGTTTGAAGTTAGTGCAACATGATGCCATAGAGGGGATTTTAAGTAAGTATAAAAGCACCTTGACCTTTTTGTGAATCTTTCATAATTAACTTTTAGAATTGAAGCTGGGACCCAGTGTTGGAGTTTACTAGCTCTAACAAAATATTGTGAAGAGGAGCCCTACAGATATAAATATCAAGGCTTCCCCTTCTTTTTAACTTATAGTGTGCACATCAAAATAACGTCTACTCTTTGTATTTTCAAGCTATTGTGGCTCTTGTGTTTTATTCTTATACTTGGATAAGATAATTTGACTTGATTGTTTTTCTGCTGTTAAGGCAACCTGGCTCTGACTGCTGCATGGCCTGTGTCAGGCTACCTAGAAAAGGAAATAATTCCTCTTTTCACAAAAGGACCCCCATGGCAATATTCAGCTGCAGCTGAATCCAGGCAGCTCTCCATTGAGGAAGAGCACAGGCTGTAGAAGTAATGTAGAATTTTGCTGACAGCACATTCAAACTGAGGCTCAAATAATCCTAAATTGTATCCAATGAGCTTATTGGCCCTCGCCTCCTGTCTTTGCAGAAGGTGCTAATTAGTACTTTGCATCAACAGACATTTGGTTTAAAAGATGTTAAAATGTTTATTAACACCTGTATGCATGTATTTAATATCTTATATATTCAAAAGTCTCTTAGGAATGTAATGAAAAAATAGTTGCTGTTGCTTTCAAAAAATAAAAAAAGCCAAAAAACCTCTAAGACAAATCTTAGACTAGTGCTCTCCTGCAGCAGTGTTCCTGCTTATACTAGGCAAATAGCATGCGTTCAAACCATGCATGAGCAAATCAGTAAAATCAACCTGAAGTGGATAAAATAGTAATTTTATCACACTGCAAAAATGGTAGCCCATCTATCTGTAGGAGGGCTTTGTCTGAACAACTGATTCATTTGACAGTATTTGCTTTCTGTGTATGTAGATGTCCATCGTGGGAAAACCACCCTGGAGAATTGTGTGTTACAGTGTGAAACTACAGGCATAACAGTACGGACATCAGCTGAGCTAGTAATGAAAAATTCAGATCTGTATGGTGCCAAGGTACAAACAAACTCTTAACTCTGGCTTATTTCCTAAATTAAAATAAAGATTTCTGCTTGGAAGTAATACAGTCAGTAAGGGGGTGACTTCTGTCGCTTGTGAGAGAACCTTTACAAACTCATTTTGGACAGTTACATGTTATTGAGTTAAAAAGATTGGTCCCGTGGGTCTTGTAGCCTCCAGTAGTATCTAGTGAAGTGTCTCATGCTGATTTGTGTGTGATGATATGAAAATGATGCTGTAAGAGGGGACATCTGTGAAATAATCGTTGATGCATTGCTGGACTGATTCATGTCTTGCAATACATTTAAAGTGATTTTCTGTTTTCTCTGCCCATAAATAATTTTCTCATTAAACCCTGCATTTTTTTTGCAAATGAAATGCCCTTTTTGGACGCCTTTTCCATTGATTCTTAGAGAAGGATGATAAACACAAAATTGAACTCTGATTAGGACGTTTCAAAGAATGATGGGGCTTTGAGTGCTGAGGTGGATGACTAAAGAGCAAGAAGGCAATGTAAGGCTGCACAGTAACTCATTACCAGAGCTGTTATGGCCTGGTAGCAATAACATTACCCATGGGGCCTCAACCTTGAGTATTGCTGCTTAAGTTGGTTAACAAAGCCATGAAGCTGGAGCAGTACAACAATTTTGCATTGTGCAAACTGGTAGATGCACATAAAGATCTGCAATGGAGTTGTCAAGTTAAATTGGAAATGTGCCCAAACTGTTTGTGAACCGCTGTAATTTTATCTTGTAGGGTGCTGGTGTGGAAATATATCCAGGTAGTACATGCACCCTGTTAGACAATGGCATACACCACTGCAAGGAGGGAATACTTATAAAGGTCAGTTCAAGGCAGAATGTACTTGTTTTTCAAAAGCTTATAGCTGCTAAAATTAATGTAAATAATTTGTGTTTAGATTGTCTTATAAACTTATTTCCTTATGGTAGAACTCTTACATGTCACATATGATGATAATGGTACTTGTTTTCCTTGTGCTGGTTCACCAAAGCAGTATACTTGTGTTGTTTCTTATCTGTGAGAAGAAAATGCCTTTTGCAATGTCACTTGCATAGGCAAATAATAAAATTCTCACCAATACCTAGAACTGATTCTATCTAAAACTGGAATATTTTGCATCCCTTTAGCTGCACATAACATGTTGGATTTCCATTTCTTTGCTGTAGAACTTCTTAGATGAACATTATGACACTCCCAAGATAACGATGGTCAATAACATGATCCATAATAATGGAGGATATGGTGTGGTTCTGGTTAGACCAACAATGCCCTCTGATGTAAAGGATGCTTCAGCAGAGATAACAAAAGGTATTTTTGTCTTCCTAGAAGAAACTCCTAAAACTAGTAAATCTAGTATACCTAGGTTTTTGGATTGCATAACTCATAATCAAGTCTCTTAAATTTTCTAATAATGTCTAGATTGATTTAGCTGAAGTAAATTTTCATCTCTCAGAATACCAGAATTTTCTAAAGGATGAACTTGCTGCAGAGAAATACTGTGATTGTCTGTGCTTCGTGGTGTGTGTGCACTTCCATTGTAAAGTCCTTATGTACCTGATCTATGCTTTGTACTAAGCCTGTATGACTGGCCTCCTTGGGTCATACAGAAACAAGAGTGCCATCAGCAAGAAAGCAAATATGGCTTCTCTTACAGATCTTCTGGTTCATAATTATCTGCTCATTTTTTCTTTTGTGCATTAGAGCTGAGATGTGCTCCCAGCACAGAATTTTTTCTCTGCAGTAAATAAAATGTGACAA
>JAOXJM010000063.1:32428790-32445850 GCA_026413425.1 Tringa solitaria
TATGACTTATTCAAGAAAAACCGTCACGAAGTGCAATGTGTAAACCCACTGTAGTTTTCTCTAATATCACTATCACTTGGCAACTTGAAGTTGTCTCAAGAAGAAACCTTTTCCTTAAGCATCTTACACTGTATTTGGAATATGTGGCTATCACCAAGTAGTTATCCAAAAAGTGAGTGGGATGAGGTGAAAATATTAAGACTGAAGAAAATTTTATTCTAGGAGTTTTAAGTTATTTGGCTATTTTGTGCAGTTGTTGATGACGTTCTTATTGTTTCCCGACTTAGGGAATACACAGCCTACCCAGTCAGTTGATGGGACAGCCTGTGTAGAGGGCTTCAGGCAAGGAGGAGTACCTGAATGTGTAACCGATGAGTTGGACCTTTACAACCAAGCTGAGATTTCTGAACAAACTGAAGGCAATTATGAAATTGCAAATGAACTCGGGGCTACTTCTGCAAAAAAGAGCCAGATGCACAAGAAGAGACTGAGTGAACTGGGAATCACAGAAGCTGATGACAACTTAATGTCACAGGAAATGTTTGTTTCTATTGTGGGCAATCAGTTCAAATGGAATGGGAAAGGAAGCTTTGGTACCTTTCTTTTCTGACTGTCCTGACTGTAATGGCATTGCAATAAGAGATTTGCACAAGCTTTTATTTTCACTGCTACTTTCCATTAGCCTTCCATGTTATCAAAATGTGACAAATATTTATTAATAGTATATACACCGCATGTCGAAACTTTGCTTCCTAGCTGCAAGTATAGATAACATGGTAGGAAACAAAACTGTAGCATGGAGACTGCGTGTATTCTGCTAATCTACATGCTGCTTCTTTGCTAGCTCTTTGATGAATTTTTTTAGTGTATTTATTTAACTTCCCATTGTTAAAAAAAAATCACAAAAAACTTCAAAGAAAGAAAATACAGATAGTGTTCTTCATGGAAGACTGAACAAATGTGCAGCAATTAGTGGTACATCTTCCTCCATATTCTTTTAAAGTGTCACTAGTCTGACCCCTATAAGAGATCGACATACTTCTTGATTTTTTACATTGAACAAAAGCTAGTCAAATGCTGCCATTTTTCATACTTGAAGGTTTTTCTAGAAAACTTAGCATTTGGAAGGGTAGCATCATTCAGTTTTGTGTTTCTTTCTGTGCCCCAGCCGTTTACTTCCAACAGCTACCAGCGAATGCACCTTTTCCTTAGGGAGGACAGCATCTAACTAAACTCCATTAATCTGAATAAAGAGAAATCGAAATAGATGTGTCTCTGTCTATTAGTGATATTCATGCTGTACCTTTCAGTGCATTGTCTAAAATTTTCAAGGCTGTATGCTGCTTGTAGCAGCTGTTTTGGAAATGAATAGGAAAATTTTAAAAATTCCTTTCCACTGCAATCTTATCAGCCCACAGCTGTGGAACATTCAGTAAAACAAAGGCTCTTTAGTGGCTCACTGTTGCACATTATTAGTTCTTACTTGAGGGGGAAAAATTGGAAGGACTGCCTGATTGAAGACTCTTCATTCTCAGTGGCTCTCTGATTTTTAATTACAAATCTAAATGCCGCCTTCAAAAATTTTTACTGCCTTCAAGAGTTGTAGGTCAGTTTTTGAACTCGTGTGTGAAATCTGTGTAGGAAAATACTAACTCCTGAGTGATTCAGGATGTCCTATGAAACAGAATCAAATATGGTTCCCTTTTAAGAAGGGAAAAGCATGTTGCCAGTGACTTGACTTTGGAATAACTTCTGAAAGTAGCTCAGCAGGTGCATGTCTTCATTAGAAATGAATGCATTGCCCAGAAGTGGATGTGAATAGTCTGATGCAGATTTTCTACTCTTAAATTGAGATGACAATCAAAAGTCACTTCTGTACATGTTTAGTTTTAGTGTGAACAGCTGATAGAAAGGAAAAGAGGTGTAATTTACAAGCATTTTT
Organism: Tringa solitaria; assembly: GCA_026413425.1. Lineage (NCBI taxonomy): Eukaryota > Metazoa > Chordata > Aves > Charadriiformes > Scolopacidae > Tringa > Tringa solitaria. Next base: position 32,430,733 of record JAOXJM010000063.1, read on the forward strand.
TTTCCATTATGTGAAGTACAGAATTCATTGCAGCTTCCCTAGCCCACTGCTTCTGGTTTTGTTCTGCTCAGGACACTTGACTTCAGGACTAAACCTTGAGTTTCGGTGAACAAAAATGCCATTGCAGTATCTCAACATGCACAAACCCGTAAGTGTTCACGACTTAGTGACTTTAAAGGAATACTTGAATCAAATGAAAGCCTAATGCTAAGACTGGCAATAGTTTATTATCTTAAGTTATTCATCAGGTCACATGCCATGTCTCATGCTTTCACGTTATACCTTTATTTCCTGTGTGTAATCCTTATTAAAGGACTGGGGCTAAAACCTAATTTTGTGATTCTTTAATCTTTTTCAAAACCGTCATTCTTCTGAGTGAGCTGCCTTCGTGATGCATAGGTAGCATTTCTTTCTCTTGCACTTCGTTTCAAGCCTGGCTTATCTCTTGACAGCCTCCTATCCCCCTTTTAAAAAGAAAAAAAAAATCAGCTTTACATGTATGAAGATACCAATAAAAATCCAACTCTTCTACTTTCAATACCAGTGCAGTTTTGCCTGTTCCTGTGCCAGATGCCGATGGTGATTCTATTGTGCAGGTTGTCAGTAGGTCAAAGAGCAAAATGTGAAAAGATGAGGCTGCCAGTACAACTTCCAGCTATTTCCTTTGTGCAGGAATTGTGTGATAAAATTGTGTTTAAGTTCTCGATGGCAACTGAACCTCAAGGGACTGAGCTTTGAATGGAGTTTTCTCATCTCAGAGTTTTGTCCTTCCAATTGCTTATGTCACTGATAAATGTAAGTTTCTTTATTATGCAGCTTTATTTCCTCCTTGAAGTGCAAAAGGAGAGATGTTTATATTTAAAGGCAAAGAACTGTTGACCAATCCAAGGTTTGTACACACAACTTGGGAGCGATGCATTTTGATAGTGGATTATAGATTTGAAATTATAAATTCAGTTTATCCTCTGTAAATACTTTTCTTAAATTTTGTTTTTCTACACTCTTAAATTTCTTTCCTTTTTCTTAAAGGTATTTGATGTTATTGCAATGTCGAATGATCTACTTTCCTCTCTGAATGTTCCTTGCCTCCTAAATGAGAAACTAATTCTAGAATGCTTTCTTGAGTGGCTGACAAAGAATAGCTGGCGACAACATTTAGTTTGAAGAAATGTTTAAACAGCTGCAAAATAGCTTTCTCCCAGCATGAGATTTCCCCATCCTGTGTATCTAACCTGTTGTTCTTGGACTTACTGCATTTTACACTTATTAAATGTGTAATTTAATTTCCTCCATGGGTTACCTAGTTGGTTCTGGCCCCATTTTATTATTTGTATGGCCTTTCTGCTATTTATTCCTGTCTCAAGCCTGGGCAACCTTGAGGTTTGTCTTTAACCTTTTCCTTGTTCCTTCCTGTCTTTACTGAGTAGACAAATTACTGCCATGCAAATACTTCCAGGAGGAAGAAGCTGCATGCAGCATGTCTTGTCCCAGCTTATTGTAGCTGAACCTGGGACAGTAATGCATGATAAATTGTATTAATCTCCCCTTTCTGACAGCAAATTGGATCTATATTCCTGTTTTCTGGATCTACTTTTCCCAAAGGATTCCTAGACAACACAGATTCTAGTAATTTAGCATTGATACTTACATGTCTTCATCTAGGTTAATATAAAGGATACATTCTAGGCAAAAGATTTTACAACTGTAGCTGTGAGCCTACAGGGTATGAAACAGCTTTTGAGGCAAATCAGTTGAGTTGGAGCTTCTAGTATAAAACTCAGTAAAATTATTAATTGGACAAAGCAAAATTAATAACTGGCTATATATTATCTCAACTTTTAAAAAAGTATTTCAAAAAATTCACTTACATTTTCTTGAAAAAACACACAAGAAGTAAAGCTGAAGTGCTGCAAGCTTTGTCATAACTTTTAGTTCACGACCCACCTTTTTTTTTTAAACATTTATTAGCTATGTTAAACTGAAGAGCTGCTACAGTATAAATTATTTTATATTGGGATGGGCTTTATTGGTGTAAGAGAAGATACGCCAGACTGAACTCTGAATTTGTATCAGTGGAGGAAAAAGACCTTCTTTGCTGTATTAGACTTTCCCGTGATTTTTCTCTGGGAATGGCATACAATGGCTCTGTGCCCCACGCCTACACCTGTCAAATAAGAATGTGTTGCCGCAGGATGTGAAGGCGTAGGAACGTCACGCATTACCTGAGGAGCCCACAGAGACTGGGCTTTAGCTGTGCCTTTTGCCTCCTGCCATAGTGCTGTTGGCACCTTTCGTAGGCACAAGGGGGTTGTTCTGTGGCTGTGACCCCACCTGCCACTGCCTCAGAAGGCCCAGGGAACCTGCTGATGGGTCTGGCTGCTTGTCTGGGCTCTTGTGGGCTTTCAAGATGAGTAAGTTTTTGCCTTACTGACTAGATCACACGCAGATGCTTGTAGTCAAGCAAGAAAATGAAGGCCCTGGTGCCCAGGAGCAGGGAGGCATGTCTGAAGTGCTGTCTTGACAAGCAACAGCTTTGCATAGCAGCTAGGTTGTTTGTGAAGTCATCCCCTGACAAGGCAAAAAATTATATCGTTGTTCTTCAACAGTATTATTCTTTTAATTTCAAATTTTCCTCCCTTTGTGAGACAACCAACCAACCACCCGTGTAGCAGAAGCAGCCCCCTACTCTCCCAGATGTGGCAGCGCTGGCCCTGGAGCTTGTGGAGAGTTACAGCAGGAGGAAACCCCTCAGCAAAGCTAAGTCTGAAATAAGTCCCTTCTTTCCCTGTAATCAATCAGTGTGCCCCTTGCAGCACTTCAGATAAGGAGAGGAACTGCAAGGCTTCAGGTAAGCTCTACATTTGCAACAGATAACCACACTGCCTTACTCCTCACTGTTCAGGCTGGTTTCAAAAGTATCGGGAATTATTCAGCCGGCTATTGTACAGATCATTCCTGGTCTGAAGAATGCTTGGAGTTTTATATAGTTGGAGTGGTAGAGAGATAAACTTTTTTTTTAAATGCTAACATTTTTTCCCTATTACTTTCATCTCCATTTTGTTTTATCTATGCCTTACAGGAGTCACATTTTCCTGTGGGTAATGTGATTAAATCACAAACCTGTTTTAGTAAACCAAAAGTATAAAATTAAAAAAAGACTGCATCCAAAATGGTCCAAACTGGTTATTAGATTCACCTGGAAGGTAAGAGAATCACATTCAGCTCTGTTCCAATAAACTTAATTATTTATATAAAATAGAGACTGAAGAGACTGAAATCGTAACTTTGGAGTGAGTAGCTAAAGGGTTTGGCAATTGCTGGCCACGGAAGAGGTCTGATTTGAAGAGCAAGAATCTAAAGGTAAGTACAACTTGAAAGTAAATCTAATGTAAGTGGTTTCCTCCTAGTGCTGTTGCCTGCTCTGAGGTCTGTCTTGTTCTCTGCCTTTGCCTCTCGACGTCATCGCTTCTGCTCCTGTTCCCCCACCCTTATGGGGAGATCTATGCAGGGGCACAGGCACAGAATCTTACCCTCCTTCTACCCCCTCCAAGTTGTTTCTCTGGAATTTCACACAAATTGTCATTATTTCACAAATATCCTAGTTAGAATACATTTAAGCAGGTATGCTTTACCTCAGCACTTCATCTGCAAGTAAGCTGGAAATGCTTTTCATAAAAGAAAGTTAGGATCTAAAATATCATTTGTGGAATGATTTTTATGTTATCTTTAAGGTTTCCTTTATACTGTTTTCACCAGGCAAGAGTCACAGTAGAGCATCGGCCCAGAACTCTTATCTACTTTCTGGAGAAGAAAAAAAAAAAAGTGATAAAACTCAGCTCAACAAAATTAACTTTTGGAGCAAAACAAAAAAGTTACTGCATTCCTACCACAACTCAATTAGAGGAGCAACCAATGCTGTAAGGTGCCCGTTTCTTATTCTGAAATAAAGAAGGGCTGAAGTAAGTCTGGGCTCTGTCCTTTAATAAGTGAGATGAGGTAGTACAAGATCTGTATGTTGTCAAAGGGCTAATTCAGTACTACACAGCAGCAGGCTTGCCAGCAGCAGCATGTTATTGTGTGTCAGACATTTTTTTTCCAGTGTGAAGAAATTTTGCTAGCTGGCTGGAGGGTGTTTTAGCCCTCTTAATAACTGGCTTGATTAGAGCCTCATCTTCTGCTGAAACTACTTAATGTAGGCTTTTGTTTGCAAGCATAGGTTTTGTGGGTAACATGCAAAACATTGAGGGTTAAAACATAGGAAGTGAAATGAAGCTAGCAGGTTTTCACGTTTTGTGGGTTGGATATAGCTTCTGTATAGTGCCATCTGAAGGAATGCCATGCAATTTTTTTTCTCTATTGACTAATAAAGCAAATGAACCATTTACAGAATTTCTGAGAATGAGAAATTTTTTCAGAGTGTTTACTTTGAAACTTGTTGGATAAAAACTTTTTTTTTTTTTTAAATTTAAATAATAAGATAAATCCTTGTATTTACTATGCTGGTAGCAAGGGGAGTTGAAAGATCAGTGTTCTAACATGTTAAAATTTAAGTTGAATGTTTTTCTGGATGACCTAGCTATTTTCTAAGAGGAGAGCTGCCTTGCTTTCCAGGGTGGATTATGGCTGCTTAAAAACTTTTTGGTGTATCTGGAAGTCCACTTTTTAGAGTCATATTTGAAGTAGTTAAGGCAGGATAAGGACTAATAGAGATAGAAGAATTTATTAACGCCTACAGGAAGGTAAGGAGGCCAAGAGTTGGGCTCATTTTTACACCAGTTAACAGTGGCGTGTCTTCTACTGCTAGAAAGCTACCAGTGCATCCCATCCCATCCTGTCCTTGTTTCTGGGTAGGTACAAGTGTGGTGATGTGAGAAGGAATTTTATAGCCTGCAACTGCTGGTGTGAAAACTGAAAACCTGGCAGTCTGAGCCGAGGAATGGTCTGCCTGATTCCTGTCAGCTTGACTCACTGCAAGCCGAAATTGGTGACAGGTCCAGATGGAAGAAGGTTCCTTGGTTGATGTCTGTCGGCAGTGAAATGTGCAATTAGAGCTCCTGATTTGTCTGTTGAAGCTTCGCTTTCACTTTTTAATATACCTGTAGCCAGGGTAGCTGCAGCAGTTTAGCTGTTATTAACTGCTTCAGTACCCAGTGCCCTGGACTCATCTTGTTAGGCCACAGTGATCTCTATGCCACATCAGCTACATTGTGGTAGGTGTCTGAGCTAGCAGCTCTAAAGCTGCAGATGGGCTCTGCTGGAAGATGTCAAAATGACACTGGCTGTAAGTAGAGGTGATTGTTGCCATTAAATGTGAACGTTGCAGTCAAAGATGTTAGAGCTGTTCCTAGGTGCACCTCTGCTTCTGCCAAGGCAGGATCTGCAAAAAATATTTTGTTTAGTCATTTTAGTGCTAGAAGGCTACAAACTGTACTTTTATTAGCATCCTTTTAACTTCAACCTTGATTTTTATTAAAAAAAACCAAACCTAACCAGAGAGGATAATTATTCCAAAGTGGGATTTTGTAATGAAAGGCCAAGCTTCCGACAGAGCTGCATCTAAAACAATTTCAAAATGTGATTGCCCTGGCCCAATTAATGGATAAAAAAAAACCCCAAACCCCTGTGACTGAGAAGTCTCAGTTTAGATGATACCTGTTGGTTTTCATGTTTTATTTTTCTTTTATTACAAAGAAAGGGTGGAAAGAAAGGAAAATGAAAAGGGAAATAGAGGATATGGAAATTAATGAATGTGTCCAATAGATAGCATCACAATGCAGCTCCTAACATCACTGACCAAGTACATGTTATATTACAAATGCCTCAGAAGACAAAGCTCACATCACTGAAATGAGTAACAGGCCAGATCTTGATAGATATTGAGGCAACTCAAAAATGCACTTTTCAGTGTTATGTATGCAGGGTGATAGGCTGGAGGTGCTGGACTTCTCAGTGCTCAGCAGGGAGAGATTAACTTTCTGAAAAACTCCTTGACTCAGAGTCCTTCTGAGGAGCTCTGCAGGCAAGCAGATTTCTTTTTTTACTTGGTGAATTGATCATCCAACTGTAGTGGAAACAGTTACCCTTTCCTCCTTTTTATGAGTGCTTTCATCGCTGTGGCTCACACTGAAACATTAACAAAGCCTTCAGACTAACTTCAGCTTCTTCACTGTGCTTGTTTCTAGTTCATCTTGACTGACTCCTGCGATACACTACTGTCTGTGTACGTCCACCAGCTTGTTTCGTGGTCTGCAGGCTGCAGTTTGAGTTAGTTATGCTGTATGATGCACCTCTGTAATTTTTGGTACATGATTTGGGCGGTTTTAACCCACTCTAGTAAGGCCTTAATCTCTCAGCAGAAAATTAAAACTTGAAAGCAGTAGTATCACAGAAGTGCCACTTTACTGGAGAGTCCTCAAAGAGTCTTTCAGATCTTTCCTTCAAAAGCTTATTTTAAAACATGCCCTTTTGTTCAAACACTTTTCTCCAGGTTTGGTGTGTTTGTTTAATGGTGTGAAGCATGTTTGTCGCAAGTATTTATCACATTAGCACATTCTCAGTTCTCACAGTCACCCTGTGCAGCTATTTTTAAAGGAAGTGCTATTCACTCATGTGCCTAATGCGGTTTGGGAGAGAAATCCTGCGGGCTGAAGTTCATGTTTGGCTGGCAGCGTACCTTTTCTCTGAAACAAAGTGGTGTAATGGTCAGTGCTTTTAAGGCTTTCCAGTCTCTTTTTTGTTATTTTGAAACAGAAATGAGATCACGACCAAAATACTGGTTTCATAATTGCATTTAAGCTATAAATAGTGCTTCATGACTCTAGGAAGGTATTTCCAATACCTGAGTCTATTTAACTTTATCTACGACCCTGTCAATGTAGATTTGCACATAACTGCATGTCAAGCTGTCCATTATCTTAAGACACTCTTTGCAGCCTGCAAATACTTTCCTTTTATGCTCCATGATGCTATGTTGTAGTGGTGTTGCCTTGTTCATCTGTTCAAAGATGTTCTTTCAGTTTATCTTGGTCTTTGTAATAGTAGCAGACAAAAGTTCTTATGTTGTTAGGACCCGAGAGCAGATTATATAAATGTAAAAATTTAGTGTTTGAAAGCACAATGCACTTACATGAAAAGGAAGGTTGATACACTTTTCTTCCCCCCCTCTTTGTGTGGGCAGCACTAGCATCTCTGCTTCTCCTGTAGTTAGTATTTCTTCAGCTTCTGGATTTTTGGACGTGGTTATTTTCAGACAAGTCTTTTTAGAAATACTTTCTAAAATGAGATCAGCTTCTGTTTTCTCTTCAGGATGTTTCAAATGCATTCTTTTGAGTCCATCTGCAATTAATGTTTGCTACTGTTTGTACCAAGTGAATATTGTATACGGGGGATATAATACATCTTAATTCTTTAAATTTGTATATGTTTACAGACAGAGGAAGGTAGCGTGAAAATGTGGATGATTTACTTAGAAGTGTGATGGTGACATATGACTTGCTTCTTAAGTTCTCTGAGGGGCTATACCAGTGACTGTGTAAGTCTTTTTGTTTATGCTTCAGTGCTGTTCAGGGGTCTGGATACTTGTTTACAAACTCACGTTCATGCATCGCTGGGTTTCCTGACTACCTCACATCTATGGCTTTTGTATTATGTTACTCATTTCTGAATTCAGAAAGTCTGCCCCATGCTCACGGTGATACAACACCCACAAAGCAAGATAGGATATGCAGAAAAAGAATAAGGTATTGCAAGGCTGGATCTTGAATTTCAAAGCAGCCTAGGAGAGTGTGCCATCCTTTCCCTGGTTCTGGGGGGTGGTATTTGACTTTGGGGGCAGACAGAACTCGATTACTTTGGTCTTTTCTTTATTTTTCCACATAAGAATCTCTTCTTTTTTAGACTTGTTTGAAATATAGGGATAAAGCAAGAACCTTTTGGCCTTAAAATGGGATGACAGGAGGTGTGGAAGCATGTGTCTAACTTACATCTCACTGCTTTTTTGGACTTTAAAGTCCTTCCTTTGTGCTACCTGATTAAGTGGAAATGCACTGTAAAATGCGTGACTGCCTCGCGTACGTACCATTCAAATAGGTCTTTCTTGTATTCCATTGCCATTCTTGGGGAATTTCATACACAAACATGTTTTTCTTTTAGGTATTGTATCCTGTAGTAATAGATTGCTTTGGATATGAAGAAGGAAGCCTGTCATTGTCTTATGGCTGGTAGATGCTCGATTATTTTAATTAGAATAATTAAATTCAGAGAGAGCAGCTGAATTAACCAGATTTAGGTTGTTATTTCAGAGTATCCATTTATGCATGGACATTCCATTAGGGTAACTTTTATTCTGGCTCTTTGGCCATGTACACCAGGCTTACTTGTGCTGTTTGCTGAATAGTAGTTAAGTGATACAGTAAATTAATCTTTCTGACTTTTTAAATTGCCATTTCTTTCAAATCAATAAAGAATTTGCCAAAAAACCCACACAGATGAACATTGATTTTGTTTTTTTTTTTCTCATTAGGTATATGAAGTACTTGTATTTTTACTTCTAATGACAAATCAATTTCAACATCTCAATGCAAGGCAACTTTGATCATTGCTACTGTTTAAGGATGTTACTTTTCTGTTTTCAATTTTAACATCATCTGCGTTTATCTTCTTTCACTGACAGAGGGTAATTTGAACAAACCAATAATTATTTTGTTAGTGCTGTAGAGAATTTTCTTTGTCTGTATTGCTATATTAGCGGGAAAACTTGTCTGAGACTAATGTTATGGGGAAATTATAGTAATGGCATAGAGGAAATTCTTTCAATTTGATAAATGTGTTTCATAGTACATAAAATACTGTGATAAGAACCTTGATGAGACCAATAATACGTATAAGGGCCCTTTGTTGTGGTGAAATTCAACATTTCTCTTCCCAACCTAATTCTAGAAATAGCTAATGTGGGAAGTGTTCTTGGAATCCACCTTGTATTATGTTTCATGTGATCTTCTTAGAATATAATTCCATTATAGGTTGGACAGCCAGCTTAATTTAAGCTGTATTTTATAATAAGGAAAAGTGGTCTCTTAGTTTTGCAACTGTAGTAATGCTATTTCTACAAAATTTTGTATAAAATGTCTAATTCTTTTTTTCTCTATGCATTTGGTATTAGTCATTATCAGAAGCAGCAGTCTGGCCTTACTTTATCATTTTGCTTTTTAAAAATGTGATTGCATTAGAGTTAAGTGCCTGAATTTGTTTGGAGCGCAGATTTCAGAGAATGCCAGTGAAGTGCTTCAGAAGGTACATCTGAAGAATAGAATGAATTATTATTTTATTGTTATAGCAACTTTACAAATAACAGGGATAAAACTTATTCAGTGACATAAAGAAAAAGAACTCAGATTTTAAATCGGAATTAGCAAAGAGGCAGAAAGGAACAAATTTTAAAAACTGAAAAGGAAGGAGACTTTTTAAAGATTAGAAATAAAAAAATAATGCTTTAAAGATGAAGTTTAATTTACAAGAAAACCATAGTAAAGATTTGTTAGATTCCTCCATTCAGAACACAATAAGATCAAATTTTAATTTACAAGCAAAATGAGGAACTAAAGGGTGGACTTGAAACACAGTATATTGAAGGATCTTGCAATAAATATTTAGCAGAAAGACACTGGGAAGGGGTGCCAAGGTATTTCTATCTAGATTACTTGCAAAGCATAAAAGGAAAGTAATGGAATCAAAGGAAAACATTTTTCTTCTTTGGACAGGAAAACACAGTATGCAAAAGTCAGATATAAAAAACAGAATTTCTTGCATTTGTTAGAATAACACGGTTTTCAATCTTTATAGCCAGTTCTAAGGATGCACCAGTTTGCTGTGTAAAGGATGGTACCATGTGACCAGAAACATGACATTGATTGTGACACTTCATGAATAACCATTGACTTGATTTGAAAACATTATGCCAAGCTGTTTTCCTTAGAAAGCTGTTGTGGAACATATTGAGATTCACTAGCGTTTTTCAGTATTTCCTCCCTACCTGTTGTGCATTAACAATCCTGCAAGTAGGGTAAGCACGGCTGATGCTTTTTTCTTCTTTATAAATTGTATAGTCTTTGTCTTCACTGTTTCAATTTCTTCTTCCACAATTAGGTCAGATCAATTTCTAGTGCATCATTTCAAAGTACGGCAACGGCTGGGCACTAGAAAGAGCCCCAGAGAAGGTGAGGAGGAGGAGGAAGAGAGCCAGGTAGGGAACTGGCAGAAGAATATACGCTTGAAAAGCTTTTGTTCTGTTACAGGGATGAAGCTCTAAACAGGAGGTGCCATTGTCTGGTGCCCTTCATAATATGGGGTGGCTGATACAAGTGGCCGCTCAGGGCCTCACAGTTGCTGGTGTTCAGGAGCACACGGTGAAGAGTTCTCAGTCCTGCCCTGGGCAGAGAGGAGTTTCCTGCAGCAAATGGTGGAGGGGGCACCTGAAGCACTCAAGTTGCTTACAGGGAAACAGCAATACAGTAACCCCCCATCACAAACCAGTACCAAACACAAACTACCCCTGCCCTGCAAAAGCAACAAAGTTCTCACAAAGTGTTACTCTGTTTTTGCAAAAACATCACAATGTTTGTGTTAAGTGTTTCTAGTTAGTAAGATTTTAAGAAATGAAAAACAGTTTCATGGAAAACATTTTGCGATTAATTTTTCATCCTGCTCCAGTACAGAAAAATCCATTGGAACCATAACTGGATAGATTTTTGTCACTGTTGAAACATTTGTTTTCTTTATTTTCCCTCTATGACATTTGGGTTGTAGTTTACTACTGTATACTCATTGACTTCACAATTTTCTGTATTTTCCCCCCTAAAACACTTCAGCTTTTTTCCCTAAAAAAGGGAGAAGCATGCAAATTTAAGCTCATATAGTCTGCGGGCTATATTCTGATTATTTTATTTCTGATAAATATATTTACACTCAGATGAACGCATGAATGCTTATTCAGAACAGAAATGAACTAATCAAATAACTAAGGGAGAAAAAAAATCCCCAAGTCTTTTAACACAAATGCAGGGGAAAAAGCTTCTAAAAGTATTTTAGGAGGTACAAATGCAATGAGATATAGTAGAAATTAGATTGGTTTTCTGGCAACATTCTACCTCTTACTGACATAGATTAGGGAAAAGAATTGGTGCTTTCAATGCAATACAAAAAAAAATTAACAGAATTTCCATAGAATCTCACTAATGATACAGACAAAATAGACCAGAATAAGAAACAACTGGGAAAAATTGAGTATATTCATTTTTAGAAGCAATCCAACCTTTTTTTTTTACAGAGGAAACAAAATATCCATAGGGGACTTCAGGTTTCAAATTCTCTCCACAGGCACAACAGTCGTATCTGACTGATAGGAATGTCCTCAGAATATATAACAAAGCTTTGACTTGAGATTGCAAATGTCCCCCCTAAGAGGGCTTTCATTTTCTCTGAACTCTATGATTATATTAAAATATTTGTAATTTTGGAAAATATTTACTCTACAAGAGAAACAAAATCTAGCTGTTTTACAAATAAGTTTAATGCTGGCTGATATGCCTGACTGACAGTCCTAAAACCAGAATGCTCTATTTCATGTCCCAGAACAGATACATCATAGAGTAACGATGTGCCATAGCTATTAAAAATTCATAGTGGAAATTCAGTCTCTTGCTTTATTCATACTAGGTTCATGTATTACATCTGTTCTGCTAATGCAGCCAGTAAAGCACACACGTCTCCTGTGATACAGTGACTTCGTTTTATTAAGGCAGAGTTCTGCCTGCATTTAAAATATGATTACATAAACAATTCATATAGCCTCTGCCTGAGATTTCTACGAAGCACTTACTGCAGCTGGTTACCACAGCAACAGGCAAAGGAGGCTGGTTTAAATTTGTGAGCTCACTGTGGGAGAGGCATTCTATTTTGTTGCGTTCTGTTTCAGATGGGAAACATGCTGGTGTAACATCTCTACGCAAACAATTTCAGCCTCTCATGTAAACCAATCTCCTGCGAATTGCAGCATGCTTCACTTGTGTAAATCACTTTTTTGTGTGAGTGCTGTGCTGTAATGCTTTCTGAGTCCTCGAAGTTACCTCAGTTGTTTTTGTAAGACTGTAGAGATAATGTCATAAGCATTTCTACTGCACTTGTGCCCCCTCGTTCCTGTAACACATACTTTAAAATTATTACCTTTTTCACTTTGATTTAGTGTACGTTTTTAAAACACCAGGAAAAGTGGGTGGAGATAAAAAGTACGGTCACCTGTAAAGCTAGAGCATTTCACATACCAAGATACAATTAGGTCTTACAAATTATGTCACAGAAGAGAAAGCCACCCCAGCATGCTGCACAGAGTAAATTTCATTAACTGAAATAATACTTTTGCTGAAGAAGATACCTAGTAAAGTGGAGGGCAAGTTCCAATGGAGAAAAAGAATGAAAGTGAGTGTAGGATAGCTACACTCATTGCAGGCTAAAATTGAGCCTTCTTTCTTGGAAAATATGTAGCTACTGAAAAAACACCAGTTGACAGCAAGTGAAAGATCTTCACAATGGACTTTGCAAAGCTGCTAGGGGCTTTCCACCAAAACAGCAGTAATTTTTGACAGGTTGATGGGACAGTTCATTTTTAACAGAACAGTTCCTACAAAATATGGGAGGGCATGATGAATGCAGATGTCTTTATTGTGTGTAGGTTAGCTTTGCATAAGGACACAGCTGAAATGTGCCACATATCTGTGGCCCAGTGACCTAAAGCCTCAGTTTGGGAAAGGATTTACTAGTAACAGCAGAACTGAACCAGCCAACGCCTTCTTTGTTCTAGGTGATCCTGCTGTTTGCCCACTAAAAGTGAGCTTCTTTGAAAAGCCCTGATAGATACTGCCAAAAATGAGAATTCATTTAGATATTTCATCTGCATACAATGCAATGCAAAGTAGTTTACTGTTATGTAATGAAAAACTACATTTACTCCCATAAAGTCATGTCTGATCTTTCTGATATTCCTAGATTCTCTGCAAAGTTTCAATTTCTTGCCATGTGTAACAAGTCCCTCCTCCTGCACCTACAACAGGGAACGGACGCTGCAGAAGCCTTCAGGTCTGTATGGTCTTAGTTTAATTTTCTCCTCCATTTAATCATAGTATTTAATCACAGCACATTAGATTGATTTAAAATTATAATAGCTATCTGGTTAGGGAAAAAACCCGTTTCATAATGGCAATGCAGAACGTTACCCCAAAGAAGATTATTGTGCAGTATTTGTGCTCTAACAGATGTTTCTCTTAGGTAAGTGCTGCAATCAGTACTAAGAATAGGGAGTTATATGGCTTTCATGGTGAAATGTGCATGGAAAGCTTTTTCATTTTATTATTAAAAAAATAAGTGGCCTGCGGGATTCAACTCAACACTCTGATTCAGAAGACTGGCAGGTGAAAGATGCCTCCTGGATGACCTTACTCATTCACAAAAAGAACAGGAGTAATTTTCTTCTTCAATAGAAAAATCTAATGTTTGCCTAAAACTCATCTTGTGATTACGATAAATGCTTACCTGAACATTTCCTTTATTCAGGAGATAGGGCATATAAGTCTGTGATGAAGCTGGCACGCTTGCAACTTGGAAACAGAATTAGACACGTTAGCCACAGCAATCAGAGAAAGTTTGTCAGAATCTCTTCAGGATAGCGGCATAACAACCCAGCAGAGTCAGTTGTGCTGTTGAGGAACAGGCCCAACAACTCCTCTGTGTAGGCCATGGTCAAATCTACCTAATGAAACGACAAATCCATGTCTTGGATATTGCGTACCAACTCTATTCTAGATGTTACATTCAGTTTTGGTTTTGGTTTTTTTGAACCAGATGGTCAAACGTTATGAGATTTTCATGTTTTCTGTCAAATTGCTTTAGAAAAAAGTGCTGTACAGAATCTTGAAGCATTACTGTTATTCTTTAGCCATTCTGACAGTAAACCAATTATTCCTTCTTTAATTTCTATCCCCTGGACAGTTCCTGGTCTTAAGCAAGTATTTTGCTTTTTATATTACGATTATTTGGGTTTTCTAGCAGACTTTTGTTGAAGAGCTCTGTCAAAGGCCTTTTGTGAGCCTGCCAGCTGGTTTTTGTGTAGTTACTCTGATAAAGTTCATGTGGCTGACGGTGGCCTGCGGGGAGCATGGCTCATCCCCACAGCTTGTGTCTGTCAGCACATAGTCATTATAATTTTGTTTTTAGTTATTAAGCCAGTTCATTGGAAGCTAGATAAGTGAGGTCTAGGATATTTCTCAAAAGAGCAGAAACAGCACAAGCAATCTTCTTGCCCTCCATGCTAGGAAGGGAGGAACTATTTTAGCTGGCACCTCTGCCGTTTTGTTTCTGACAGGTGTAAATGCAATACTGTCATCTTCTAGTTCCTGCTTATGTATCATCTTTTCTATTGGAAAACAGCAAGTTAGGAGCGCCCAGGTTTTTTTGTTATTCTCATTGTAAGCTATTCTCAATGTCAGCTTTTCGTTGTCTTAAGTTTTCTAACTATTCATGAGCTCTGGAATAGTAAAACTGCCTCAAATTTCATTCACCATGTAACCCTCCCCTATGAAAATGTATTTTGGTTTCAGGGATGTCCTCCAAGTTATTTTATGAATGTTAAAGCAAATAACCTCCATCATTTCTAAACCAGCCAACATTAGCATTAACTGGTTTTATCTTTTTAATAACTCTTAAACAATCAGGTTTCTGGAATCAAACTTTCAACTGTGCTGCTCTAATTAGAAAAAAAATTTATTTTATTATACCATTGGATTTTCTCTTTTTCCCCTTTCAGTTGATTTCAGTAATACTTCCGTTATTCTCAGGTATGTGATCTGCACCTTCAAAGACTTTTGCATCCTTTAAAAGCACTGTTTCTTAAAAGCATCTATTCAGATAATTCTCATCACAAGAAAATTTGTACAGGATAAGAAGTGTGGGTGTTGTTAAAGGTAAAGAAGCAGTGGGGAACATGGAGGACTGAGGTAAACATTCCTTTGGATTACTAAATTTCACTGAATTTTTAGAGTTGGAAGGGACCATAGAGATCATCTAGTCCAAC
>JAOXJM010000063.1:32445950-32463008 GCA_026413425.1 Tringa solitaria
ATAAGGTCTCCCCTCAGCCTTCTCTTCTCCAGGCTAAAGAGTCCCAGCTCTCTCTGCCTTTCCTCATAAGGGAGATGAATTACTCACACATAAGTATAATGCACGTTTCTCTGGAATTACAAGCTGTTAGTTTTTTGTTTCTCTTATAGATTTAATCCATGGGTTAGATACAGATTTAATCTAGGGGGGATATACATGCAAAAGATACCTGAATATGAAAATAAAAAATGTTAGGTTTTGTATTAATTTACAGCTTCAGGTAAGGCTGATGTTTTGCTTTGCTGGACATTGAAAAGTTAAAACACCATGTTCCAAAGACATCACCCAGTGTTTATGGGCAGCTGACTTTCTAGGGACTGCATCTGAATGGGCTGTAGAACTTGAACATCCTGAGTAACAGGCTCATAACTGCACCACAGTATTTTAGGTGGGAATGCCTTCTATGAGATGATTCGAAAAGTGAGGGTGAAAAATGAACAAGGAAATTAGTTTTCTTTTTCATCTCTTGAAGTGCAATCTTGTCAAGAGCAGATCTGACTTCCATTTGGTCAAAGTAAACTCACATTTTTCATTTATGTAAAAGGCTTTTCACTTCAGTCTTCTAACTGCTTTACTATGAAAGTTTTAGTGCAGCAGTAAGTTAAAATTGTTGTAAAACTCAACCCTGCAGAAGTCCAGACACCAAAGTCTTGTTTCAGTAACATTTGTTTCAATAGCTTACTTTTTTGAGACAGAACATTCTGGCTTTGCTGATCATCCTTTTCTGGTAATGCTTTATAGCAAAGGGCTTAATGGAATTAGAGAACTGGTAGGACACAACTGGCATTTGAAATAAAGTACACTTTAATCTGGAGCAATTTCAGTTTCCCAAATAGGCAAAGGGCAAAAAGCTTGTCTTGTTTCTGTGTGTATGGAAATGTATGTTCCTTGTCTATGCTCGAATGCTTGCAACAGGAGGCAGAATGATCTGAAACACTGGAGAAAACTGCATTTTCATGTGTGTTTAGCTGGAATAAAAGATGTTGGAAATGTATCTCAGTGACAGAGCCCATATATGCTGCAATGTGAATCCTGGAAACTAAGAGGAAAAGCCCCAAGTGAACTTTGACAATTTAAACTATGCTAACAACCCCCAGGAGGTGTTATTTCTTCACAGTTAGTAGATTGTGCCTTTTAACAAGCTCAACAACAACGAAAAAAAGCACCCAGTCAATGTAGGGCTCCCTTCCTCATATTTTCTTGGTTTAGAACTTGCCACAGAACTATTTACTGATATGCTGTTAATGACTGCTAAGGTAGTAGAAGTATTGTAATCTGATGGGCATAAGGTTTGTAAAATGATGTCTTTCATTAGGTAGGCTGAGAACTGGGAAAAACTGATACACAACTGTCTTGATCTGTGGTTGCTTCCAAGAATTGTGTGAAGGTAACAAAATGTCTCAAAATCATATTTCAGTTAGGGATGGATGGTAGTAATAGTGAAGGATTCTGATTATAGTCCTTCTAATCTTTGACAAAAATAGTGGGAATGATTAAGGGTGCCACTTAAAAATGAAGAGAGTAAAAACTACTCTGGAAATCTAGTGTGGAGAAACTTAGGTATTTCTTACAATTTATGTAGGAACAATGGCCATTGCTTAATCTACGTGTGCAGAGTTATAATCGTTGATGGTCATGTGATCAAATTACTTCTGGACTGTTTAGGTATTTTTTACCATCACTCAGTGGGTTTTTCTTTTAAACGATAGACTTGCTTATAGCTCTGGTAGTGCACAAAAATGCAATCAGCAGAGCTGGTTGGTAAGCAGAATGTGCACCCCAGTTCCATGAGAACGTGCAAGAAAAAGATCTTTGAGATTTAGCCTTCTCCCCAAATCTAAATAAGACACCTAAGTATTAAAATAGAATTAAACAATTCTGGAATAAAATCCTTTCTGTTGTTCTGACGCCTAGTTCCTTACTTTGTGGTGTCTAGAAAAGTTTATGTATTTCCCCCCCATGAAGTGCTGCGGCGGGAGCTTTTGCTTAAGATAACAAATATTGGTATTGCGTAAAGTGCCATTGAACGTAGCTGTTAGCATGCCAGTCGTTTGCTGTATTATTTTATCTTTCTGCAATGATTTATACAGCTTTCTTCCAAGAATTTGATTCTTTCCTTTACAGCTTGATCCCTAACTTGTATATTTTAAATAGACAAGACTGACAAAGGGGATTAGAGAGGGTAAATGACAAATCATAAACAGAGAGAGGTAAAATGGCTTTCCCAAGGTCACACAAAGGGATTGTAGAAGAATTTGGAGCAGATACAATCATCCTTGATTAAGTTCCCACTTGCTGGACAAGAGTGTTTTCATATGAAGGTATGACATGAGTGTATTTATCTGTTATCATTTGACTATCCTTGAAGAATTAACACCTTAATGCAAGAATGTTGGTAAATTTAGTGACACGTTTACTTGTCTCTTTAAGCCGAATTCAGATTTGTGNNNNAAAGTGTATTGATTTCTCAGAACTGGTTTAAATGGATGAACTATTTGAAGCATTTGCCTGTATCAAATACACAATGTCTACCAATTACACTACATGAAATAATCTCTTCCTTCAGTGCTCTAAAATTTGGTTCTAGGCCTCTTAATCCTATTCTAATATATGAAGAAAAGTTGTAAACTGGCCTTTTGTTTATTTCCCAAATGGAAGTTTTAAGCCTTCATCCAGAAAACAGAAACAAAGAAGTCATACATGTATTTTTAATGGTGTGGGAAAATTCTCCAAATAACTTTAGTATCAAGCTTCTGCTTTAATGCCTGTTAAACTTGCTTCAACTGGAATATATTGAATAGATTTTGAACTTCTATCACATGCTTACTGCTTTGTCAGTAAAATTACTGCAATATCTCATGCCATCTGCCACAATCCCTTCTCTCAGCAGGGACTCTTTCCTAGTTATCGTGTTATAAAGTCTAAACTGTTAGCATGAAAGAGTATTATTGCTGGGCACTTTGCTGCTCAGCCAGAAGGTTCTGTTAAGGAAAAACGAACATGACATAAGACTTCTTTGAGGGGGAAGGAAAGGGGGGAGTGGTCAGAGGGATTATATGATTTTAAATTTGAATAAAAATCTTTCTAACAATAGCATATGGTATAATGGTATAATAATCTTTGATGTATTCTTGGCTTCTGGACTCTGTTGCGGTTTGCCGTAATAAAACTTGTGTGTTCTGAAGAGCAATTGCTGCTCGCTCATTCTTGCTTCTCAGAACTTTTTGCCACATGCAAACACTTTTTGAAAATTATACTCATGCAATGCATGGGAGTTAAATTACAATACCGAGTGTACAGTGTGGGGCAAGTGTCCTGCATAGGATACAACATAGGTGTGTTGTAGTGACTGCTAAAAAGACCGGCATCCTCACAAGTCACTGGATGCTGCAGTTGCATTTCAGTGTGCTACAGGACTTTCCTGTAGGAGGAAATCCTGCTTTAGCAGGGGAGTTGGACTAGATGATCTCTAGAGGTCCCTTCCAACTCTGACATTTCCGTGATACTGTCAAAATACTTTGACAAATAACTTAAGAAGATGTGTAAGTCTTTACCCAAAACCTTTTTATACTAGTGTAATGTAAATCTTATTGGAACAGGATAGTTTACCTAATATTCCTGGCCAAATTCCAGCTGAGATAAAATCCCATCAGACCTAAACCTTCCTTAAAAAGTGTTTCCTTCCAGCTCAACATGAGCACGTACCATATTACTGATGTAATGGCTGTCGTGGTTGAGCTCTCATATTGATTTGAGTCCAGCTAAGTTTAGCCATGGCGTTTATTTCAATGCATTCTTAACATCCCTCTGTCCCCAAAAGGCAGTGGAGTATCAACTATATATCACAGAATGGGAGGAGTTGGAAGGGACCTCCGGAGATCATCTATTCTAAACCCCCTGCCAAAGAAGGTTCACCCACAGCAGGCTGGACAGGAACATATCCAAGCAGGTTTTGAATCTCTCCAGAGCAGGCAACTCCACAACCTCCCTGGGCAGCCTCTTCCAGGGCTCTGGCACCCCCAAAGTAAACAAGTTTTTCCTCATGTTGAGACAGAATTTTCTGTGTTACAGTTTGTGCCTGTTGTCCCTTGTCCTCTTGCTGGGCACCACTGAAGAGTCTGTTAAATTAAATACCTATGTTTCTGCAGAATTATTCATTAAAGATCCTTTTTCTTAAAAAAATTAGTGGCTGTGAAACTTTTAAAAGACATACTTTTGTGTAGTTTTAAAAGCTAATAGAGTTCTTTATATGCTGAAATATATAAAGAATAAAATTATCTGGGAGTGAGAATCTTTCCCCAGACTGGGCCAAATCTTCATTTAGAAATTGGATTATAGGTATGCAAGCACATTTCTTAGGGAAGCATTGAAAAACATTCAGCTGCTTAATTTCGCTTGAATAACCCTTCTGTGATGTTTCAGTAATTCTTGAGTATTCATGTCTGGGAACATTAAGAATCAAAACATGCTCCTTCTCCCCTAGCATTGGCTTCATTCATGCCTTTCATGTTTGTATCCAGTAATATCTTTGGAGGGCTTAAATAGCTGCAGTCTAAGCTCTCTGAGTCACTGGAGGAGAAATGGAGACAGGCAAATGAATATTTAAAAAAAACTTGTAGCAGTGTGGATTTCTAAATTGCATAAATTCCACAGGTGTTGTGCCTTCAACAGCTAGTGAGATACTCATCAATCTGCTCTGTGAGGACTAATCACAATGAAGCAAGATTACTGTTTATTTCACTTAAGTATCCTATGAATCAGTCCTTTGCATCCATCTGCTGTTTATGTAAACAGTTTGTTTTATACAAACCTTGGATTTTTTCATCTAGTAAGTTGTATAAATTCTATTCATTTGCTTGCTTACACTGGAAATTATTTCCTTGAATATGAGTTTTTTGTCAAAGCAGAATAAACCCCTTATTCAAATTAAGAACTGTATATTTGAAAGTCCTGTGGTTTAATAATTTATTCATTGCATGTTCATACTTTGGCATTTTTTAATGTCTTGGAATGTAGTTGTGAAAAACGTCATGCTTTACTATGAGGGTTTGTAATGTCTCAATAGCCATACATTTAATTTTATGTATTTGGATGTGTTTAGAAACAAAATTAAGATTGAAAAATCAGTTAACACATTTCAGATTTATGGCGCTGTGGACAGCCTAATTTTTCTATATATCCAACTGTGTGTTCATTCTTAGAGAGAAGGATACCCAAGGATTACTTCTTGCTGTAGTTTGAACTGGCATTCAAGGAGACAGCACATACAAAATACAAGTAAGAGAGTTGAAATTTAGACCTTTTCACACAGAAGTATATTTTTAGTTGCACATTTTTGTTGTATTGTGAAATGGCACAACACATTGAATGATGCCGGTGATACATGGTGATGCCACTGCTAATATTTAATACAAGATTTCTCTTGCATTGGATACTTAAAGCCTCTTTCTATGGGCAGTTAATCTGCATTAGCTCTACTTAAGAAAAGAGGATCAGTCAAAGAACTGTCTATTTTAATTGTAATCAATTTAGTAAAGCTTAGAGCACCATACGGGAGCAGGGCTCCATCATAATCTGAGCTGCACACATACAAAGGAAAGACAAGCTAACACCAAACAAATTGGAGAGAAACGTCCTTTTCTGCAAAAGAATATATTGTAAACATGATTTTGAAAAAACAATCCTGGGTTAAAGCTCTGATATCCAGCCAGGCTTAAGGCATGACAGATTTACGGGAGGACTAACACTGCCCAGTGTCTCGTGCATATTTTGGTCATGTGGTAGTCACAGTGGCAAATGTTCCCACCTCTTCCCCTGGAGCCTTTGTAGTTATTGAGAGTACCTGCATGCCCTTCTGCCTTGTGTAATGTCCCAAAGATAGCAGAGGAGGAATTCGTGCTGTTAGCACTGTGATGTACCATAGTATCACGGTGGTAATGGTACAAGTTCCTTCTCAGTCTCCTACTGCTTTGACCTCTTGGGTTGCACCTCCAGTTCCTGGCCCACCATTAGCAACTCTCACTGTTACAAACGTTTTGGTGAGAGCTGTCAGGAAGTTGGCTAAGCTGGCAAATCACTGCCAGAACAGCTGGGGAGAAATGACTGCACACATGTTGTTTTCTTGTCTTTGTAAAACCACGTCAGTCTTGGCAAACCGGACATATTAATCTGGTCAAATTAATGCAATCTGTTAAATCTCATCCTATTTTTCCAGTGTGTTCTACATCTTCAATTACATTGAGACCATGAAAAAAGAAGTGACGTATAATTGCATCATATAAATTGTCGGGGTGTGGAAGAAATCTGGGATGTGAAATAGCTGTGTTCATGGTCTGCTGAAGGCAGCATGGTTTGGAAGGTAGCGTTATTTCCTGAAAGTATTTTGCAGATGCCGAAGTAGTAAAGTGATAAAGTATCTAATGCTCATTTTAAACTGGTTAGTTCTAGGCTAATGAAATTAAGGCATAACTTTTACCTCTATGTACAAGGGTTTTAAGTTGCTCGCAGGCACAAGCAGTGAAAAACTGCAGTGGTTTATATACCCTAAGGTTAATTTTCAAAGGCAAATGTAGACATTTAAGGCACATTTCTGAGGGATTGAAGATACTGTGAAAAATTCTTCAGCTCTAGGCTTAGAATAGTGGGTAATTCTGGATTTGTTTATTATAAGAGAAGGTTGGGTCTAGATTAAAGGAATACTGGGAAACTTGTCTAATGGAAACTCGCCTCATACTAACAAGAGCATTCCCTGTTTTTCAAAGGAAACTGATTTTACTGAGGAAAGTGCTCTTGCTGGCTATGGCTGCAAGGGGTAGGTTCTGTAACATTATTAATATGCCTTACATAATTATGCTGATAAAAACTTTTACCTGTAGGTCATACCTCACTGTGTAATAGAAGGACTACTTTAGAAGTTAGAATATTTTTTTAATCAATTCACCATTGTAGGTAATTATGAAAAAGGGTTGCACAGGTATTGAACCACACTGATTGTTTATTTTGATATGGTCAACATCTTAGGGTTCTCTGCCCCATTTAGGAAAAAGATAAGGAATCCTGAAGCTTGCAAATGCAGACCGCCTGTTCTCTGGTTATGGGATTTTGCCGTTTGCTAAGATAAACTTCCTGAAATCAGTGGAATTGCATCAGGAGTACTTTTGAGATCTCTTTAAATTTGGTTCATTTTTCTTATCAAAATCATACTCAGGTTTCTCTTGCAGGAAATTGGTTGTCCTTAGTTTCCTAGGTTTCCTTAGTTTTCCTAGTGACAGAGGTGTTCAGACTTGGTGCAGAGAATTTTGATGCTGAGTCTCTAGTTCTATTTTGATACATTTAAAGCAACTTTTAAGAGACCACTTTCAGCCTTCACAGCCATCACAAATATGATGCCATCTCAGTCTTAAATTGCTTACAGCATAAAGCTGTGACTGTCTGATATAGCTCTACTGCATACTTTCAGCGAATTGTTACTGGAGATGTACTAAATAGGAAGCAATAAGCAAGCCAGGTAGATTTAATTCCAGGAAAACGCCTAAGTAAAACCATATGGGATAACCTTGTTACTTGGCTTCTGGAAGGTGCACATAAGCCTGCCTCAAGTGAAGATTTCTATTGCTTGGATTTTGTTACCTTTGTTTTATATTTGACTTTTTGAGTTGTAGAGGGAATAATATCATAAAACCACTGGATGAAATATCTAAGGGTAACATCTGGTGTCTGCCAATTGTTGTATGGCCTTTTTGATACAATGATTATTGATCCTCAGAGTCTTCCTGTGCTGGAAGACATGTATTAAGTCTTGTAAAATATCCTGCTCGCTTTATATGCTATCAATACTTATTTTGTCTTGACTTAAAAAAACAAACAGAACAAGATTTTTTTTACCTCAAATTTTAGATAACCCTGCAAGTTAAAAATGCAACTTTTTGTGAACGCCTGATTTCACAACTTGAACACTTAACAGAAAGCAAGTTAATATAATGCAACTGCAAAGTTCTGATGCAGCACACCAGGAATTAAAATTTTAACTTGTATGCTGTAGGCCTTTTGAGTGCTCATGTGCCAGAGAAAAAGCGATGAGGCTTAACAAGACAGACCTAGAAATCAACATATTTTTCGGAACAAGGGGGTGTTGGAGTGTATTGTGAAGTCACTGGTAGCGAGAATTCTGTTTAGTAGTTTTCCTTTTGAACAAAGAGTCTAAGACCTCAAAAGCCCTATGACTCCCTTCAAGTTTGTCTCATTCGTAAGTGAATAGTTGGCTTAAGGAATCCTATGTGTTCCTCTGCCTTAAAGAACCCTTGCCTTGTTCCTAGTTATTGGCTATATTTGGCCACTATTAATTTATAAACACTGAGACAATGCCCTGTAGAGCAAGAGCTATTGAACACTTAGTTATACTGCAATAGTGTTTGTGCTCTGCATGCATGGAGTTTATCCACCGTGGTTCTGGTCCAGGGTGGCTCAGGACACAGGAAGGTTGATTTCCACTCAATAGTCTTCTGCATTAGTTGAGGAAAGTCCCTTTTAAAGAGCATTTCTTCTTTGGAAGGGCTTTTTTTCAAAAAGAAAACTCCATGTATTAGACCATCTTTTGCAATAATCTGTTCATTCTCAGTATAGGTTTTCAACATATATAGTGAAATGTGTACACTCACAACATTTGCACCACACAGCCTATTTGAGAAATTCCCATTATTTCTGTATTAGAACAGCAGGTGTTTTTGTTGAACCTGGAGATGGAGATAAATAAAACATATTCCTACCAAAATAACCTTGCCATCTTAAAATCTGGAACTGTGTGTCTAAAATCAGTGAACTGTATTTCCTCTGTGGAAATAGCATCTCTGATTTACCCTGAATTGCTTACCTCAGGGACAACCCAAGTAGAGAAGGCTGCCAGGCATCTTGTTTGGCAAGGCTCCCTGTTTTTATGCATCATCATCACAGCTAGGTCTTTGTTATGTGCCTAAGTTTGTGGAATAATGTGTAAAGTGGGAGTTAGTTGCACTCTACTGAGAAACTGCTTTCCCCTTTGGTAATGTGATGTTAATTACTGAAGACACAGATGAATACTTTGAATGTGCAGAGGACCGTGAAAGCATGAATAAATAACATCTCTAGCGATCAACTGACAGAATGGCAAATACATTGGTGTTGCAATGAACAGATGGATTTTCTGCCAGTTGTCATGACTTCTGTGGTAAAAGGGTCAAATGCATTTTATACTATTTTTTCTTATCCAGGAATGTCTTCCTGCTTCCCTCAAATAGTGAATAAAGAGCAAAGTGATTCTGGCAATGACATTTCCTTCTCCTTCATTCCTGAGCTTTGGGAGTTGAACACCACTTTATTACTTTTAGATGTTGCTGAAAGGTTAAAGACTGTGAAATCTCACCCAGCAAAAAAAATATCCCCCCATTTCCCAAAGAACAGAAAAGCTGTATGGATAGAGATCTCATAACCTGAAAATCTATTTGAAGGGCAATTATTTGCTTTACATGAAATGTGCCAAGCCACAGTGTCCTTAGGAGTTCTGTGTTCCTTCTGAAAACAGCAACAACTGAAAACTTGAAGGGATTAGCAGTATCTTTCTGTGCCAGTTGTTTGTTTTGGAATTTGTTTGCCTTGTTTTTCACTTCTGTTACTTTTGATAAATAGCTGCAGTGATAGAATTCAAAGAGGCTTTTCTGGAACAGTCTAGCTGCCCGAGTGCATGATGATGTGGAATTCTATACAGCTTGTTGTTGGTTTTCACTTTCTCTTTTCAAGGGGCATGAACAGCTGACTATCTAATTGTATTTGCTTCCTGTCACTACAAAATTTTCCCACGTGAGCTAGGGCTGTGGTCAGCTCTCACATACAGGTCATTCTCTGGGCCTATATTATCAACTATACATTATTCGTAAGAGGATGAGCCAAGTAACGGGGTGAAGCATAGCATATTCCCTGACATGTAACCCACAGATCTAAATGATGCTTAGAAGCCACCTGTATTTTAATTGTGTAAGGTCTGAACAAGGAGTTAAGGGAGATGAGAATCTGGACTTACCCAGGGCTCTCCCTGGCTTGTTCAGGCTGCTGAAACGTGCCGCATAAAGCTCTGTCCTGCAACGCCCCCGAGTTTGCCCATTTGAATATGGGGTGAGTTTGGGGAGTGCAGGACTGAGTCACTACTTGCAGAATACAGATGCACTCCAAATCCATCCAAGTTACAGCGGTCGTGGTACTTGGCCACTTACGTGTAAAGCTATTTTTCCCCATTTGTCCCGTACAGGATAGACAATCATGGATCTGGAATGCAATTTGGATATTTTTGTTAAAAGCCAGTACTGACAACACCCATTCCAGCCTGTGAGGGCATCTCTCTCCAGGGTCAAAACAAACATGAGCAAACAATAAGCAACGTTAACAAAACAGGAATTTGCTTCCCAGCTAATGTCCTTCAATGTTTGAGCGCGTATGTTCCTGCGGCTTGGATGTGTGATATGTATCTGTAGAAAGAAAAATATTTTTTGATTTTTAAACCTTTGAAAAATGAGGCACGTCCTGCCCAACATCTGCTCTAGATGCAAATCTAAACATTTAGGCCATTAATATGTAAGCAGAATTATAAAACAGTTACATAATATATGTTCCCAAACTAAAGATACACATATTTCTCTTTGTAAGTAGAATTTCCTTTTGCCTTGCCTCACATCACAATTTTGTACTCTGCCCCACTGCTGCTTATCTGCTAATAATGTTGAATATCTTTTTTTGAGTGGGATAATGTATACTAGTACTTAAAATAAAAGCTTGAATATTCATGAGAGAGCTTTTTCATGGGTATTGTATCTGCTTTCATTTTCTGTGTCACTAGTTCTCTGTAATATAAATTAGTTTAACATTTCCCATAGGCCAAATTCTAGTCTTACATATGCCAAAACCCTGCTGAAACAAGACTGTGAATCTGTTCTTACAAAATCTTTTACTTAGGTGAGTAGTAATTTGCAGATGATGGACTTACATTAACTTCTATTTTAATATTTGAAGAGAAAGAAAGAAGAGTATCTTAAAAGTTTTTGGAATGTTGACTATGTTGCTCTGTAAAATATTTGCTCAAGCTGAAAACGTCTATTCCTGATAATTATATATGATTGTATTTTCTGCTATTGTGAAATACTGTTTACAAAACATGGTGCAAAAGCTTATGGGAATGCATTGGAGAAAATTCTGCAGCAGGGAGATGCTTTGGGTTTTGTTTAACTTTCCAAGCGTGCCTGGCTTTTAAAGTAGAATGAGACTTTCCTGAGGCTGGTTGCTTTCAGATTTCACCATAAATAACAGAATTTTGAAGGAGTAAGGGAGAACCATGAAGGGGATCTGACACTACAGAAATAATTCCTTTGCCTTTACTTATCCCTTTCAAGTACATGTAATTTTTTTAAAAAGAGAAGAAAATAGACATTTGAGGGAAAACCACGTAGAGGCATCTATCCTTTTGTTTTAGAAGAGAAGTTTCAGAGTCTTCTCCCCGCCTGTGCTGGAGAAAAAACCAAAAAAAACCTTTCCATTGTATTGGAGGGCAATTTGCAGTGGTGGAAATCACAGCTGGCAGAATCTCCAGTATAAACTTCTTAACCCAGAGCACCTCTCTGAGCATGGTAGCCAACGTGTCACAGCACTAATTCAAGCTTGGTTTAGATCAGGTGCTCATTTGATTCACGTGCTCCTGGGCTTTTCTCATAGGACCAGGGGGAAAATTTGCAGTAAAAGACGAGGGAACTTTATTTGGATCCCCGTCTTGTTTGGTTGTCGGTGGCCTCTTGCCAAATTTAACTTGGGCATGCACTATGAAGTGGTACAGGAAGCCACTCTGAAAGGCTGTTGAAAGAGGTGGTGGTACAGAAAGCTACCACACAAACAAAAGGACATGATGGAGCCAAAAAATCAATGAATATCCAAAGACAAGAAGCAAACTGGCATAAATTAACTTCTAGTTTAAATCCATCACGTGCCAGAAATTCATTGGGAGCAAATTTGGCCTACTGTCAGAACGTATTTTTGAAAGTGCCTTGTCATGAATTATGCTTAGTGGTTTGTTAAGTACCTTTAAAAAATAAACATACACTTAGAATAATTAGATATTAATAGAGAACAAGATGTTAATATGAATATGTTACAGTAAAATGAAACCTCTTGGCACGTGCAATCAGTGTGACACTAGCATCACTATTTTGAAAAACATAACCTTTTTTCTCTATAGTTCTGTACTACGTATATAGATCCATACTCCATTTAATTGTTTTCTGAATTGCTGATAGCATCCCAGTTTGTGTGATTTTTCCAACAATATTCTTAATAATTTCACAGTGCAATACTGCATATTGTTTGAAACTAAAATCCTACCCATACTGTACAATGGTCAGAGATTCCTGAGGCTTCCTAAAAGCCTTTCTAACTCCGCAAATGACTAAGAGCTCATTTCTACAGTAAACTCTAAGACCTTTGGAAAATGGAAGATTTAATAGAAAATGGAAGAATTAAAGATGGTTAATATTTGCTTTCTGTTTAAATTTTCAGAGATTTCAGAGGTGGATATTTCAGCTGGTAGAAACTCGGAGGAAAAATAAACAATTTTCTGAGCCCTTTTAATAGGTTTTGTTTGGAACATCCCATCAAAAGTTTTGTCAAGATATTTTGAGTCCTGAAATTTTTACTGACACTTGAGCAGCAAAACTGTCAGCTAACATACAGACAGCAGATGAGTCAAATTAGAAAGATGCCCACAAATCCCATGTGATCTGGTTAAAGAAGCACAGAGGCACAACAGTGTCATGAAGTACAAGATGAAACATCCTGTGAGACTGGGATCCTGTTCTGTAGCATTGTATTTTATAGCCTTGATGCGTGCTGCGAGTCTGACCTTTACCAATGTCACGTTTCTCTATAGGCTGATACGTCATAAAAACTTAGATTGGCTTAACCTTCTTTCTGTTTGAAAAACGTACTGAAATTTGATGCTAAATAACACGGACCAGTTTTGCCCTGGACCTACTGTTTGTTGAAAATCCTCCCTTATGAAAAGGATGATTAGGAAAAGAATACAGAAACCAAGACATTATTATGGCTGCTACATAGCAAAGGGTAGTTTTAAAATGTTACTCCTTCCTGAAATGCACAATCTTGATCCACTGTTTCAAGTTTGAGTTAGAGAAACAAATATTTTTTTTAAATATAACACATTCCCACTCAGTAGGTAATTTGTATTTGTCATGTATTTTTGTGTCCAGGCTATTCTGTTATTATCTTTTACTAATACTATTTATCTTACTGCTGAACAGAACCATGAGCCTGTTAAAGGTGCTACAACCATTTCCTTCAGTTTAAATTTAGCAAAGGACGTAATTGTCTCCAGTAAGATTTAAGCTTGCTCTTTAAAGCTTAAGTGTTCTACTAAACTGCTGTCTACCTGATAGCAATCTGAAATGGATATTCATTCCATCAGTTCACTACCCGCAGTAGTATGAGCTTGTGCTCATTTCAGAGGCAAGTAAGACTATTTATGAAGCAATTTAATAAAATATGTTGATAAAGAGCAAACCTATAAAGCTGGGATTTAATCAGTTACTTTAGTAAAGCAGGGCAGCATTACATTCTTTCCATTTTAACTAACCTAAAACATTTCCTTCTGTATTGATGTAAGAAATGCACATACCTCCTATTCCTGAGCCTTTGGAGTTCCTTCAGCTGTAGCAATGCTGTTCCCCTCCACTGAAGCTCTGAAAAGACAGAATTTATTTGTGCTAGCAAAGTGTTTGCCAAATCCATGCACAGTCTAGTTGAAACTTTCCCACTTGCTTAAATACTGTTTATATTTCCATAATTACACATCTGCATTTGTTACAATTTTTTTTGTTAGTGTTGTATACCCTTTGGTTGTTTCTTTCAGTAAAAACAAACTCTATCTCTTGTTGTCTTTGATGGGAGCCATCTCATTAATCACAATGTCCAGCTAGAAGTACTATCCACATATGTGGGGTGTATGAAAGACTTTTTTAGAATTTGTCAGTATTTTTTTTTAAAGAACTATTGTCAGGAAGTTCTGTTTTGTTAAATTAGAAACATCTTGCCTGAATATACTAATCTCAAAAAACGCTTATCCATACAACCTGTCTGGAAATTAAATCAAAGCACTTGTGTAAAAATGGAATGAAAAGAGCATTTTGGCAATGATTGCTCCTTGCCCACTGTGTTCTTGTAGTATGGACCCTTTCCATCCTAGTTACTACTTCTTTTTTCTCATTAAAAAAAAAAAAGAAATAAAATATAGATGCATATTTTGGGTGGCTAAAAAAGGCTTTTTTCCCCCGCCACTTCAATGCTCTGCTTTGTACCCATGGCCTGTTTACCAGGGTTCTCCCAGCCTACCCTTGTGCTGCAGCCTCACTCTGCACTGCCCTGCTGCTTTCTGCTCACCTACCCATCTATTGTAGGAGGCTCTTCCAGCCAACTCTGTGTTGCTCTTGGGGAAGGTGTCTTTTCTTCTCCTTCCTGACAATTTCTCATTGCTCCCAAGGCTGCACGGCAAATCATCAATCTGCATGACCTCTTTTTTGGAATAGAACATGATTTGCATTGACTGTGAGCAAACAACAGGAAGGGATGCCGTCTTTCACATCTCTAAAGTATCAACACCAAGAAGCCAAAAGGACCATAATGCATCATTTTAAAAAGCATTGATGTCTGAAAGTCAATCTCTTGATTTCCAAGCGCTTAAGATTTCCATTGCTTGTGGCTGGCATTGTGTCTGTACTGACAGATATAGATTAGCTCTGAACAGTTGCTTTTACTGCTTGTTTTCTGCACTTTGGGCATTTGAAGACTTCAGCAGCAGTACAGAGTATAATGATGATGCAGCAAAAGTTCTGTATGCATTTGAAACAAACCAGAAAACACACATCTTCAGAAGCCACGTTTGGATTTGAAATGAAATGTTCCCAAAATACTACTTCAAGCTATCTAATTGCTGCCAGAATGCAATCTGTCACAATACTGCCGCCTTCTTGCATGTTTTACCATAACGCTTACCTGCTTAAGTATGAAATATAGAAACAAGGTGTCAAACAAACTAATCTCAAGAATACCCTGTCAGCATATCTATTAAAATTAACTCCCACCCTCAAGACTTGGTACCAGGAAAAAGGTGTCTTTATTGACATGAAATGCATCAACAATGGAAAAGACTCTATCTAGGAAAGGGGGCAGAAATGTCTCTTGATGATCCACATACAGCATGTATTATTAAGGAATTAGCATTTCTACAGAATAACTGATCCACGTGCAGTTTGTGGAATGGAATGGATCCATTACAACTGTTATCTGCATTAAAAAGTAGGAGCTCCCAAGAGGATTAGAAGGGTTATAGAAGACAAACTTCAGAATCTAGCACAGAACCACCTGGAAAAGCTAAAAGTCATAACCAGCACACAAAAAGAGAAATTTCTCTTAAAGCTGACTGCAAGGAAAGGAGAGAAAAAAAAAGTACTCCTGTTTTAACTTTAAAATATTTTTGAAACATCAATTATTGGTTCTTCTCACTAATCTGCTAAAAGTGGTAAATTTTGTTCTCCTGTCTTACAAATGGGAACTTGGTAGAAACAGCTCATGTGTCTTGTTGAACTATATGGCACCAGCAAAGAGGTGGGAATGCATATTTCATAACCACCAGTTTTATGAAGGGCATCTCCTGCCTTTCCCTCTTTCACCAGGAAGATTTAAGAAATCTGCTTTGGCAATTGTGTTCTATCCAACTATTCAAACTCACTGGTTAAGAACTGCTTTTACATCTCATATTGGCTATTGTTCCTTGACATAAGAAATATGTATTACACTATATTACAAATATATTGAGACAAAAGAGGAGAAACTGAAGTGGGATTAGAGAATTATTCTTCTTTTACAATATGTTGGCTCAGGATTAGAGAATTATTCTTCTTTTACAATATGGTGTTGGTATGGCAAACCCATTTTGGTATCATTCCTCTACCTAGAAAGGATATATAACCACCTGTACATAGATTACTGTGGGGGAGTTCACAGGTAATTTTCCTGATGAACAGACTTGATTGGGAGAGTGGAATTGCAGGTGTGGTCATATATTAGAAGTTTCCTCTGCTTTGTATACTATCAAAGCTGACCTGAAATTACTAGGTATTGTCATATAGACCGAACTACGGATGTCAGGAAGGGACACAGGAATGTTTATGTGCTGAAGACTTCTTGCCTTTAAGAATTTGCTAGAAAGTGCTTTTTGAGGTGAGAGGAATAGTCGTGGAGACGGAACAGGGTGATAAAAACAGTTCAGCTCCTGCAAGGCGTTGCTCAGTCCAGGCCTATCCCCACATCTGCTGCCAAGGTGGACGACAGCAGAAGACCTGAGCTGGCTTTCACTTCCAGTGCAGGTATGCTGAGCCAGACTCCAACTTGCTTTAAAGAAATTTAGTTGCCTGACAGTTATTAAAAAACTATGCATGCAGTTAACTAGTCTATGTGACTTCTTCACCAAGTCTCAGTGAAATTGCTGACACTCCAAGTATGTTGTTTATGTAAGATTCCACCTTCCATAGTGTTTAATTTTGCATGTATGAATTGGTCTCAGTGGTGACCTGAGTTATTCTCCTGTGCCCATGCAGGTAACCGAGGCGGTGGCTCCTTTCCAAGGGATCCTGTGTGAAGTTGAACATCATGCCACGAAGCGCCCAAGCGATGCACCGATGACAGACTGATGGGCTCCAGGAGATCACGGAATCTTCATGATTGGAAGAGGCCTTTGAGATCATTGGGTCCAACCGCAAAAAAAAACCCAACCCAAAAAACCCAAAACCACAACCACACAAACAAACCACAAACAGACACAAAGCAACAATCCTGGGCACTAGAGCATACCCTGAAGTGCCATATCTACACGTTTCTTAAATACTTCCAGGGATGGTGACTCCACCACCTCTCTGGGCAGGCTGTTCCAGTGCCTGACCA
>JAOXJM010000063.1:32463108-32478622 GCA_026413425.1 Tringa solitaria
GCAATGAGGTCTCCCCTCAGCCTCCTCTTCTCCAAACTAAACATACCCAGTTCCCTCAGCCTCTCCTCGTGTGACTTGTTCTCCAGACCCCTCACCAGCTCGGTGGCTCTCCTCTGGACACGCTCCAGCAGCTCAATGTCCTTCTTGAGGCGAGGGGCCCGGGACTGAACACAGCCATCGAGGTGAGGCCTCACCAGCGCCGAGTACAGAGGCACCATCGCTTCCCCCGTGAGGTGACGGGGCCTCCCCTCCGCCGGGCCACGGCCCCAGTTCCGTGTGCGCAGGGGGAGCCGGAGCTGAGCCCCCCGGCAGCCCTCCCTCTGCCCGCCTCAGCGGTACCGAGCCCTGGCGACACACAGGCCCGCGCAACGTCACAGCAGGGAACACACGCGCTCAGCAGAGCGGCTCGAATGCCAGCACGCGCCTAGTGCAGCGGAGCCCCGCAACGCCGCTGAGAGGCCCCGCGCTGCGGGGGCGACGGAGGAGGAGGAGGAGGGGGAGCCAGCGGGGAGGCGGTCTCGTGGCGGCCGGTGAGTCGCGAGCAGCCGGGAGGGGCGCGAGCGCGTGGCGGCTCTCGCCCTCCCAACCGTCAGGGCGGAGGCGCGGAGCTCGCGGCTTCCGGAAAGTTCCACAGCCCGGGAGCTCGGCCCACAGGCTGGCGCTGCCACTGCCACCCGCGGCCGAGGGACGCCCGAGGTAGGCGCCTGGGGAGGCCGTGAGGCGTGAGGGAACCGCGCCGTCCCGAGGGGATCAGCCCCCCGCCAGGCGTTCTCCTGAGGGGGATCAGCCCTCCGCCCCCTCAGGCCGCCTCCTGAGGGGGATCAGCCCCCACCTCAGGCCGCCTCCTGAGGGGTCCCCAGGAGGAAAAGGAATAACCCCCCTCACTTTCTGTCTGCTGGGCGGTGTGCTTACAGATCACCCGAGGGCACTCTAGTAGGACTGATATTTAGTAATGTTTATAATTACCAGTTTTTATCTACGTGCCCAATTCTCTTAAGTTACTCGAGGTTGTTTGGGGGGTTTTTTTGTCATGTTTTTTCAACAAATGGAAATAAGTTCATTGCAGAATTATGTGAGAGAAACGAATTCTCTGGTTTAAAGCTATCCGCTTGAGACATCTTCATTTGGATTTATAGGAGCAGTAGCGTTTACTTTTGGATTTAAATAAGGTAATTATCAGTGATGTGTGTATGATAAATTGGTTGTTAGTCACAGAAGTGATTTTGGAAAGTATGGATTGTTAATCTGTTGTTTACAGAAATTAATTTGCAATTGACTTTGAGTCTTTCTTCACTTTTAATAATGTAACCTGAATTTGAACGAAGCCCTCTCCCTAGATTTTCAGCAACCATTAAGCATCTCTTCTGAAATGCATATGAAACATTCAGATTAATTTAGTTTCAGTTTGGTGCATAACCTCTTCTGATTTTCCTTGGATATGGCACAGTTTCCCAGTAGCTTCTGTAGGTTGCTCCGTTATGTTTCTGGAAAATAAAAAGGCATTTGGAAGCAGTGAATTCAACGCGGTGTAGTGCTGTTGTGGCAGCCCAGGGGTTAGGTGAAGATGCACAAATCTCTCTGAACAGACAGGTCCTTCCCTCCCTCATCCTTTCCCTCGCTGGTAGTTTCCGTGTGTTCCTATTACATCTCAAGCTAGAGGGTTGTTCCAAAGCTGCCTGCCATTAGTGAAAGCACATTAAACACAGCTGCCAGGGATCTGCACCTGCAGGTTGTATATAACTTAATGCAAAGTCTCTGCAAAACGCTTTACGGATAACGTTGATAGCCTGAGAAAAAAGCACTGACCCCTGAACAATCTGACCATTTCTTTTTCACCTTTTCAGGCAGTTTTATATCTCAGGGAATTTCCAGTTGTGACTGTCTTGCTTGTAATACTTTAGTAAACTCCTAAGGACTGATTACGAGGTTAATAGTGTGTGGCGTGCCTGAGGAACTTTCAAAAGTAATTTTTGGGCCCTTTTTCCTGTACCGGTCTGATTCTCAATCTCGTTCTGTAGTCTGATTGAAGCATTACAGCCTGGACTTGGTTACAAACTACGGCATCAGAGGGCGGTCTGTGGTTATTCGCTTTCCAGTGATTGGCTTCCCGACACTGGGTTTCTGAAGAGGAGCCAGCAGCCTCCATTTACTTCATGCTTCCTCTTCCTGAAAAAGACCTAAACAAACAGTTTAGATGGATATTTAGATAACATAAATGGGCTGCTATTATATGTGTAACTCACCAGTGAGATTTTATTTTCTGATATAAAAAAATTGTGCGGTTGGGCTCAATGCAGTGGTAGACATGGAGGCCACTGAGGTGACAGGTTTCAAAGCTGTTAAACAGATTCAAGGATAAATTTGTGTGGTTTTTTTTTTTTTTTTAGATGGTTCAATATTACATAAACTTCTAATGTGTGGTTGGTACAGTTGAAAGTCATTCTGATAAATGTTGCTAAAAGAATTGTTCTATGACATTAACTTATGACACTGCCAATTTTTACCACCTGGCATAAAACTGCAACCCAGGTTGAGTATATTCCCACAGCTGAACAGTGTATTTGTTATCTGTTGTTTTCCTGCTTATTTGTTTGGTAAATAATATCTTCTCATGCCTAAATTATTTTTCTATTTTTATGAACAGCATCATGGTGGAAAACTGTGGTTCTGACATGCAAAAACTATTTCCAATAAGGCATCTATAAATAGGTTTTTGTGTTGATTCATTTACTGAATAATTATTTGGTAAATGTTAGGATTTCTGTTTCAAGCTGAGGTTTGTAGTTCCTTAACCACTAGAAGGCACTCTGGTATAAAACTTCCTCTTTAACAGCTTACAAAACCTGCATCTAAGTAAGGACAAAACATAAACAAACAAACATGACTGGCTTTAAGCAATTTCCTTCTAAAGATAGCTATGTTCACTCTTAGGAGAGATGATAACCTTCACATTATTGTTTGTCCAGCTACGCCAGAATTTATGCTCAAATGCACACATACTGCAAGCATGTGTATGCATAGTAATCGGTGCGTTTATTGTTGCTATTTCATCAGGTAACACTTAGAAACCAAAAAGAGGTTGAGTTGTTTCATGTTCTGTGGTTTGTACACATGTACAAAATACATTGCTGACGTGTGCGAGCAGGGGGAGTTTTTCACCTGCCAAACTCTGCTTTCAGTGCTGAGTCTTTCTGTTGGCTTCTGTGAGAGTGATGTTACTCCACCGCTGCGTATTTGTGTGAAAGTAGACTCACACAGTGTTACAATTCACAGTTAAAATAAACATAGAAGTGTAGAAATGTGAATATGTTGCTATAGTAACACTAAATTGTTTTGTATGCTGAGTGGCTGCACTTGGAAATTGCTTCTGTTTTGTGAGGTTATGAGATGTTTCCAGTTTAGTGCGTACTTTGGAAAAAACAGGTTTCAAGTTAGAACAATACTAAAAATAACAGATATAACTTGTTCTTTTTTGTTTTCTTCATATATACTTGACTAATTTTCTATTTTTATACAATGCAGTGTTGTATATTGGGTTAAAAAACCCCAGACCTCCGGAATTCAACATTGGATCACTTGAGACTCAACATTTTTGAAGGATATTCTGTGAAATTATTTATAGTGCATTAGCTACTTGCCAATATTTTCTGGAAAGATATTGAGGAGTACATATCCTGACCAGAAAAGGCAGACATATTGGAAGAATTCACTTGACTAGTGGAATTCGGTATATATCAGCATTAAACTTGATAACTTAAATGTCAAATTCTGAAACTTCAGAAATGTTTTTCTTCTCATTTAAATATTATATGATTTTGAATAGGAGTGTACTTCCTTTTTTTTTAGTTAAAAGTTTGTATTTTGGCAAAGAAAATACATAATTAGGAAAATGTAAATAATTTTCTAGATTATAATAAAAAGTCAGGAGATCTGCAAGTTGAGCCATTTGTGACTTTCATTAATCCTGATTTTCTTCTTTTTCCTCATACTTGATGTTTTATGAGGATTATTCCTCCCGCCCCTGAACGTCACTAAAACAAGATATATGTCTTGTATACTAGAAGTCTGGAAGAAATGGCTCAAACTCAAACTGTTTTGGAGAACAGACTTACTACTTATGTGTATATTATTTATTCTTACTATTTCTAATAAGCATCTGAATCCTGATCAGTTGTTGGTGCTGGAATATCAGTCCCTCTGATGTTCTCCATCACTGCTGTCAATATCAATAAAATAATTTTGCATATTAGGAATCCTTAAAAAATGTTAGTCCTATGCTATTTTTTTTTGTGTGTGTGCAGCTTAGTTTCATAGAAAGGTTATATCTCTTGCTCTGGAGGAATATGTCATATTTCATTGATTTTTAGACATAAATTTTTTGCAGTTGTAGGAAAACAGGTTTGCAAAGATATGCCATAAAGTGCTCTTTCTATAGCTGAATCTAGAAAGGCAGATCTCTCTGTTTGGATGTCTGTTAATTATGCATAATACTAGTTTATATAATCTGGTTGCAAATACGTTACCTAAAACCAATTCTGAGGCTGTCACTTCCATTTAATTCCTAGGGAATGCTTACTGAGATAGGTTAAAGTTGAAATCAACGCTTTTGTGGAAGTGCAGGTCTGTATAGAATGTACTGACATTTAAAATTAAAGCATCACAGAATATGCTTTTTCTCAAAAATCTGAAGTGCAAAGTACAGTTGACATAAAATCTAAGGAATAAAATAGTGTAGTGTAAAAAACCCCACCTTTATGCCACCTTGAAGAACCAAAGGGATGAAATGCTTGGAAAACTCCTTACTATCTTTTACTTCAGGTATTCAAGGCTTGATCCTGCAGGATTCTGAACACACTTGTTGCAGTCTGGCACTTGGGCATTTCATTGTTCTCAAGCTTAAGAACGGTTAGACATGTACAAGTTAACTTTGCCAAGTCTGCTTGCTGGAATGGAGGGTCTTGTCTTTGCAAGATGGAACTTCAGTAAAGCAGTTACATTGTTAACTTAAGAAAAAGTGAATTCTCCCCAGGAGGAGTAAAAAACCAAAAAAACCCCACTCCAAACCCGAAAATCTTAACTCCATTTTCCCAAGGAAATGCTTGATGTAAGTGGGTAAAAAAACCAACCAACCAAACCAAACCAAATGCCCCTCCCAACAAAACCCCTTGCTTTCTGCAGGCAGCCTAGCTTTGTAGAATAGAAGTGTTCTTCCCACAGAACAGGTACACGATGAGGAAGGTTCCTTGTAGCTTTGCACTTGAATGCAAGTAAGAAGCTGATGAGGCAATCAGTCCCCATCCAGAGCATTGCAGAGAAGAAGGTTCAGTCCACCACCCATGAGTCTTTGAAGGCTGGCACATGGGAGGCATCTGTTTGTGCAACAAAAATGCTTGTGCCTGTTTACATCAAGTAGAAAGTTTGTGAGAATCCCCCGTCCTTTCTTCTGTTTATTTGTTTATTTACAGATGAATGTTTTTATGCAGACGAATATGCTTGAAACTGCAGAAGGGAAGAGTTTAATTTCCTTCACTGAGCCAATCTGAAGCATAAAGTAAATCTTCCAGAAAAAAATGTGGGTTAAGTAGTAGGGATACCGATGATGTATGTTTTGATGAGACAGTTTGGCTATAAGATCATTTATCCACTGAATTAGTGGCCAGTGGAAAGTACTGGTTTAGTTTAAACTGTATGTCATGAGAGTAGAAGGGTTCCGATTGCATCTTAGTTGTATGCATCCCACATTATAATTGATGTTAGTGCCCTGCGTAGAACCATCTCCAGTTAAGTAGTCATTTGCATAAGTAGCTTATAAAAGACCTGTGGTGTGTCCATGGGAGAGACTGTATTTGCTTTATTTTTCTGGACAAAACCCAAACAGTCTCCCTGGAAGCGTAATCAATCAGGAGAACAAAAAAATGTCAAGACATACGTTGTAGCGTGTCTTAGAGAAATAGGGAAAAATGTGGGTATCTTTTCAGTTTTTAGCAATGAAGTTACCCACATATCCTTGGTCAGGAATGGTCCTTGCAAGAGTTCATGATAGAATAAAAATAGGTTATAGTGCTTATTTTACTGATCTGTGAAACAGTTTCTGGATATAGAGAAAATGGACAACTTTATCTTGCTTTGTTGGAGCTGTGCTTGTATGCTTGTGCTTCCTTCAAAAAATCCTTCCACTTCTCTGTAACTGCTATTTCCCAAAAATATGTCTCATAACATTCACTGAAGAGCTAACTCTCCTCCAGAACAATTAAAGCATCTGTAATTGCTGTTTATGAGCGCTTCTTAAGGGGTAGTGGTGGTTCTGTTGGTGAGCTCCTGTCCCCTTCACCAGGGGCATATTTGTCAGAATCAAGTGAGCTGGTCCCACTGAGGATAATAGTTCTGCTGTTTAGTGCAGAGGTCAGAATTTCATTGTATATCTTCATGATAATGTGATCACTTGTGACTAAATCATTACCTAGATGAATGCTACCATAATGCACAGTGCTTTTTTTTTTATTACGAAAGTCTGTTGGTTCCCAGGAATTTGCATGTCAGCTGAGACCATCACCAGCTGAAGTCTGTTGGTATTTTTACAAAATGATCAGGATTCTAGTGGCAGTCCAGGATTGTTCAGCCAAGCAGAAGTTTGCTTGCTATAAACTTCTGGAAAAAGTTTTGAATAAACTTTTTGTACATTTATTTGTATAAAGTTTTTACAGAAAGCAAAACTAATGATTGCTGAAAATTGTCAAAGCTTTCTTGACATGCTTGCTTTTGTTTTGGGTAAACTACTAAATGTTATATCATTAAAACTGTTAAATATAGCTTAATTTGGACATGAGAAAACCCCTAATTTCATGGATTTGCCAGTCTACAAGAATGCAAGTCCTTCCCCTGAAATGCTGTAATTGTGGGTCCAGGCTTATCCTGGGTACAAAATTAACCTAAATCCTGGCTCTTACTATAGCTTTGTACAATTCTTGGTATCTTTAGGAAAACTTAATTTTTCCCATCTCTTGTACCACAGGTGTTTGTATTTTTTCTGTTCTTTATAACTGTTTTCCAGACACCAGGAAAAAACCTTACAAAATCAAACTTTTGTTGGAATTATAATCTTGGGAAAGAATATAAGAATGGTTCAGTTTTGAGGACAAACCTTGAGCTACTGTGATTAAAGATAAAATCTTTGTACAAATTAGCGTTTGTTTCTTTTAAATTGTGTAACAGATGTTGATATATTGTAAGTCGCTGGCAGTAGGAGTGCACACTTGCTCCTGTTTGTTGTTTTTGTGAATTAATGATCATACACTTTTATCTACTTTTTGTTAGTTAAGGCCAGTATAGCTCCCTCTTGATCTGTAGCATATTGCCATGGCTTTTAGGGCCTTCTCTAAGAACAAATTATGGATTGAGCCAGACTTTATGGTGACTAAGGGCACGAACGTCTCAGTGACCATATTCAGATAATGCCACAATTATTTGCCTTTTAAAACCACTTCTAAACTCTCTGCTTCCCTAAGGAAGAATCTGTCTAACTCAAGTCTGTTCACTGCATTCGTGAAGACAGCTAGCTAGGTACTTGTGAGCCCTGTTTCTTTTTCTTCTGTCGTGGCTCTTATTTTTTAACTTGATGATTGTTTTATTTTAAAAAACTGTCTACACAGCAGGATAGCCATATTATCTTATTTTTTGTCCACACATTTTTCCTGCTAAGCCTTGCAGGAGAAAAATTGCCATGTGAAACATCCCATTGACCTCTACACCAAACTGAACTCCCTCATACAGTTAATCTGTTATATTGATGGACAGTCATGGTTGCAAGTCGAAGATGCCCATCATCTCGTGTGTTTCCTGGCAGAGAGAATGAATCGTATTACTGGGATAATGAACCATTTAATGACTTGTGTGTTGATTTATCAGATCGTGCTGGAGAGGCCAATTTAAAAATATAAAGCCGTAAGTCACAGTAGTGCTGCATATGGCCCGTCGAGGCTGCTTGCCTCTCTTACCACCAGTTGCTGTGTTAAGCAAGGTGTCATTAGGGTTTGCAAGCAGCAAAGTGCCTATGTGCAGCACCTTCTCATTCTGCTGTGGCATTTATTCAAAATAAGAATTAAGTTTTTCAGGTTTAAAAATAATTTAACCTAATAAAGTTTAATAGTGAGGGAGTTTCATACTAAGCAAAAGAAATATATTAATAGTGGACACAGGGATAGACTGTACAACATAATATTTGATCTAGTAAACTGGCACTATGTTGAATTGGCTCCTGAGTGCAAGACCAGTAAAGTTTTGTGCCCTGGCTTCTGTACTTTAATAAGAAATACATACATTTTAGCCAGTAAAAATGATAGCAATTCCCAGCATAAATAAGAAATGATTGTGGGAAATTCTTCACAAAGATGAGCTTTTACATGATTTTTCCCTTTACAAAGGCATGTATTTTTTCGCTTTAAAAATAATTTTGAATTGATCTCTGGCAAAAGCTGAAAGAAATGTAGCCTGGAGTAATGCTTTTGCTTATTAATTGCTGCAATGTCGCATAAACTGCCTTAACCTCTTTCCATAGAACTCAGACCAATTTCTTGAATCTTTCCATGTTTCTTTAAGTGTGGCACCTAAATGTTGTGCTGGAGTTCTGCAGTTGAGGCTTCATTAATCTGTATAGAATGGAAAGGTTCTCCTGTCTTCTCTTCACAGATTGTAGTATGATACTTGCATTTCATGCAGCACCATTATTCTGTTAACAGCATTATTCTGTGTTCAGCTTGGGATAGACTTACAGTCTAAGTCTAAGCAAGACTTACGCTCTTGCAGCTTAGACTTGCAGCTTAACCACTTTCTCCTCTTTCTGTAGTAGTGGCTGTTGGTTATTCCTGTCTGTACATCATTGCTTGAGCTTTGCAATATTTATATATTATAGAGACCACTTTTAGCATTTTATACTCTCGTTCTGAATTCTAAACCTGTTACAGTAGACCCTAGCTTTGTATCAGGTGCATCTTTGGTAAGAGTAGTTCTTATTCCATCAGGTGATTCACAAATTACTGAAAAGACCTTGGTAAAACCTTCCTGGTGTGTCCTTGACAGGTAATCATTAACAACTGATCTCTGAGTGGGATTGTTCAACCATTTTCTCTCTTAATGTGGGATAGTTTTGTCTTCATCTGATTTCCAAGCTTGCTTAGGGCTGTCACATGAAATGCTATCAGAAAACCTCCTACAGACAATTTACAGGAAGCCTGATATTTACCCAATATCTAGAAGCTCTTGTGTCCTGTGCTAGAGGAAAATTAAGTTAGTTTGACTTGGTTTGTTTTTGAAAAAATCAATGTTGCCTGCTATATAATTGCTTTTTATCTTCAGGAGGTTGTGGATTGTGGTGGGGGTTTTTGTTTGTTTTGTTGTTGTGTTTGATTTTCTTTGGTAGGTTTTTTTTTTTAATTTTTATAGAGCTTTCTAAACTGTTAGCTTAATTTAGAGCCTTTTAGGCTTAATTTAAGCCTTCATCTTAATTTAGCTATTTAGAGCTATAAGTAAGCTATTTAATGACTTCTTCAAGTTCCCTTTTGGAAGATCAGCTCCTCAATTCCCATTTTTTCAGTTTTCTGGCACTTCCTTTGTCTTCCATGGATTGTCAGAGTTTACAGCAACTAGATTTTTTGGCAACTGAAATATTTTAGTATATGTATATATACTGAGTTCCTGAAAGCTGATCAGGTTCTCTTTAGACTTAAAATTTCTTTATCACAGCTGTTTCACTCTGAAAAACATTTACCAAAACAGCTTAACTTTTAGGCTCCCTGTAGAATTCTTTAGTACTTCTGAATAAACTTTTCATAATATCATA
Source organism: Tringa solitaria (assembly GCA_026413425.1). NCBI lineage: Eukaryota > Metazoa > Chordata > Aves > Charadriiformes > Scolopacidae > Tringa > Tringa solitaria. The sequence continues at coordinate 32,472,944 of JAOXJM010000063.1, forward strand.
GAATGGTTTTGGTTGGAAGAGATTTTTAAGGTCATCAAGTACAACCGTTAACCTAGCCCTGCTAAGTTACCACTAAACCATGTCCCTTAGATGACATCTACGTGTCTTTTAAATACCTCCAGGGATGGTGGTTCAACCACTTCCCTGGACAGCCTGTTCTGATGCTTGATAACCCTTTCAGTGAAGAAACGTCTCTTATTGTCCAGTCTAAACTTCCCCTGGCACAACTTGAGGCTATTTCCTCTTGTCCTGTTGCCTGCTGCTTGGGAGAAGAGACTGACCCCACCTTGCTACGTCCTCCTTTCAGGTGGTTGTAGAGAGTGATAAGGTCTCCCCTCAGCCTTCTACTCTCCAGACTAAACAACCTCAGTTCCTTCAGCTGATTCTCATAAGACTCGCACTCTAGACACTTCTTTGAACACACTCCAGCACCTTAGTGTCTTTCTTATTCAGTGAGCACAGCCTCACCAGTGCCAAGTACAGGGGGAAGATCACTTCCTTAATCCTGTTTACCACACCTGATGCAAGCCAGGATGCCTTCTTGACGACTGCCTGGGCACACTGCTGGCTCGTATTCAGCTGCTGTCAATCAGCGCCTCCAGGTCCTTTTCTACCAGGCAGCTCTCTAGCCACTCTTCCCCAAGCCTGTAGTGCTGCATGGGGTTGTTGTGACCCTAGCGCCGGACCCAGCATTTGGCCTTGAACCTCATACCATTGGCTTCAGTCCATTAATCCAGTCTGTCCAGATCCCTTTGTAGAGCCTTCCTTCCTCAAGCAGATCAACACTCCTGTCCAACTTGGTGTCATCTGCAACTTACTGAAGGTGCACTTGATCCCCTCGTTCAGGTTATGATGTTAAATAGAACTGGCCCTAGTACTGAGCCTCAGGGAACACCACTTGTGACCGGCCGCCAACTGGATTTAGCTCCCATTTACCACCACTCTTTGGGCCCATCCATCCATGTAGCTTTTCTCCCAGCAAAGCATACGCTTATCCAAGCCATAAGCAGCCAGTTTCTCCAGGAGAATGCTGTGGGAAATGGTGTCAAAAGCTTCACTAAAGTCTAGGTAGACAACATCCACAGCCTTTCCCTTGTACGCTAAGTGGGTCACCTTGTCATAAGAGGAGATCAGATTAGTGAAGCAGGACCTGCCTTTCATAAAGCTATGCAGACTGTGCCTGATCTCCTGGTTGTCCTGTATGTGCCTTGTAATGGCGCTCAAGACGATCTGCTCTGTAACGTTCCCTGGCACCAAGGTCAGGCTGACAGGCCTGTAATTCCCTGGATCCTCCTTGTGGCTCTTCTTGTAGATGGGTGTGACATTTGCTGTTTTCAGTCAGTCGGGACTTCCCTGGTTAGCCAGGACTGCTGAAAAACGATGGAGAGTGGCTTGATAAGCACTTCGACCAGCTTCTGCAGTACCCTTGGGTGGATCCTGTCAGGCCCCATAGACTTGTATGTGCCTAGGTGATGTAGCAAGTCGCTAACGATTTAATCTTGTATTATGGGGACTTTATTCTACTCCTCATTCATGTCGTACAGTTCAGGGGGCTGGGAACTGGTCTTGCTATTAAAGACTGAGGCAAAGAAGGCATTAAGTACCTCATCCTTGGTTGCTATGTTTCCCCCCACATCCAATAAAGGATGGAGATTCTCCTTAGTCCTTCTTATGTTGTTAATGTATTTATAGAAACATTTTTTCCTTTCCAAGGGGAGTATTTTCATATATTTGCTTTTGTCCTTGCACTGTTTGCCCATTGACAGGGAGTCAGTGTGTCAGGGGGTTCAAAGCCCCTCTGGTGTCTTGAGGGAGTTTTGGCAGCTGGCAGGCCATATCTTTCCAATGCTTTTGTCCAGGTCTCACTGATTTGAAAAAATGATGTTTAGGAAGTGATAGTAGTCGTGACCAGACCACTTTATCTTAAAAGCAGGGGGAGCTGTGGGCTCCAAAGTGAGGTGTGGTTGTTTGCTATCAGGCAATACTATTTATAAACGCCTTCGTTCTGTAGAGTAAGTAAAAGTAGAAGGGTAGATGCAGGAATTAATTGTGGGATCTATGGTCTGAAGTATGCATGCACTTGGATTAAATGATCATGAATCAAGCCTGGAAATGTATTAGTTTTCTACCGTGCAGTGTGTAATTATTGGTAGCATTATCATGGTGTACATATTATTCACTGTATTGTATTTTTACTGTATGTATTTTTAAGACTTAATTACAGGCATATTAGATTATAAGGTTCCTTCCTCTTTCTCAAAATATTCTGTTATTTCTGGTGCTAATTTTTAATGTCTCTTTTTTCCTTGCAAAATGCTGAAATAGCTACTAGAGCTAAATAAAACAGCAAGAAGAACCACATAAAAGCCTGTTATTAAGTAAATGGAAATGATGGTGTAAAAAAAGCAAGTCTTTTCCCATCCTGACTTGGTGACCTGTAGAGATCAGAATAAGTGAACATTTCAGATGTAGCTAAACACATAGAGCCATGTTTAAGTAGTAGAACAAAATCAATAGGCAGCAGATGAAAAATATTTTGTTTGTTTCCGAAAAAGTAACTAATAGATGTTTCGGAGTGTCAGTGATGACAGTTATTATCTGACAGGTAAAACTTCTTCAGAAAAGCGGCTTTCAAAGAAATTTTGCAGGAGTGAGACATGTTTACTTGCATTAATCTCAGGGTGTGGATATGTTGATTATCAATAATTATTTCCTGCACCCTACCAATGTGATTGATCCATTCTAGTCCGTTCTGCAAATGAATACATCTAGTTAGTTATTCACCAAACGCAGTCAGGATAATACACAATACTGCCAGATCTGTGTGCAATGAAGTTCCTTAGCCTAGTTTTGATCATGCTAGTCTCCTGCACTGTATAATCTCATGCTTTGTTTAATAACTAATGGTTTATTTGTTTTCTTTGTGCTACTTCACTTTTCATTTTTCTTTCTCTATCGGGTTCTTCAACTAAGAGTTCTGGTTAGAGGATGGGCACGGCTTATCTTCTAACTCAGCTTCATTCATATATTACGTAGCTATAGATTGAACATAATGGTCTCTAGCAAGAGTTTCTCTGAGTAGAAGATGACAAATAATCTGGCAAAATTAACAAGTGATAGAGATTCAGAGTAATCCAAAACTGACAAGGTCTATTCACATGAAGTTACTGCTTTGTAAACGTCTGTAGCTGTTCAGCTGACTCCCAGTTTTCACTCATCACCAATATTTCCTGGATTTTGCGGAAGTAGTCCAAGTAATCTCAGATGTGCTCATTCAAAGGGAATCTCAGGTGGCTTTTTTTTTACCTTTGTCAACATTTCAGTTCATTGTGCTGTATTATTTTCAGCAGATTGACATTGTTTGAGAAGTCAAAAAAATTTCATTTAAGTTCTGCTGACAAAGTCTGTGGAGTTTGAGTTTTGTTTTTTTATTCTAGGGGGTGCGTGTGCTACATTTGTGCTAAATTTACCAGAGCAGATCAGTTCTTTAAACTACCAGAACCTCAGTGATGTGCTCTTTGTGCCCAAAGAAAGGGATTTTGTAGATACTGTGGGCCCAAGAGACTAGACTAGAGCGCATACATAAAGAATTGCCTTTGGTTATACATTAAAATAAAAAGGGAGGAACAGCCATCAGAATGAATTCTGTAGAAGGAAAATTGATTTAAATTAGTAGTACAGTACTGGCTTCAAGTTAACAGGTCTCAGAATTATGACTGTAATGGCATCTTAAATTGAAGGGATGAGTAGCAGTGAAGTGATGAGTGACATTTTCCAGGAGAATAGAAATTGTTGTTCATCTTTCCTATGATCCAAGAAGCCCCTGGACTTTCAGTTGAATATGCAAAACGATATATATAACAGTGCTGGAATTACTATTTACTGCATAGTGTGTGTAGATTATAGCATGTTTTATGTTAAACTGATAAAAGCTGTGAATATTTCATTTCATTAGAGATGCAGTATGTCCCTTTCCCCAAAATGCTATTTCTTTTCAACTGTTCTTGATGCAAAGAATGTAATGGTGAGAATACAAATGGACTCAACTCCAGTGCCTGCACAGTAACACACAGGCATGAGCATATGCATGTTTTTGTGTTCCTTGCGCACCATAAATAGTGTACAAAGAACATAATCCATCAGATATGGTTGCTGATTACTGGTTCAGTGTATTTGGCAGAATCACACTGCACTAGATTTCCTGTCTGAGGTCAGATTAAAGGTATTAGTAACAAGCACAACCTGATTGCAGAGGATTTGTAGCAAGCAGCTTTGAAATCAAATGGTATCAAGGGTACTGCCTATGACAAACTGTAGATGTGCTGTGAATTCTAACATGCAACTCAGACAAACATTGTTGAAACTAAAGTGGGCACACTCCCACACAGACACAAGCTTGCAGTATCCAATCAGTTTAAAAGGTAACGCACAAATATACTGGTTTTCAGGTTGAAAGGTTTGCTATATTACAAACAGTAAAGGTTTTCAGATGCAGTATTTTATGAGGTTTCAGTAATAAAATAGCGCATTTTAATCTTAATTGCATGACTGTCAGCCTTTATAACAATACAGTATTGAAGCGTTCTTAGAAGGTGCTCAGTACTCTAATGAGAATAGCTCCTATTTGAGCAGTGCTGACATTGATATGTTAATGCTCCAAGGAATATTCATAGTGTCTTTATCTATAAAACTCAAACTGTGAAAGCTACAAGTGATAAATGTGACTCAGTTGCCTCTCTTACATTCTATAAATGCATCTGATTCTGTAGCAGAAGGTTAAATGGTTATGGAGAATCACTGGTATGGGCTAAAACGTTTTTAGAAACATACCAGCTGTTTGAAATAAGTATGATACATGATTTATCAGAAAGAACGACAACAGGATTTGATTTGAACACAGTAACATAAGGTGACTGCTGCTTTGAGACACGTTTTATTTCAATGTGGTACTTCAGAAAAATATTTTGAGAGGGTCAGATCAACTTTAGTGTTTTAATCGTCAGAAATCTTAGCACTTTTAACCTTGTTCTGTGCACATTGCTTTCATAAATGAAACTCAAACTTAAGAAGTACCCATGAAGATGCTTGTTATAACTGCTATAAATACAAGGAAAGCACCCCATTATTTAATTAAACCTTGTTCTGTCCTGTTTTTGTCTAACTAGTGATGACTTTTCATGTTCAGGTCCTCAAAATACATTGCTGCTGTCATTGTTGGGACATATACTATACGTATCTACTGTGGGTTTTTTGGCCTTTTTCTTTCTTTTTTTTTTTCTCCCCTCCTACCTCAGTTCATCTCGGAATGACAGAGCACACAATTCGCTAAACTAGCATGATTGTTTGAAAATAGCATGTTTAAAAAGGCATTAGCAGTCCTGTGAAACATGAGTGAGCTCAATTCAGTGAGGTAATGATGAAGAATTGTTTGTTTGTGTCAAATCTTAGCAATAGTTGTCATCATTCTATTAAGGAATTATTTCTTTTGATCTTTAGTTTTCTGTGCTATATTTGATATTTAAGGTTTTACTGAAGCCAGTGGTGTTTGTGCATATGCAGTAAATATTCATTATTTAAGTGACATACCGTGTGTCAGATAATTTTGCCTCATTAATGTTATACATTTGGAAGGGAGCCTTCCCAAAAACCCAAAATAGCCTCCCCAAAACAACGTATCAG